>OZ005690.1:1472224-1864669 GCA_963930775.1 Cliona cf. orientalis
TACGAAAAATCGGTACAGGGCCGATATATAATTATTAATTAGCAAGTACAAACTATTTTTGCCAGGTGAAGATTTTCCTCAATTTTGCCACCTGCTCTCATTATTGGCAAAAAAATGTATCATGTTAAATGTTTGTCCTGTGTCAAAGATTGCATAGAGGATATGGCGACCTTACCGTAATTGTTGGCGAAAATTTTTTAAAAGTAGCTGCGCTTGGCGAAATTTTTATCCAGTGAAAATTTTCACACAACATGTAATCAATAATAATTTAATTCATAACACCCACCCTCTTTTTGGGTCCACAGCTATGCCTCGGGGTCGATCGAGAATATCGTCATTAAGCACCTTACGATGCTGACCGTTGTACCGGACCACTTCAAGACTGTTTCGGATGTTGTCGGTCCAATAGATGTTCTTTCCAATCCAGTCGTAGGCGAGGCCCTCCATCGATGTAATTTCGGTAAATATGGGTCGAACATCTGCGAGTGAGTGAGTGTATGTATGTATGGGTACAAGTGTATATGAAAATAAAATAGCTAGTCAGTTACATGACAGTGATCACATGATCAGGTCACATGACCTGCATATTCATGCAAACAATAATACCATATGGTTCTACTTGCACTAGTCATATAATGATAAGGAATAAAAAGATCGAATTTCTTCTCAAATTTAGATCGTCTGCCCTCTTATTATTTTGCAGTTTGAACATTAAAAATAACAATGATCATGTGACTATCACATGACCTCCTAGCTGATATAGATTCACAAACACTACACTAAATCACAACAATCATAATACCTGAGCCATCGAAATTTGCAGTGTAGATCGTGTCCAATATTTTATCAGTGAATATCATCTGTCCTTCCCCTATTGCCGTCAGTCGATAGTCGATGGCGAGAGTGTTGTTGAGGCCAGAGACGAGGGAGACGTCGTTGTAATCGTTCAGGCTGGGATCCATGGAGATACGACGCACGTCAGTTCGAGACGCTATCAGGAGGAAGAGCAGTGGTACTGTAGGGGTCCAAGGAAAGAGGGGAGGAGCGAGGGGAGGGAGAGAGAGTGTGTGTGCGTTCATAGGAGAGAAAGGTGAATATTATCTTAGTGCATAGACGAATGGGAAAGTACATTTGGGAGGAGGAACGGATGAGGGAGGGACAATGAAAGTGAGGGGGGGGAGAGAGAGAGAGAGAGAGAGAGAGAGAGAGAGGGAGAGAGGGAGGGAGGGAAGGAGGGAGGGAGGGAGGGAGAGAGAGAGAGAGAGAGAGAGAGAGAGAGAGAGGGACACAAAAAATTCAAACACCAACACTTTTAAATTCACTATTCCCTCACTTCTTCTGCAAGTCTTGCCGTCCTCCAGCAGAGAAATACCAGTGGTGCATGAGCAGCTGTACTTGGCTATGTGTGGGTTCGGCAGACAGAAGTGACTGCAGCCTTGGTTGGTGCCGTCACAAGGATGGGCTATCAATCCAGCATCTACAGGTGGGAATGAATGATATAAATATGTATACGTACATAAAAAAATTCAGTAGGTTTATCTTTTAAGTACTGCCTACTAATCCCAAACCTAATCGGCAAGTATTACTAAGGAAAATTTAATAAAATCGAGAGCCTGCTTGCATTATAATAATATTATGGCTCTACTATATTAAATTAAATATTATATGCAGTATAGCTGCACTACCGTAGTTAATCGAATGCAACATACGATCCAGTAAGAAATTAGCATTAAATTTTACTAATTCTCATAACTGTATATATGAGTGATTGATGACCTTTACCAGAAAAGCATGCATTTTTCAAAAATTTTTTCCATTAGGCCAGACCAATTTAATTTGTTGTTGCTCGGATATTGTGAGGTAAAAATTGGATCGAGCGATCGAAAATAAAGGAAAAAAAAAGCAATCAATTGGGGTGTGGTTATAGACTAATTAAGATGACTATCTAAGACTAGGGAATCAAGATAGAATACAAAAACCACTCAACTGTACATACGCTCCACCCAACTTAATTATTTTTTTTCTTTTGTTTGCCCAAAAATTGGAGCGAGTGAATCCGTGCAACAACTTATTAAATTGGTCTGACCTTAGTAGACTACTAGACTAGTACTAGATTAAGTGGTGAATTCTGGACATTTTTTTCTGCTCAGTGTATTGGCTCCCTAAGCTTGTTAAAATGATACAGATAGAAAAGCAAAAAATGGGTCACCTCTTCGCCTCAGTTGAGATTTCTTGATAACTACGACGCTGGACACTGGCTCCGCCCCCCCTCTGCTAGTCGTATCTGTTCGTTGCCGCTGCTCTTGAGAGCCCTGTTGACGGTGTTGTGGTGAATGTCCGTCCAATAGATGTAGTCTCCCTCCACTGCTATGTGGTGGGGAACGGCTCTGTCTTCATCGCTGTGTGCTGGAATGGGGAATGGGGGAATGGAGAATGGAGCACGAAGAATGGGATTAATTTGAAAATCTACAGCATTAATTTTTAACTCAATACAGAGAATCAACCAGTGATAATATGAAAATATTTTTCCCTCTAATTGCCTAACTAGACACTACCTTGGTACCAAAATTCAAGGGAGGGAGGGGGACCCCTTGTTTAAGTAAAATTAATGAATCCTACATGTATGACATCATATGCATGTGAAACTTACTAATTAAATTATATCTACCTCCTCCATTGAGGTCTGCGGTCTCGATAGAGCCGTGGAATGCGTCAGTCCAGTAAATCATTCCTCCGAGGCCAGTTGGGTTGTCGACGGCAACATACATCGGTGTGCCAACGTTCCTCGTCACTATGGTGATGCGATTGTTTCCGTCCATGTCCGCTTTTTCGATTTTCCCGGGAACGCCGAACCTGACGTTACCAGCATCAGACCAGAATATTTGGCTAGAGGTATGTGTGTACATGTGCGTGTGTGAGCGTATATTCGTAATCGATTGCTTATATAGCAACTAAAAGCTTTCTACTATAGGTAAAATTAATTATCGGCTATGGGGTGAGCATAGATGATCGATCATAGGTTAGCCTGATAATGAAAGGGGGTCATGGACAAATAAATTAATATGATATTAATTATTGGGGTGCACTCTACAATTAATGTACCCCAATTAAGGAGAAAATTTTTTGTCCTCTGCTAATGATTGTATAAGATCCTAAGAGGAGGATATGGCAATCTTTACCACATTGGCCAAACTCAAAATTTTAATGCTTCTGTGATACAAAGGTATAGTATAGCTGGTCTTGGTGAAATTTTTGCCCACCAAAAAAATGTAATGTGATAACTCACAAAGACTCCAAATCAATGGCAATCGACGTCAGCTGTACAAAATTTCTCCAGAACAGGACTCGTCTCATCGAGCCATCTAGGTTCGAAACTTCGATTCTCCGGAGTTCGGAATCGGCCCAGTAGAGCTTTCGACCAATCCAATCGATTGCAATGGACTCCGGGGACTTGAGGTCGACTCCAATGACAGTTGTTCTTGTGCCACCACCCCTATGGATGAAAGGTCAAGGTACATGAAGTTAGTGAATATGCAGTCTGTATTATAACAACTACCGTAAATTGCAAATATTTCATGTCTAAAATATTTCGTCCAATAATTTCCGCGATTAATAATTTTCGGGCAAACGACCCTGTACCACATTATTGTTAATATTACGTATATATTTTCGTGCGTTTAAATTTCGTACAAGCCAGGCTGTCCGAAAATATATTAACAACAAAATATTAGCGATTTACGGTATCATTAATATTTTGACTATAATATGTAGCCAGTTTCAACAAAATTGCTCTAAAAGAGAACCCTTCGCACAAGCCCTCAAAAGATATACCTAGAAGCTTTGAAGATCTTTGATTCCACTCTGTCAGCCCAGTAGATCTCATCCGTCATTATATCCACAGCTACTGAGGAGGCCGCTTGGAACATGGGTAACTTCACGTTGAAATTGATGAGGTACTGATCGCTGGTGTCCAGCGAGATCTCACAAAGGTGCTGACCAATAGGGAACAGGACGTAGGCATCGATGACTGCAGTGATGTAATGTGTGAAGACATGTAGAAAAATTAAGTGATTACTGTACATAAGGAATCAGTGTAATATGAATGTGAAGACATGTAGAAATAGTGGTGAAATTGTATAAGAAGAAATCAGCTAATTAGAGAGAGAGTGAGAGAGAGAGAAAAAGAGAGAGAGAGAGAGAGAGAGAGAGAGAGAGAGAGAGAGAGGAAGAGGAGGGAGGGAGAGACATTTCATACCACGATTGCATGTCTTTCCATCGCTGTTCATCCTATGTCCCGTGGGGCAGACACACGATGCCTGGAGTTGACCAGGGACGGTGCTGCTAGGCCGAGAGAGACAGTGGTGGCTGCAACCACCATTGTCAACAGCACAGGGGTTCACTGTGTTTGTCATAAATGCAAAGATAAATTTCAGCAACATTCATACAAATAACTATTGCATATCTTAGCTATCTTCAAGCAATGGTCAATGAAAATATCACATTAAATTTTGTGCCATAGCTACTCTGAAAGTTTGGGCAATAGGTTGACTGTTTACTTAGAAATTTGCTGTATTATAAAGTCACGATTATGTATATGGAATACTAACTTAACTTAAATATATCAATAGTAAGAGATGATAATTAATAGGGTTTTACTCTTCCTCACCCCCTCTGGTTCGGTTCCTGTGATAGACGTGTATGTCCATTGGTGGGCTGTCGAGGTTCGAGAGAAGCACCTCCCTGTTCTCCCCCGTCCACCTGTCCATCCGGTTCAGCGAGGAATCGCTCCAGTCAGTCCAGTAGATCCAGTTTTGGTAAACGGTCACACCAAAGGGGTGTGGGACATCCGCGTCTGGTGTTAGCAGCGTCCGATCACTGCAAATACAATATCACATTAATTACCGTACTAATTCGTTGTTTCGCTTTCCATAATTTTTGCTTTCCATAAAGTGATGAACTTTTTTACATAAAAATCGTTTACCTTACTAATTTATGTGCGCTTGAAGTTGATAAATTTGCATTTGATATAAATGAGCCCAAACAATTACGTGATGGATTTTGCACTTCTAGATCATTATTCTGCCTGGTTATAGCTGGTCAGATACTTCTTTATTCTATGGCATTTACCATGGCAACCTTAATGCAATGTGACAATGGGTAGTATTTCTTGCCAGCAGGGTTATGATTTCAGCGATAATACAATACAAAGTGATGAGCTGGTGTATACATCAGTCAGGCAGGTCTTTGATAGATACATGTATTGCCTAGTCTAGACACTTGTCTTTTGTACTTTTCATACTAGTCTAAATCTTTATAACTTACTCTCCATTGAAGTCTGAATATTCAATTACATTGGTGCCGGCATCACACCAGTAGAGGATGCTCGACTCGTAATCAATAGCCAGGCCGTTCGGGTAAGTCAGGTTACCTGCTACTATGGCAACACGCTCGGAACCATCAAGATTGGCTCGCTCTATCTTGGGGTAGTTTCCCCAGTCAGTCCAGAACATCAACCTGAGGAGAGGGAAGAGGGAGGCGGGGAGGGGAAGAGAGAGAGAGAGAGAGAGAGAGAGAGAGAGAGAGAGAGAGAGAGAGAGAGAGAGAGAGAGAGAGAGAGAGAGAGAGAGAGAGAGAGAGAGAGAGAGAGAGAGAGAGATCACTAATCTCTGCGAAATAATTGGCCAATATAATTTAAATCTTTCATCATATAGAAACAAAGAGCTAACTTAACATTAATAGTTATTACTTACCCAGCCACAGGATGTACCACAATGTCTCTTGGTTTATGCATGGGATTTCCATCACTCCCTAGGACTACAATGGCTCTATCAGACCCATCCAAGTTGGCTACTTCGATTCTATCGTTGACACGATCATCCTCGGTCCAGTACATCTTCTTGGTCAACCAGTCCACGGCTAGACCAGCCGGGGAGAAGAGGTTGTCATCGATGAGAATAGTCTGGTTGGTGCCCTGAGAGGGGTGTGGTGTATGGGAGAGTTTGTTGGTATATTATGATATTTTGAAACTATAGCCAACCATATTCATTAATATTTCACCCTAGATTCACTCCTAGCTACAGAATGTCTTGCAGCATTTATATTTTACATTCTAGATGTTGTGAAAATTTATAGAACATGGACAAATTTTTACACTTTTTTTTTATACTATCCCAACCCACGGTAGAATATTGTTCACATACATGCATGCAAAATTAATAAGATAATGAGATCAGTTAGCAAAATTAATACAGATCGATATCAAATAATGAGATCAGCATAGTTCAAAAGCAAAATTAATACAGATCGATATCAAATAATGAGATCAGTATAGTTCAAAAGCAAAATTAATACAGATTGATAAAGTAGTTAAAACTTGAGCAACAACCGAAAGCTGACCAGCAATAGGTACAGTGTGAAATGGCATAATATTATTATATTATTAACAAGTGATTATAATGATGAATTAATAAATGAAGATTCTTTTCAGATAAATGTTCGGTAAGACTTGCCGAGGTTTCGACTATATGATGCTCTAGTCATCCTCAGGCATAGTTTGTTGAAACACACAATGTTGCGGTCTAAGCAGCTAGGAAGTGATGCAAGATAATGATATTATCAAGGATTGAATGAGGAGGAATGGTATGATTCAATTATGAAGGCTCAGTTCTTTCAAAGTGCATGATAGTTTGTAAAAGGGGAGAGAAAAAGAAGTTATGCAGGTGAGAATGATGTTATCATAAGGGCTGCACAGACATGCTTGATTGACTTTTGAAGTTAGTGGCATGACATGCAGTTGTTGCATAGTCTACAATCTTCTTAGCAAGACAAGGATTGAATTCATGAACAGCTTCAGCCAGATCCTTCCAAGATGGAGGAGGGTCGACTTGCTTTAACCAACTCTTAATCATTTCTCTGACACATTGTTGACAGTCACCGGGATAGTGTGCTTCAATCTGTTCAAGCGTTTGCTCTGGAATTTCTAGCATGATACCGATATTGTGCCAGTTCTTAGCTTCAGGTAGGAGAAATTTTAAGCAATGTTTGGTGGATAACTTTACTTTTGTTTGTTGGCTCTGGTTCTTAAGGTGATGTTCAATTCTCTCTACTCTGCGGTGTAATTGTTTCAGGGATACTCTGGACTGCTGAGCTGTTGTTTCTTCACACTGATTCAGCTTCAAGTGAAGCTCAATCTTAGTAATCCTTTTGTCTAATGAACAACGAGTGACTGATGGACGATGATTGACTAATGGACGACGGTGTCTGCGGCGACAAGATCTTCGAGAGGAGGAAGGACGAGAACGAGAATGAGAATCTGCTAAAGTACAACTGTAGTTGGTTACATGAGAGTTCAAAGAGGACAGCTTGGTTGTTGCTCAAAAAATACTAAGAATTACACTGATCCAGCTGCTAGCTGTAGCTGTCGTAAAAGTTGTTTTTTGTGGTAGTTGTGAGACTCACTCACTTGGAGTCCCTTGTCACAGGTCTAGCTAGCTAAGGCTAGGCCTGAAAATCTGCTACACTTTCTCAGTGGCTAGCTAGCTGTAAGCGCTGTTACAGCGCAGCTGCTGCCTCGGACACTATTAAATTCAGGACTCGGAGTGGGTGCTTTTATAGGGAAAGGAAGGAGAGTGGGTAGATTACGTCATAGGGGTGTGGTGCAGCGTGGAATGTGGTGGTTTCCCAGGGATGGTCCTACATGCGGCACATGAAGGGCACATGATACATAATACTATGGTCAAATGTTTTCACTAAATAAAAGCCAAAAATGGATGTAGGAAATGTGGTGGTTTCCCAGGGACAGTCCTACATGCGGCACATGTATGGCACATGACACAATACATGTAACTATGGTCAGATGTTTTCACTAAAGCCAACGAAGTCTTAAATAATTGTTGTACAAAAAGGATGACATTGTAGGAAGGTGGCCCTGTAATGTAATAGTTCCCAGGAGCCCTACAGCTATAGCTACACAGCACATGTATGCCGGGCACATGACAAACGACATAGTCATGTACATAACCGGCATCATGCACTGATAAAAGTCAAAGTCTTGCAGTTGTTCTACTGAAATTGAGTAAGATTCATAAATCATACAAAAACGGATGTAGGCCTGGATAGATGATGGTGGTATAGCTGTGTAAGACATGCGCATATCACAGGCAATAGTTATTAATTATTATTGTCCAGTTTTTTGTATTGAAGTACGGTACAGTCTTGTAAATGTAGGGCTGGAGTTTAGCTCTAGAGAGGTGTAGTTCCCAGCACGTATTTTTAAGCAATCATTTATTTGGCTTGAACATCTTGATGTGAGGAAAATTTGCACAAATTACGCCCAATCTACCCATAACCCTACCAGCAGTACTACTATTGCTAAATACATTGCCATATTGTAACCACAAAGCACACCTCAGGCACAAGTATTGTAAAGAATTAGGCAAAATTTTCACATATTTAGAAAAGAAAAATTAAAATCAGTGATCACATGCACAGTATTAACTAGCTAGCTACATTGTATGTATATTTGTATAAACACATAGCTTTAGGACCATGCCAGTCGGTCTAGAAAGTTAAAGAGCTGCATTCAGAGATGGCTCATCACCACTGAAAACTACAGAAAACCCTGTTAGACTTGAGAATACAATCCGCTTAATTTAATACCCGCCAAATCAATGAATTGTGAAAATAAAATTATGTGAAGGTTGAATTGTATGCAAGCACAAAACTCTCAAACGAACCAACAAATGTGCAACACTAATAGGAGACTATTATAATTACAAGAATGTAGTGTGCAGTCATTACTTCATGATGGTATCCACAGTGGCACAGTTTAAGATCTTCTTTGCAAGACATGGATTGATAATCTCAACGGCTTCAGCCAGATCCTTCCAAGATGGAGGAGGGTCGACTTGCTTTAACCAACTCTTGATCATTTCTCTGACACATTGTTGACAGTCACCAGGATAGTCTGCTTCAATCTGTTCCAGAGTTGTCTCAGAGATTTCCAAAAGAGAACCAATGTTGTGCCAGTGTTTAGCTTCCGGTAGCAAAAATTTTAAACAAGTAGACAGCTTAGGTTTGGTTTGCTGTTTTTTATTATGTTTCTTCTCAAGTTTTTCTACTCTTCGCTTAAGTTGATGTACTGAAATTTCTGTATCTGTGTCTGCACAATCCACTTTATGTTCAAGCCTAGTAATTCTCCTATTTAATAAATTAAGCTCCCTTTGAGAAAGTGAAGATACTCTAAGAAAAGAGCGAGGGCTACAGATTCTTGGGAGGTTATAAATGGTATCAAATGTTAACTGATAGCACGTATAAACTGAGAAAGGATGAAAACGGGACAGCTTGGCAGCTTAGACTACCTAGCACAAAAAAACTGGTAGCAATTGAGTTTAGTTTCTTGATTCTGTTGATCTTGACCACTTCACTTGAGCAGCTAACTACACAAAGCAGGACACCACCTAGGAGTGGCCCTGTAGCCACTGCCACTAGAGCAGGGGAGCAGCTAACTACACGAAGCAGGACACCACCTAGGAGTGGCCCTGCAGCCACTGCCACTAGAGCAGGGCACAGTAGCTTGTACTAAAGCAGAGTCAGGGTCTTATATACAGAAAAGAATGTAGGTGTGTCCTCCTTCTGAAGGGTGGAGCTTAGCCCTGGAATGTGGTAGTTCCCCTGGGATAGTCCAGCAGTAATGCTACACATGCAACCACATGGCACACCACACAAGACAAACCAAGATAGTGCATTATTGATAGATATTATTATTGTGGACTTTCCAATTAAGTCAAGATCAAACTATTGTGTTCTAGAGATGTCAAGATCAAACTATTGTATTCCGGAGTCTAAGATAGATTACTGCTATGTCACACATGAAAAATAAACCTGTATTTTTAGGCAATCATTCTTCAAATACTTTGCTTGAATGTCTTGGTGTGAGGCAAATTTGCACAAACCACGCCCAATCTCCGCCCTGTCTCCACCCACAATCCTACCAGCAGCAGTACACTCCTGTGCTGACTCGTCAAATGGAATCACTCTTGTGTGTGTGGATTCCTTCGAACCCTCTCCTCCCTCCTCCCAGCTTAGCAGCTGCACATGAACGTCACCCTGAAATGGCCACTCGAGATTATTATCAAACTCTCCTTGCATCAGATGCATGTACACTGAGATGCATTTGCTTCTACCGTCAGCCCAGCCATTGGTGTAGACAGCTAGACACATCTTGTAGCCCCCGGGCCGGGTGTAGAATCCTGGCGAGTACCAGATGTCCTCGCTCCTTCTATGCTGTTCAAAATTGGTCATGATTAACTGCACTGGAGCTACCAATCGATCTGAAGCAAAGAATCTCTCTTGTTCGATCCCATTTTGATGAAGAGGACCGTTTATATGATGCTGCTCTTCATTCAAAAATTGCATCTGAATGTTCTGAAATCCTTTTCTTGCTGTTAAAGTATGCCAATTATTGAAGTGAACTAACTGTTCTTTTAAATGAGAAAGCATGTAACGACGACCTAGCGTTGATTCACAGCCCAAGGGGCATTTGATAAGTGTGTAAGGGCATCCTTGGAGAGACTTGTCAGCTGGTGGGTCTGAGTTGAGGTGGTTGTCAAGTTCCCTCAGCTCTCCTGTCCACTCACAGCCTTTGCTCTTGTGCGTGCAGTAGACTTGAAAGTCGTAGAGTGACTGCTGCAGTCCTTTGTTGTGGAATAACTTAAAATTGTCATCCTTACAAGTCGGGCAAGGTTTCAAATCAGCCTTCACACGATGAATACACTCCTTACAGAAGCTCTTCCCACAGCAAGTGGCTTGGTAGGGCTCTCTGAGAACTAGCAGACAGATGGGACACTCGCATTGAACACCTAGCTTTTGATACTTTCTCTGCAAATATACACACTCAAAACCACCTGCCATTTCTTTAATCTAAGTGCTCTGACCTTTACTGATTCAGAAGCTATATTATACTGGCATATAGCTATAACAATATTATGCTGACTATTGAACATGAAGCCTTGTTGAGATAATTTTCCCCAAACATGATGGCTCCACCTGGGCAGTGTTAGCATAAACAGCCATGGATCTGAGGTTTGAACTTCAACAAACTGAAAGGGAGTGAAGCCAAACTGATATGACAAAAACATAACCAGCATTCATGTGATTAGCTACCATTATTAAATTTTGGGAACCAGTCTGAAATCCAAAACTGTACTTGACACTAATTGAACAAGGGTAGAGGTCAAACTGTCCTAGGGGGACTGGTCAAAAACATAACCAGCATTCATGGAGGATACCATTATTAAATTTTGGGAATGTCCACTACTGTTGAAATGTGCAGGGCATTTCATGGGATTTATACATGCTGGATAGCTAACTGTTGAGTCCTAACTAGATAATCATGCCAACTGAACCATGTACTTCACTGTAACTTCACAGTAACTGAACACATTTTTTCTAATTATACGAAAAAAGAATTTTGAACAAAAGCATGATGCAATACTATGATACAAGAGTCAACTATAGACAACATACAATATTGTTGCAATGATGCAATGACCACTGGTAAGTAAAATTAATGCATGAGCACAACCAATAACTAAACACTAACCTTTTTATATATACATCATTTTCATATTAGATATCAAGACTTTAGTGACTGATATTAGCTTTGTACATAATTAAAATTTTGAAACATGTTCCTATATCATTCCTCAGCAGTGTCAAAAGACTTCCACTTTTTTGACGCACAATTTAATACAATCATTCTTGAGATATTCTGGCTGAAGTTCGGTGAGGGATAAGAAACTGCACCCACACCAGGGTTTCATTTAGGGGGGGGCGGGAGGGGTCACTCGCCCCCCCTTGGAAGCTGGCTGCCCCCCCTTGAGAGTAGCTACCATTCATACATGCAATACATGCACAAGTAAAAGATTTAAACAGTGAAAGTGTCCAAAGCAGCAGTTCTGCTCATTTTTAAGCCATAAAGTAGCTAAAGCTTCGCGCTACGCGCGGTATGAGACACATCCCACATCCTTGAAACATTTGACTTGAAATAGAGAGGAACCAGTGGATATTATTGACAGACATTCCCCATCTGAGTGCTCAGAAGCCACCAGAAACAGTCTCAGAGGTTGAAGCATTAAAAAATTTTCCTGGGGGAGCATACCCCCAGACCCCCCTAATATAATGAAGTTAATGAGCACAACATCATTCTTCATGGATGAAAAAACATACTATAGTCTTGCCCCCCCTTAACTCTGGAATTGTCGCGTTTGCCCCCCCTTGACAAAAATCCTAGATGAAACCCTGCACACCCTGAAGATGGCTCATCTGTCATCACTCTCTGGCAACGCATTTGCGGTGTTTTTTCAGTAAACCTAATGGTTTTGAGTATATTATCCTTATCTTCCTGATTCACCAGTCGAATTGTGATGTTACCCCTGAACGGCCACTTGAGCTGGTCATCAAATTCTCCTCGCATCAGACAGTGAGGTGAGTGCCTCGGGCAGAAGCAATGCCATTAGCATCAACACGCAGGCACATCTTGTACCCGTTAAGATGGGTATAGAAAGGTGGTGAGTACCAGCTATCATTGTCTCTCTTGTATTCGTTGAACTTAGCCATTGTCAACTCAGTTCCTACTGGCTTAACAGTACTAGTGATGCGTGTATCAAGACAGCCAGGAGCTTGAGGTTTGGACACGACCATGGCTGTATCAAGGTTACCACTTTTTGCTTCCAATCTTGCCATTCTTTCTTCAAGGTGTTCTTTGTCTCTCTTGCCTACTTCAAGTTGGGCTTTAAGTTCTGTGATAATGCTGCGATGCTCCTGTAGCTGGCTATGACATTCTTGTAGCTGTTGCTCAAAAGATCTCATCTGGGCATTTTGCATCATAACATGACCGAGTAGATTATCATTAACGTGGGACTTGACATCTTTACGACATACTCCCTTTTCACAGGCAGCACAACTCAAGGGGCATTTGATGAGTGTGTAAGGGCATCCTTGGAGAGACTTGTCAGCTGGTGGGTCTGAGTTGAGGTGGTTGTCAAGTTCCCTCAGCTCTCCTGTCCACTCACAGCCTTTGCTGTTGTGCGTACAGTAGACTCGAAACTCATACAGTGACTGCTGTAGCCCCAAGTTTGGATAGCTAATTACTAGATTCTCAGTTTTGCAGGTGGGACATACATTATTATGATTTCTTGCCTTCACACTCTCAATACACTCCTTACAGAAGCTCTTCCCACAGCAGGTGGCTTGGTAGGGCTCTCTGAGAACTAAAAGACAGATTGGACACTCAAACTGAACAGCTTTAGTAGGGTCATCTACAAAATTACACTCAAAACCAGTAGCCATTTTCAAGAGTTATACATCACATGACCTTGATCAAAATGGTACAATTGCTATTATGATTATGCAAACAATGAATATTGTAATAGTCTACTATGCAACTGCACCACACTTTTCTCAAAACTATCCTTTTAGTAACCTTAAGTCAAGGTTGCTATGCAGCACCAGTCCATTGAAGAGGGTTGTTGAGCTGAAGGGGTAGCTATATTACTGTCAGAATGAAATTATATTTTGTTTTCAGTTTCATAATGTCAACAATGCTCATAGCTAACGCTTCTTTGTACACTACTTCCATAATAGATATTCAGTATACTGTTACCAAATTAACAATATTATTAGTGATTAGTCACCGATACTAGCTATAATACAATAATTATTAGAATCATGTTCCTATATTCCTCAGCAGTGTCATAATAATTCCACTTCTTCGATACACAACTTAATACTATCATTCTTTAGATATTTCTGAAGCTTGGTGAACGGTAAGAACTGGCCACATCCATATCCAAGAGATGGCTCATCTGTCGTCACCCTCTGGCTATAAATTCGTTTTACAGTTACAGTAAACCTAACTATATGATCCTTATCTTCCTCCTGATTCACAAATATAATCGAGATATTTCCTCTGAATGGCCACTTAAGTCGGTGATCAAATTCTCCTCGCATCAGACACACAAACACAGAGAGGTGTGTGCCTCGACCAGAACCAGTACCGTTGGCATCGACACGCAGGCACATCTTGTAGCCATTAGGATGAGTGTAGAAATGTAGTGGATACTAGATATTTTCATTTCTCTTGTGCTCCTCAAAGTTAGTCATCGTAAACTCAGCTACTACTGGCTTACAGATACCAGTGACACAACCATCAGGTTGCTGCAGTTGCCCCAATGGTTGTGATTTCGAAGCAACCATCATTCTATCAAGCTCACTGATCTTACTGTCTAATTTTGTCATTCCTTGCTGAAAGGTTACTTCTAATTTTGTCATTCTTTGCTCAAAGGCAGCTTCTAAGTTTGTCATTCTTTGCTCAAAGGCAGCTTCCGATTTTGTCATTCTTTGCTCAAAGGTTGGATTTAATTTCGTCATTCCTTGCTCACAGACTGCTTCAAGTCGAGCTAGTTTTGCATTGACATCCTTAATCTGAGCAGACTGGATCATAACATGGCTGAGTAGCTTGTCATTAACATGAGACTTGACATCTTTGCAACATACTCCCTTTTCACAGCCAGCACACTCCAAGGGGCATTTGATGAGTGTGTAAGGGCATCCTTGGAGAGACTTAATTGTCAGCTGGTGGGTCTGAGTTGAGGTGGTTGTCAAGTTCCCTCAGCTCTCCTGTCCACTCACAGCCTTTGCTCTTGTGCGTGCAGTACACTCGAAAGTCGTACAGTGACTGTTCCAGTCCTTTATTGGGAAATAAGTCGAAATTCTTTTCGTTGCAAGTTGGGCAGGCCTGGTTGGCAGCTTTGATTCGATGAATGCACCTCTTACAGAAGCTTTTCCCACAGCAGGTGGCTTGGAAGGGCTCTTTGAGAACTAGCAGACAGATGGGACACTCAGATTGCGGAAAAGTTGTGGGAGGCTTCTCTACAAAATCACACTCAAAACCAGTAGCCATTTTTGAAATAGCAACTGAGGATGTATCACACGACCATTACCAAATAAGGCAACTGCTACAAATTACGTCCAGAGTCCCAATCAACAAATCACTTCGGCCGACCGACGAGGTAATTATGATGAAATGATGATGAAAATTATGATGAAATTGGGGTGAAGACTGCTTCAAAGTGTTTAGCTCGCATGACAGGGTGTTGGGACCCAGAATTCGAACCTAGCGTAGAAGAAATCGTGGACTATCCGATGATATCATTATGGCGTTTCTCTCAGTTCGCTTTCTCTAGCGAGCTCGCTTTCAGGCAAGGGGGATTTCCCTATTCAGTCGAGCACATGGCAGGTGAAGGTCAACCGGCTCAAGCCGCGCGCCCCAATATTGTACGCGTATACGGAGTATGCGCAGTTTGTCAATGTGTCCTAGTTCGAATTTATGGCGGCGTATTCATGAGGGACTCTGGACGTAGTCTCTAAGTTTTTCATTATCTCCCCAGTAGCAATTTACTTTTTTGTGGTTATGAGGTAATTATGGTGTAATCTATGATGAAATTATGATGCAACCTATGAGGTAATTATGAAAAAATCCAGGGCCTCGCTGGAGCCTTTCTGGGACTTGAAAATCAGTAAATATGTAGAGTATCTTACACGTGTATCCAGCGAATACATTACAAGCTGAGCGCTACTTTCTCTGAGAAGTACTGTTGGTTGAACTTTACTTGGCTTACGTAAATGCCGTGGATAAACAAAGCTAGCCTTGCGCTATATATAGCATGCATCATTGTCATAAGGGGCTGGCCCATGCGCGACTGCAGCAGCGTGACCAACCTGAAGTTCAGAAGGAATACTGTGCTGTCGAGTTCGTCTCTGTGATTGAAGCATCGAAACTTGTCGCTATCAAGGTTGAGAGTCAATCTTAGACGCCATCTCCATGATTTCTGGGGTGAGCATCGATCGATGTGTACGCATTCTATTGACAACCTTTTACCACATGCACCGTTACACTATGCAGCTACTGGGGAGATGGTCAAGGGTTCATAATAATATAGGCTGAAAAGGAACAATAAATGAAGCCTCAGAGATATCAGGTAACACCATTAATTTTAAGTATTAAGGTGCACGCTGATATCCCATCATTAGAGTAAGTCATACCACGGTCCATCTACACATACTATACGTGACACTACAGATATCATGACACTGCCAAGTAGGCATACATTCACTTACACTGTAGTGTCCCAGGTAAGCGCCTATGTGGAGTTAAAACATAATTTATGATTTTGACCACATGGGTGCTCATCTGGGATATAAATAATTGCATGCATTCGTGTAGAAGCTATTTTGTGCTAGATTGACTCCATGAAATAGGGTACTTGCCCGGGACACTACATACGGTAAAAATAAGAATTATACCTTGATGAAGGAGCTGATGACCTTTGCCCTCCCGTGAGTGGTTGTCTCTTCCAGTATCTCGCTGAGCACCATCAGGGCTAGCTCGTTGGATGCCCTCACCATGGAGAGGACGTTGGCTGCAAGCTGGTCTTTCTGCAGAATGAAAAACAAAAATTATGGGGGAGTTGTCCTTCGAATTCCATCCCCCCCCCACCTCCTTCTCCAACTCTCTGCTCTCTCCCTCTCTCTCTCTCTCTTTCTCTCTCCTCCTTCTCCCTTCCGTCTTATCCTCAGCAGCTTTTTAAAAACTAGTTTGTTTTGTTTGATCAATTTGCACCGATTATGCACAGCTGACATTAATTTTTACTGAGGCTCTCCAGATGTGGTGTACTCAAGTTTAGGAACAGCTGCAACGTTATTTTTGTTTCAGTATTAGCTCCAAACCTACCTCTTTCTTCATCCACGCTCCATTATGCAGCTCAGACGGGTCTATCTTTCTCAGTATCTCCCCGTCCATCAAACATAGCTCCTCTGCCACCTCACGGCTTCTGTAGTGGTGCAGCCTCCATGTTTCTGGCTCCTCGCAGACTGGCGCTTGCTCCACCTGCGTTCGTACTGCGCCAGGCATAGTTGATAGGCGGGCACTGAATCGAGCTTGGTCGCTCTCGGCAGCTGCTCCGTTGACAGTAGCTTTTCTATGGTAGCTACTCCGAGTTAGGTCGCTGCTTTCTCCATGTAGGTGAGCCGCGGCGCTGAAAGATATGCGGGAGTCGCTTCTTCTTCCCGCTCGAGTTGGTGCTGATCGATCTCGAGAATGCTTGCGGTGTGGCCGACATGATTTAGATATTTTTCTGTAAACTAGAGTAGATCTCTACACATTCAAATAAAAGCCAGCAAACGTAACTTTATATCCGCAGCGCATGTTCTTGAGCCACGCCTCCAACGTCGATGCTACAGATCTACGCATGCGCGTTCTCAACAATATCACCCCGCCCACTTCGTACGGGATTGGGAATCGGTATATAGAGTAGATGTTGCAGTTATGAGTCACTTAAACAGTGACAGATCACATATAGGTAATTAGGGGGTTATTATTGTGGTTGCATTTTTTAAGGACTTCCCAACGTGTCTATTGCATGGGTTGCGAACGATGTCGCATGTAGAAAAATCATGATTTTTTTAAAATTATTTTATCAGCCATATTACTGAATGTATTATGGGTCGCCTGCTGGTATTATGAGTCACCACCTTAACTGGCATGTAAATCAGCAGTCACAAGGTTCTTTCAAGTGATGGTATGTCCATGGCAGCCATCTAGATGTGAGGCATGGTGTGAACACAAACTAATGGCACTTGGATGGGCTAAGAATGATACATTTTGCTTATAGGTAGGACAGCAAAAACGGAAATTCCTTCATTTTATAAATTCAACACAAAGCATGTGTAAACTCACATGAAAATACATCAGGTAGCAGAGACAATTTATCGGATGAGAGATCTTGTAAGGTACAGTTTAGTGACCCAACAATAGGACACTTCCTCATTTGTTAGTATGGATGACCCATAATACATGCTGACTCATAATAGAAGCATCCACTCTATACGAGGTATTTACCGGATACACGGGATACAAACACAGTTCCTGTTCTGTGCGCATGCGCCAAATTGTGTACAATATTAAATTTTTAGGCCGGTGTCTGTTCCTTTCAACATAATTTGAGGATCCCAGCGACCGCTCATCATATCCGCTGAGTGGACAGTAATGCTAATTTTTCTGATACAGCAGTGCCTATGGTGAGACTGGAGTGTACTGATGGTGCCATATTGAGGGCACAGTGCAGCAGCGTGAGTATGGTTCGATGTGAGTTAAAGTAGGCCTATAGCATTTATTATTGCAATAATAATATTATTATAATAATTACAGCATTTTTTATGTATGAGAGTCTGCCTGACTCAGTGAGGATAAGATGTGGTCATCCTGCCACATCATACTCATGGAGTAAATCAGACGATGGTAGTGCAGCTAATGCTGTGATACTGGATACCTATTCCAATAAGTACATATTATAGTAATTACTTAGAAATCAGTTTAGATAATTAAAGTGGATGGTGGTCTCTATCGCTGTGTGTATGGAGAAATTAGGACATTATTAGTCAGAATTGTGTGTTTTTGTGTATGGTAAGGCAACAAGCCTGTGAGGTGAGGTGGTGTCCCCTCCTTTTTTTAGCTACATCCTGTATGCATGCGCATGCTATAGCTATTATAGTCACTCTTGGTCACTTCCTTTATAGTGTCACTATGAGGCATATACCTAGGCCTTAGTACTTAAGCACTTGTTTTACACAGTCTACTCTCAGTCTGCAGTCTAGCCTGAGTGATACTACTGGTACATAGCTAATAAAGATTCAGAAGTTAATGGGCAGGATCCGGAAATTTTCTTTTGCACACATACACTGACTGTACATGAAAATGTGCTTTTAACCCTAGATAGAGTTTTAAGCATCAGTACTAGTGAATCTAATGATAATACAATCATCATGTTATCCGCTGAGTGGACAGTAACACTCCTTTTTCTGGTACAGTCAGTGCCTGTGGTGAGACTGGAGTGTACAGATGGTGCTGCATTGAGGGCACAGTGCAGCAGCAGTCCAAATATCAGATGTGAGTTAACTTAAAGTATAGCATTAATTTTTTTATTATTGCAATATTATTATTATTATTTATTATTATTATTATTATTATTATTATTATTATTATATATACAGTTTTAGTGCATGAGAGTCTGCCTGGTTACGGATTAGTGAGGATAAGATGTGGTCATTCTGCCACATCATACTCGTGGAGTAAATCAGATGATGGCAGTGCTGCTAATGCTGTGATACTGGACACCTCTCAGTCTGATAAGTACACAGTTGTTGATGGAAATTCTCTAGACATTAGTTTAGATAATATTACCGGAGTGGATGGTGGCCTCTATCGCTGTGTGTACAGTGAAGTTGGGACTTCACCTCAGTTGTGTATTTATGTGTATGGTGAGTCAACATGCAGTGATAATTCAGTATGGATCATTATAAGAGCAAAATTTAATGTCAAGTGTATATTAGCTAGCTTAGCCAAAAATGGGAAAAAAGAGGCGCAGTGGTATTCCCCATTAATTTGGAACTAAGATACAAAGTCTTGTTATTGAAATTTTAAAAATAATTATTGTTCATGTTTCAGTGTATTGGTTCTTGAATAGCTATAAGTGTGACGTACAAGTTAATTATTAATATAATATTATAATACTGTAGTCAGTGTTACAGTAGTGAACAACATCTTTCTATCATACAGAAAGAGCAATATTTGCTTCATGTCCACAAGAGTATCCAGGCTGCTCTAAGGAGGATCCTCTTTCAGTTACATTGGGAAATCCTGCCATTTTCAATGCCTCCATTACCTACACACCTGGTGGTAGCTGTAATTTCAAACAGGAAATAACACGAGTCAAACTTACAAAGATTAATGGGCAATCAAATGTGCCCAACACACTACTGTTCACATGTCGCACAGACCAAGGAGCTCCATGTGTGGTAAAGGATGACCGGTTGTCCCTCAGCAGAGGAGATGGTTTGGACTACATTTTTACTCTTTCAAATGCTAGTCAAGAAGATGCTGGCATTTACGAGGTTATTGTGGAGGGAACTCACCCAGCAACTGGCTCTCTTATTACATTTAAGAAGAGCTTTCATCTCAGTGCACGTGTCAAAGGTAAACTTTTTGTATACAGACTCATGGCCAATAGTAACCTCAGTACAATGATTATGAAAAGGCTTATGGGAACACAGTCAGTGATAATTATATTGCCACACAAATTATTATAATAATAATAATATTAAGTTGTTGGCTAGGAATACAATCTGGTGCATGACGTGGGCATGCCTGACCAACTTTTGTTAGCTAATAATATTATTACTGTTATAGCTATTGGTACACACGAACACAGTGAAATAGTGAACCTATTATGATTATAATATTTACATCAGCTTGTAGTCAGTATCGACATAATTATTTATTATGTCATGTCAGTAGCTAGCATAATACAATGTATGGTTTCGTTAATGGAATTATGATAAAATGAGAAACACATTGATTAGAGGCTTCCAATTTCATCACAATAGAAACACATTGACAATTGATATTCCCCCCTTGTGCCGGACCAGCAGGGATGAGTGCTGTATATAGCATTCAGCCACGGGAAAATCTTCCTTGTCTTTCTATAGCGACACTATCATAATAGTACTGTCATGTGCCAGGACAGACAAGCAATAATTGAATCAGGGATACCATCAGAGTTTGTCTGCATGGCATGCCAGCACTGTGAATTGAAGGGGCTGGCCCATGCACCAGACTATTATAGGGTTAGAGTTTGGCTTGCTATCATGGTGGGTGACCTGTGAGGTAAAGTCCAAAAATTATACCATAAGCCATCATCTATACTAGTTCAACTTCAGGGATGATAATAGTTGGGAGACAAGTTTGATTATTAGCTATGTCACAATAATATTATTACTAGTATAAGCTATTATAATACTTGCCAAGCTGAGGATTTGCCTAAATAATTACTATGCAATCATTAATCACTGTAAGATCATGAAGACTCAGATCTTACTGGTTCAAAGTGGGAACCTACAGCCTATAAAGCATGACATTTTTTTGATTCCATGATACATGTACAGGAAGTGCATGACAGGTGAAATAATAATATTGGCTATAATTATAATATTATTACATCAGCTTGTAGCTAGTCAGTGTTTATTATGTCATGTCAGTAGCTAGATATACACGTGCAGTGTATGGTTTCGTTAATGGAATAATGATTAAAATTAATGATGTCATTGAGGTTAACATAGACAACACATTGATTAGAGGCTTCGCAATTTCATCATCATAGAGACACGAGGCATTTCATGATCAGCTAACATAATTATAACTAAAGGGAACCACTGTATACCTCAAGTTTTCTCTCATGCATAACTAGCTACAACATCTCCACCTGTAACTCCCCCTGCACCGGTTGGAGTCCAAGCATTTTGCTCGGTGATTGTCTGGTACAGTCCAGAGGTGACTTGTGAAGATACGATCAGTGGCTATGAGGTGCGATTCTATGATCCAAACTTCACTCATTCAAACGTGACGAGGTATGTCGGAGTAAACAGGACTTTCTATGGCGTAACAGAAGAGGACAGACTGGCTGATGACGATACTTATGTTCAGGTATTATAACACATTGCCACATTGAAGTCCTAATATTTTTTATGCGCATATATACATGAAGTTCCATTCCCATGTTCAACTAATTATTTCCACCTGCAGATTCGAGTCCTGTGCAACAGTATAGTGGGACAGTGGAGCAATGGAGTTTCTGTTGGTAAGAAATTTTTCATAAAATTATCTGGCAAAAGATTAGTGCATTCTTGTGGTACTTCCTCATGCAGGATGCAATATCAAAGAGATGACAATGTTTAGTGAGTTGAATAAAACAATTTATTAGTGCATAATAATAGTAAAGAGGAATTTTGTTAACATTACTGATATACTGTATACATCTGTGCCAAAAATTACTTCACTGGGAGTTTGGAATGTGTTATGATGTATATGTACACAGCCAAGACGGATGTTCAAATCATGATGTTCTATAAATAATATTATTATCACAGATACATACTTTATGCTCAATGGAACTGTGTACCTCAACAACAGTGCTATCCCCCTCTTGGGTGTAGGGGAGAGAGACCACGCCCTCCAGTGCCGGACTAGCAGGGACGAGTGCTGTAGAGTCTTGCCAAACCGGTTTGGTGACTTCTACTATCCCAACGGAACTAAAGTCTTTAATGAAAGGCCAGGGTATGGGTTCTATCGCAACAGAGGTCAAAAGGTCATACATCTGAATCAGAGGGAGGGGATCACTTCACCTGCTGGGAAGTACAGGTGTGAGATACCTGATGTTGATGGAGAGATGAAGAGCATATTCATCAATTAATAAAAATTAATTTAGCTGCAAACTGCCATTATAATACCACATACACGCTGCAGACAATTATTGTTATTACCGTGTTTATGCTAATAGAACGCAAGCAAAAAAAATAATTTCAAATCTGGTTTGCGCACAATTAGAGTCAAAATAATTCCAGGAAGTGAATTTTCTTGCGTTAATTAGATGTTGCGTTGTAATAGAACAATTAATAGCATAGCTTTGAGCGACGACGAATAGTGGCTATCGATGGTATCGTACCTGTGCCCCTGGCCCCGATCATGTTGAGGGTAGCCTGAGAAAGGCCTTCTGACAGCCGCGCCGAATGGTTAGCGATCGTGCTGATCGCAGTGCAGTTCCAACTAAGGTCAGTCTCGAGTGTAGTTTAGTACCCTCATGAACGACGAACGACCCTTGCGATTTGGTTAACTATATATAGCTAGCAACGAGTCCGAGAGACAGAGCGAGGCTTCCAGAACGGTTCATTACTAAGCGGGTGTGGTTTAACCGTGCAGCACGCGGTTTGAGCATGCGCAATAGCCTCACCTTAGCACTATTGCGCTAATTGGATTCATAGAAAATAATTACAGACAGTCGCTTCCGTTCTAATAGAATACAAATAATTCCTGGAATTGAATTTTCTTGCGGTAATTGGATCATGCGTTCATTAGCGTATCATGTGACATTATTAACAAAATGGGATTTCAAAGGGTGATAGTATGTTGATACAAATTTTTTAAGGATCAATGTCATGTAGATACAACTCTTGTTGTTACAATCATTATGAAAAGATTACCACATCCATATACTATAACTTCGTCATTGTATAATGGGCTTTTCCATTAATAAAGGATACACCCCCACGGAAGACCAATAATTACTTCCTGACGGTATAAGCTATAAAATTTTAATTACTTTCTTGATGGATATTTAGCCACTTTATATTAATTCTTGATGGTCAGCTAATGCAATTTTAATGATTCCAAACGGTGTTGTTAATAGTTGGAGGTGTAATTAATTGACAGGGTATCACTAGAAAATGTTTTTCTTTACATGATCTACATGTGACATTGTGTAGTTAATTGTGCTATCATGTGATGCACAGTGGAGTAGGAACCAATTGTACATTGGGGGAGGGGTCCAAGGTACTTGGTCATGCCCGATGCAGGGACGTAAATTAGTCATAGCGGCTAGTTTCTAAAAGCCTACCTTTTTTAACACATGTTACTGACATTAATCAGTATGCTAAAAATTAGACATTCGAGACCTTATCCTACTAATAAGCTATGACTTTCTGGTCTTCTATCCTTGCTAAGTATAATTAGCTATCCACCCTTTTATTGGAGGGGCCAGGGCCCTCCCCCTTCTACAGGATTGGGGGGGCCATTGGCCCCCACGGCCCCCCCCCCCCCCCCCCCCCCCCCCCGCTTCCTACTCCACTGATGCATATATGGCAATTTAACACACATTCAGAAGGGGGGTTGGGGGGGGGGTGAAGGAGAGAACTATAGAGAGACTCCTAGAAGTTATAGGAAACCAGTTAGCTCACTTTAATTAACATGACAGTGGATTCAACAATCCCATGGCCACACCCCTAGCTCATTACTACTATGTTTATTTCCCTCTTGTAAGTCTATTATTCCTTGTCATGTTTTCAGGCCATGCATGGGCCACTTAACAACTTATCCTAGGGTAGCCTCGTCCCCAGGCTCCCTGATGCATGTAACATTGAATAGCTGGGAATATAGGGCCTGGGAATGAGGTATATATATCCTAGGGGAAATATACTACAATATCTATGTCTTAAGGGGCTATCAAAGAATTATTATGGGCACGTAATGAGGGGAATAAGCCTACATAAAGGACTAAAGTGGGAAGCTCGAAGTGTAATTATGGGTATATGTGATTGGGGTATGTAGGAGGGTTGAGATGAAGTGATTAGTTTATGTAGAGATGAAATGGGTAACATGATGGGGGTATGCAGTGATCAGTACTGTGCACATGGGTTTGTAATTATCCCACGCGCATGCGCAAGGGGGTAAAGTAATCGGTTGTGTCGCTGTTGTGAGCACAAAAATCGCCATATCTCGAGATATAGGCGTCTAAGCGACACGTAAGCACAATCGAATTTGGCGAAAAACTGGCTTCAATGTGCGTCAAATCGAGGAATACGGTCCACGAGCGTTACAAATAGTGTCTTTAGTTGGCCACCGCCTATCGACAGTGCCCACATGCACAATGCTTGATGCATGATGCATGTGTGCTTTCTGCTCATGCGCATAACTAGCGTATGACTGGTAAAGATCATCGATGTTCTACTGACTGAAATCTGAAGCCCAATGGAACCAAATGTAAGATATTGCTATACTATTAATTTTAATATTATAGCCATGCATCGAAAGTAAATCTATAAATTGCACAATGTGCGCGCGGGGTATGTGCTCTACAGATCGCTCTAGTTTGGGGAATGAGATGGATTTTTGTATGAGAGGGATGTGAGAGATGAAATGATCAGGACATTTGATTAGGGTATAATATTGTGTAAGAGAAGTGAAGTAATAGGGCAGTATACTACTGTAGCATGTAGCCTCGTCCCGAGGCTCCTCCCTAACTTTTGAGGCTAACACACATGCAGTGAGATGGGCATTTTGTATGAGAGATGAGTGGGGATATTATATTATGAGAGATGAAGTAATTAGGACATATGTGATTAGGGTATATAATATGTATGGGAAATGAAGTAATAGCTAGGGCAGTACACACACACTGAGATGGGTATGTGTATGAGAGGTGTGAGTGGTTGCATGGGATATGTGCTTAAGACATGAAATGATTAGGATGTGTGTGTGTGTGCATACCAGTGCTTGTGACTGGGATATGTGCATGATATTGTGAAGTGATTAAGGTATGTATATGAGAGATAAAGTGACAGGGATATTGAGAGGTGATGTGATTAGGGTATGCATGATTAGGGCATGAGAAATGAAGGAATATAAGGCAGTACATGATAGTATATGACACACATGCAGTGAGATGGGTATGTGCATGAGAAATGTGAGTGGTTGCATGGGGTATGTGTTTATTAAGACATGAAATGATTAGGATATGTGTATGTGTATGTGCGTACCAGTGTTTGTGATTGGGGTACATTGTGAAGTGAATGAGAGATAAAGTGACTTGGATCAATTGGAATATGTGAGAGGTGATATGATTAGGGTATGTGTAGTTAGGGTATGAGAAATGAAGTAATAGGGCAGTATATGACACACAGTGAGATGGGTATGTGTATGAGAGATGTGAGTGGTTGCATGGGGTATGTGTTAAAGACATGAAATGATTAGGATATGTGTATATGTGTATATGTCACGAGATGTGCATACCAGTGCTTGTGTGTGTATGACATTGTGAAGTGATTAAGGTATGTATATGAGAGATAATTGGAATATGTGAGAGGTGATGTGATTAGGGTATGCATGATTAGGGTACGCGTGGTAAGGGTACGCATGATTAGGGTATGCATGCGTAGGTGGCTATACCATGCTCAGAAGTCTAGTGAGCCTAGTACTGAAAATCAGCAGACACCCACAAGCATGTCTAGTGGGGTAACCACTACTACTGCCACCAGGGTGGTGATGGTGGTTTCACACCTAGATGTGTCACCACATAGTGCTGTGGGCATGTTTCAGATCTCTGCACAACACACCACAAAAACACTCTAGCTCTGCTCCTCAGATTTCATCTGCACACACCCATGCTTGCTCTCAGAACTCTTGCTTGAAATTTGATTCCCACCATAATCTTGCTCATCCATACAAGAGACAATTTATAGCCCTATGGTCCTCTATACATGTGTGCCCAACTGTCACTGATGACTTACATTCCACTAGTTTGAATACGAGAATAGCATGCTAAGTTAGCCAAGAGCGCATATTAAGAACTATGCGCTCTTGGTTATGTATAATGTTGTAGAGAGCTACTTTCAGGGGCATGCATGAACCTATAGCTAGTACATGCATGTAGGTGTATACTATAACATGTAACAGGTATAAATGAATGTACCATGCGTATACCTTTTATGCTTAGTGTGGTACTAGGTTGTTTCTACAAACATTATTGCAAACCATTTGTAGCAGCATGGTGGGCCAGTCTGAGCTTCAGGACATACTACTGGGATGATGTATACACATGCTTGAGCTATTAGTAACTGGAAAAGGTAGGGGCCGGTGTATATACTACTTTCTTAATGAGAGCTCAGCTAGGGATCTAAGCAGGTTGTGTCCCTTGTCCAATTAATACACAGTGCTGTCATACAAATTAAGGTAAAATAGTGGTATGGGGAAAATTTCCTCAATAGTACCAAAAATGTTTAGCAATGACAATGATCTTTGAGTATCAATGTACCACACCAAGTCTGATCTGTTGTTGATATTAAAACAGTGGTGAAAGAAAACGGCTGTGACAGGGGGGGCACAGTGGGTGTATCACACGTCTACTATAATAGGGATCTATTAAAGGACTGTCATACAAGGGGGGGGGGGCACGTGCCCCTGGTGTCCCTCTGGTTCCGCCACCTATGTAAAATAATTTCCCTATAGGTTTGTGCTGTGGTTGGCAACCTTTTTCCAACCACAATCATGCACAGAATATTACTAGGACCACTGGCATTGTTAAAAATAGTTTCCATAGCAAATTAGCAAAGGTCTATTGTGCAATGTTGGGCATCGGTTGTTCATGTGAAATGATTAATATCCAATTAAAGCCATGCAAGGGTTAGCCTCGTGCACCAGGCCTACCCTCCATACTACACATTGTCACGCTATACGAAAAATAGTAGTGTGCATAGTATTATTGAGAGTATAGGCCTGGTACACGAGGCTTGCAAGGACCATGGTTTTCAATATGAGCCGGGACGAGTGATTCCATGCTACAATGTCTTGGAGGGCATAATAGTTAATGTCATGCAAGCTGGAGTGTAATAAACAATTATCTACCAATAGAAGTTCCTCTAAATCAGTGAAGTGTAATCAATCCAGGGATAAAGATACTAGTACTGGGAACTCAGATCTTATTAATAGTGTCTGATGGATAGCTAAAATAACCTCTTTGTAACAGGACAATGTTTATTTTTATGGGAGTGAGTAGCTTGGAACAGCGCAGTATGTACGTAGATAACACTATTGAGGAGAGAGAAAGGGAGCTGTATTTGATACTGAATTTGTCTTCTGGGGATGGTAGCTATGTCATATTAATAATTGTGTCATAAGTATATACACCAAATTACACTCATAGGGGGTGTATGATGATTACTAGGCATTGGTGAATTGTGCTCAAAATCTGTCCTATTATGCTATGCTGGCAATGCTAGTAAAACCCTTCATGCTCACCACAATGCCTTAATTATAATTAGCAAAGGTACCGCTGCACTGAACAACAAAGGTTGCTGACATGCAGTCAAATATAGAAGGCAATTAGCATAATATAAGTAATATTATGTATTATTATGCTCCAGTACCTTGGGCTCCAATAAGGATTCATGCAGCACACGAGATGAGGAAGGAATGGTTGAAGGGAAATCTAAATATATTATAGAATCTATTATGCTAGTATATGCCCAAAATTAGCCTCGTCCCCAGGCCTCCACCCATTCTGCGTGCAACATTGAAGCTGGGTGGAGGCTTGGGGACGAGGCTATAGCTCAAAATTATGCCAGCATAATTCGCCAATCATGCGGCCTAATGGTTACAAAATCAAATAGCTAGCCCAATAATTATACAGGCCAGCTCAGATGCCTTTAATACCCGTATTACTTTGATGTGGTCACAAACCACACCCTCCCATTATTTTTTCCTTAGGTGAACTCTGAGCCCATCAATGCACAGTTAGCTAAAATCCTTACGATGAGGACACCACTTGCAAGGGACGGAAGACCATTAATGACTTCTTGATGGTCTCAATACTCTAGTTAATTAATTCTTGATGGTTCATCGGCCTATAATTAGATCTAGGGGGTCATATGCCAATTTTACTCTTCCGTGGGGGTGTATCCTTTATTAATGGAAAAGCCCAATATGGTAAAGGGTCACTATGTATGTAAGTAGCATACTTAGATTATGCAATGCTTTAAAGTGGAATAACTTAGTAGAGAATCTGGAGTGGAGATTTTTTCTCCAGGGTTAAAGTTGGTAGACCTCTGGCTCCTCCATGTACACGTTGGTGCAGTGGCTACGTTCGTGGACGAGCGTTTCATGGAACCGGACGAGTTTCGGTGGAAGTGGAAGCGATGTTTGCTGTAACCACTTCTCTCTTCCTCTTGCTGAACATGCTGCGTACAAGAAATGAAAAACAGTTAAAAAATATATTATACATATGGGTCAAATTAAAATCCGCCAAAATTTCCTACTCGCATATATTATACGTATGGCGATCCCGTACCGAACCGCCAAATTTAAATCCGCCAATATTCTTGCTATAGCGATTTTGGGCTCAACCGCCAAATTTAATGCCCGCCAATATTTCCCGCTATACTGGTAGTCACTCTTAGTCACTTCCTTTATAGTGTCACTATGAGGCATACATAGGCCTACTTAAGCACTTGTTTTACAGTCTGCTCTCAGTTTGCAGTCTAGTGATATATAGCTACTACTGGTACATAAAGTTCCAGAAGTTAATTGGCAGGATCCGTCTTTTGCATACATGCACTGACTGTAAATGACAATATCATTGATCGAGTTCTAAGCATCTGATTCAGTGAATCTAACCATAATAATTGTTATCATATTAAATCATCATGTTGTCCGCTGAGTGGACAGTAATGCTCCTTGTTTTGATACGGTCAGTGCCTACGGTGAGACTGGAGTGTACTGATGGTACCTTATTGAGGGCACAGTGCAGCAGCGTGAGTATAGTTCGATGTGAGTTAAAGTATAGCATTAAAATTTTATTATTGCAATTAATAATGAACCCTTGACCATCTCCCCAGTAGCTGCATAGTGTAATGGTGCATGTGGTAAAAGGTCGTCAATAGAATGCGTACACATCGATCGATGTTCGCCCCAGAAATCATGGAGATGGCGTCTAAGATCGACTCTCAGCCTTGATAGCGACAAATTTCGATGCTTCAATCACAGAGACGAACTCGACAGCACAGTATTCCTTCCGAACTTCAGGTTGGTCACGCTGCTGCAGTCGCGCGTGGGCCAGCCCCTTGTGACAATGATATGTGCTATATATAGCGCAAAGCTAGCTTTATTTATCCACGGCATTACGTAAGCCAAGAAAACTCAACCAACAGTACTTCTCGGAGAAAGTAGCGCTCAGCTTGTAATGTATTCGCTGGATATACGCGTAAGATACTCTACATATTTACTGATTTTCAAGTCCCAGAAAGGCTCCAGCGAGGCTCTGGATGTTTTCATAATTACCTCATAGGTTGCATCATAATTTCATCATAATTTCATCATAGATTACACCACAATTACCTCATAAACACAGAAAAGTAAATTGCTACTGGGGGGATAACAATAATAATAATAATTATTATTATTATTATTATATGACAGCATTTTTAATGTATGAGAGTCCACCTGCCGGATCTGTGAGGATAAGATGTGGTCATTCTGCCACATCATACTCGTGGAGTAAATCAGACGATGGCAGTGCTGCTAATGCTGTGATACTGGACACCTCTTCCGATAAGTACACAGTTGTTGATGGCAATTCTCTAGACATTAGTTTAGATAATATTACCGGAGTGGATGGTGGTCTCTATCGCTGTGTGTACGGTGGACTTGGGACATCACCTCAGTTGTGTGTTTATGTGTATGGTAAGTCAACACCCAGATAACTTATTCACATAAGTAGCTTTGTATAAGATCAAATGCCAAGTTTATAAAGCCGTAAGTTAGCCAAAAATGGATAAAAACAAGCGTACTGGTATTCCCCATTAATTTGGAACTAAGATGCTTAAATTTACAATCATTGAATGTTGTTGATGTTTCAGTGTATTGACTCTTAAATCCAAGTGTGCGGTACTCTGCATAATATATTTATACTGCCCTTTCTCTATACAGAAAGAGCAGTTTTTGCTTCATGTCCACAAGAGTATTCAGGCTGCTCTAAGGAGGTTCCTCTTTCAGTTACATCGGGAAATCCTGCCATTTTCGATGCCTCCATTACCTACACACCTGGTGGTAGCTGCAACTTCAAACAGGCTATAACACGAGTCAAACTTACGAAGATTAACGGGCAATCAAATTTGCCCAACACGTTATTGTTCACATGTCGCACAGACCAGGGAGCTTTATGTTTCAATAAAATAAATGATGACCGGTTGTCCCTGAGCAGAGGAGATGGTTTGGACTACATTTTTACTCTTTCAAATGCTAGTCAAGAAGATGCTGGCATTTACGAGGTTGTTATGGAGGGAACTCACCCAGCAACAGGCTCTCTTATTACATTTAAGAAGAGCTTTCATCTTATTATAGGTACCGGTATAGCTATACCATTAAAATTACTATAATTATATTGCTCAGTATGGGTACACAGGGACTTATAGTTAATACACCCCTACTAGTGCTGTATGGAATATAATGCACGAGTGCAGTAACCACATACAGCATGAGGGCTCTGCACGAGGGCGAAGCCCGAGGGCTGTATGTGGTTACGCACGAGTGCATTATTCCATACATGCAGCACTAGTAGGGGTGTGTTAACAGGTTTGTATCCCCACTGTTGACTTAGCACTACAAGTGTGGTGTCTGAGCCTGACCACTGGGCCAGGTACCTGTAGTAGTCAGCTGTACCACAGGGCAATATCACGATATTGCCCTAGCCACAGGGCAATATCCAGTATACTGGGGCCTGGCGGTAGCTTTGATCTACGTCATAGGTGGGATACAATTAAATTTATTGCCACATAAATGGAAGTGAGCCTATATTTAATATTATAGAGAATATAATATCAAGTCGCTGGCCAATTGGATTAATGATATTGTAGGAATACAGCTGCAGCCTGTATTTGGGGTAGCCTCGTCCCCAGGCCACTCCCACGTTTTCAATGTTGCACGCAGCAATGGTATCTCGTCCGTTCATAGTCGGATACGCCACCGCAAACTATGTAATGCCATAAAGATGCAATCTGATTGGTCGCGCCTCATACGAGGCGCTGGGACAACTCGATGTATAGCACTTTACCAGACTCTCTCCCTCCCCTTCCCCCTCCCCCTTTTCCCTGAGAGAGAGTCTGGCTGCGCGAGACTATGCGTGCGTCTGTACGAGCGGGAGGTGACCGGAAGTGATTTGACCCGAGCTAAAATGCCATTATTTCTAGGCATCACTGGACTTGGGGCGATACAACAGATAGCCCACTGACACGGCTGGCTATGGCCCCAGCAGCGAGTAAAGTGAGCTGCTTCAAAAAAAAACCGCCAGGGCAAAATTAGACTGAACTGTACCACTTACAATGGGGGCCTGGAGAATGCAAAGAGATGACACTCTGGAGCCGACGTTGCCCATAGGTGCTTTCCAGAAGGAGGCTATTCTATTCTAAGCATCTTCTCTTCTGAGCCCTTGCGAGTGAAGCTAAAAACAACTAACGAATTTCTTGAGCTAGCTGATTGCAAAGTCACATGATCAACCAGGATGTACACGTGCGCTAGTCTCGTCCCCAGACCCCACCCCCAAAAGGAGGAAAGGGTCTGGTACACATCGAGCGCTTTTTGGGGCGCACAGGATGCAGCAGGTCATGTGATCGTCATGACAACGCATCGTATAGGCATGGCAACGCATCAGCGGCTCTCACGTGCAGCAATAGGCGGCTAGCGCGCGGGGTCACACGATAATCACATGCAAGCCACATGGCGTGAATCTGATTGGTGCGACAGAATTCAGACATGCCAAGTTAGCAAGACCCAAAAAGCGCTCGATGTGTACCAGACCCTTTCCTCCTTTTGGGGGTGGGGTCTGGGGACGAGACTACACGTGCGCTAGCTTGCTCATGCGCATGCGCACAATTATGTAGGTAAAGGTCGTCGACGTCACATGCACAATAATGTGCAGCACAGAGATAAAGGAGTGAGCGAGCGAAGCGAGCTCACTCCTTGTAATGATAAATATTATAGTTCATAGCTAGCTTCCTGGATTGCAACATTGCTTCATGTAGCTACCTGGCAATGCAACCACATCAAGGACTATAAAGTCATACAACTACCCCGTGCGCTTCGTATCTAGTTAGCACAGAAAATGAGAGCCATATGTGACCTTTATCTAGTGTACCATGCATACTTTATTGCGCACGCGCATGCCGAACAGAATCATAATGTCATAGCGCTCGTGGGGGCCTTATTAAACGATTCGAAGCATAACGAATCCAGTTTTTTTATGGGCTTGGTGTGCTTTCGATTCTCTTAGGTGCCTAGGTCTCGAAATTTGGCGATTTTTGTGGTGCCACGACGAATCCATACTTCATCCCATAATGCACGTGCGCATGCGCATGGTGGGTAATTGCTGACATGCACGTGTAGGCATAGGCGGCGGAACAGGGGGGGCAGGGGGGGCACTCGCCCCCCCACTTTCAGAGATGGGGGGGCATTGCCCCCCCCAAAATCCAAGTCAGAGATAACATAAAGTAGCTACTTTTCACAACAAATATACCAAAATACCTACAAAAGTTGCCTAGAATAGCTTCAAGAATCGATCACAGTGCACAATTTCCACCGATTTCTTTGCTTCTGGCAGTAGCAGCACCACCGATCGACACGAGTGACCTTTGAACTTCAATTAAGGGGGTGTGTCCCCAAAAATTTCGCGCGCGCTTCGCGCGCAATTGTTAATGTTTGCCCCCCCCCCAGTCAAAGCTTCCTTCCGCCGCCTATGGTAGGATAATATTATATTATTATACCTGCAGTTCTTGTAGCATGCATGCATGTATGAGTGAGGTTTGTCAGCTAGCACTCTTGATTATCATAGATTCCCCTTCTGTAACTCCTTCCCCTCCCCCTGCACCGGTTGGAGTCCAATCACTCTGCTCAGTGATTGTCTGGTACAGTCCAGAGGTGTCCTGTGAAGATACGATCAGTGGCTATGAGGTGCGATTCTATGATCCAAACTTCACTCAGTCAAATATGACGAGGCATGTCGGAGCAAACAGGACCTTTTATGATGTAACAGAAGAGGGCAGACTGGCTGGCGAGAACACCCATGTTCAGGTCATAAAATTATGCCACATCTGAGGCATAACGACATAACTTTGGTGTATGTTTTCAAATATACAAATTACACTCACACGTTCATATAGGTTCGAGTCCTATACAACAGTATAGTGGGAGAATGGAGCAATGAAATTACTGTTGGTAAGAGATCTAGAATTTAATCTTGTGAATATCTTGTACTATTAAATTATTCCCTCAGGATGCACTCGCAAACAGATGTCGATGTTCAGTGAGTTGAATAGCTAGTAGATGTAGAAATATTATTTTCAAATCCTCTTCACTAATGATTACCACATCTCTAGTAGCTCATCCAAAGGGATCACTATATAGCTATAGCTGCACAGGATGTGCATGAAAGCACCTTAATGGTTACATGACATCACATGCAATCACTAAGATTAATCGGCTTGAATTGCTTGAAAGTGAAACATTATTATCTCATTACCGGTACAACATCTGTGCCAAAAATTCATAATAATTCACTGGGAGTTTGGAATGTGCCGTGATGTATACGTACATAGCCAAGATGGATGTTCACATCATAATGTTCTATAATATTATCACAGATATATACTTTATGCTCAATGGAACTGTGTACCTCAACAACAGTGCTGTCCCCCTCTTGGGTGTAGGGGAGGGAGACCACGCCCTCCAGTGTAGGACCAGCAGGCACGAGTGCTGTAAAACCTTGCCAAACCGGTTTGGTGACTTCTACTATCCCAACGGAACTAAAGTCTTTAATGAAAGGCCAGGGTATGGGTTTTATCGCAACAGAGGTCAAAAGGTCATACATCTGAATCGGAGGGAGGGGGCGACTTTGCCTGCTGGGAAGTACAGGTGTGAGATACCTGATGCTGATGGAGAGATGAAGAGCATATTCATTAATCTGCAGCTGATGAAGTAATAATAATATTATTATTATCACTACAATAGTGAAAGAATAGCTACTGCTGTCTTAGCTAATGCAACATTAAAAAAATTTAGGTCTATAGAAAATCAAAATTTTGCATGCATGCTTAGTTAATTATTATGCACATGTTATTGTTTCATATATAGGATACAAAAATTTGTTAAAAATGATCATTGTACATGATATTGTATAATTTTTTGTTATCATTACAAAGGTAATTGCCAAAAATTCCATGAAATGAACAAAGTCATGACATGGTATTAAAATTTAGTTTGATTGGATCAGGTCAAAGTTCAACATGTCGACTCGGTGATCCGTATCTGACTCCACCCTCCCCTCTCTATCAATCACTACAGCAGTCCGAATATCAGAATCTGATGTGAGTTGAGTACTTCAAGTGAGCATGCAATGGATGCACATTAATTTTAGATGAGAAGATGCTGGCATTTATGACATTTTTGTGGAGGGAACTCCTCTAGCAACTCATTCGAGGTACACCAGACATAAAGGAATAGTGGTCATGTTCCAGTAGTATAGTAGTGTGCAGCTGTTGCCATCTGTGTTTACATATGGCTCCTACCTCAGGACATGACTGATTGCAATTCTGTGCCTTGCTGGTCAGTTGTCAATGCAGTGACAGTGTAAACAGGTAGTGGCTCTCAAGTGGATAATTCAGTTTAGCTAGGTCGGTAGTCACGGAAGCCGTTTCAGTTTGTATAGTGACATAGCCAGGTGCACTCAGTGTACTTAAGGCCAGGTTCTGAACGCTTAGCGCGCGCCCGACTAACGGCCTCTTATCGCGTATATCGCTCGTGGTTGCGGTCAATTAGCGCTTGTAATGTGACGTCACATCGTATCGAGCACGTACAAGCCACGGCGTTGGGGCCGCATAGCTGCAGATTGGAGCTCAATATCTCGAGCAAAAGCCGTCCAGGGTTGTTCTATCCAACATTTCGCAGGTCTGACAGCAATAAGGTGATCGTTGGGATGGATTTCGAGGATCTGTCGGAGGGATTACGAATAAGTTTGTTCGTTTTGAACTTACATGCGGAAGATTAGGCCGTTAGCACTCCAAAAGCAGTGTCTACGTGGAATAAAACTCGACCAGAACGCTATTTTCACAATCCCTCCGATGAAAGTTTAGATCACTGTCTTAGGCTTCTTTCTTCATAGTTAAGGTCAGCTGAAAGTAGCTGCTTTAAGGTTGGAACTCGCGATTTAGCAACCTAGAGGGCGTGGCTAAACGCCGTGCATAGCGCTTAATTAGTTAATTGGTTGCGGTTGATTAATTATTAATATCAAAGTACTTAAGTTAGTCTTTCGTTTAAACACCATGATGAGGCCTCTATCCTTTTATTTAGAGGCAGCACCAGCCTTTGAAGTATGCCTATTTCAGCTGTAGTTTCCAGTTGGTACCTGGCCTTAAGTACACTGAGCAGGCCTTCCCCCACTCCTGGATCATGCACCGACTTGAATAGTACCATAAACATGTTCAGGTGCAGAGTAGCTATGTAGTTCAATATTCTTGATATTGAACAAGCATACACAGTGAGCAATGCTATACACGCGCATGAGTCATGCATGCATGTAGCGGTGAGGGTTCTGCACTCAAGTGCATTCATAATAATATTATTATAATCATGCCTGGTCATGATTAGTCACTTCCTTAATGCAGACTTTTTAAAGTGTACATTCTCAGTCAGGCTACAGTCTTACGAGTCTATCTCATTTGTAATGAACAGGAAACATTGTCATAGGCGGCGGCACCGGGGGGGGGGGGGGGGGCTTGGCCCCCCCCCCCCCCCCCCCCCCCCCCCCCCCCCCCCAAAATCCAAGCTAGTGATATCATAAAGTAGCTACTTTTCACAATAAGTATATCAAAATACCCACAAAATCTGCCTAGAATAGCTTCAAGAATCGATCACAGTGCACATTTTCCACCATTTCTTTTGTTTCTGACACCACCGATCGCCACGAGTGACCTTTGAACTTCAATGAAAGGGGGCGTGTCCCTAAAAATATTGCGCGCACTTTGCGCGCAACTGTAATCTTTGACCCCAAACAAAGCTTCCTTCCTCTGCCTATGATTGTGTAACTGATTACTTCCTGTATTACATCATGTACTGTATAAATAGTGTGTGCATGTTAGTTCTCCCTAGGCCAAGCAAAATTGATTATTAGTTTCTCATCCTATGTTCAGGAATTTCCCCAGGCGGGAGGGTGGCTTTTTATTTTATTTTTTGTCATGAATATCATTAAATGTCATCATGAATTTCATTAAAAAATGGGCGAGTCTATGATGTAATGCCTTGTGCAGATAGTTTTAATGATATTCATGAATTAAAATGTGGTCAGGCAGGGGAAAAACTAGAGGCGGGCGGGGATGAGAAACTAATATTCAATTTTATTTGGCCCTAGTACCTACTACTACTACTGTAAGGGGGCGCAGGAAGGGAGCAGTCATTACACATTTAAATCATGTTGCAGTCACAAAATATTTAATTTATCTCAGTGGCTGGGTAGACTTAGTCAGTTAAGGTATAATATTATAGCAGCCTTTCTTTAGTGGTACATCATACTGGTACATATAGATCCATGGCAGGATCCGGTTTGTGTGCACTGACAGTCCTTTAAGCACTTTTAATATAGTGATCGCCATCATCATGTTGTTCGCTGTGTGGACTGTAATGCTCCTTTTTCTGGTACAGTCAGTGCCTGTGGTGGGACTGAAGTGTTCTGATGGTGCCTTATCGAGGGCACAGTGCAGCAGCGTGAGTATGGTTCGATGTGAGTTAAAGTATATATCATTTATTATTGCAATAATAATATTATTATTATTATTATACTACAGCATTTTCAATGTATGAGAGTCAAAGTGGCTCAGTGAGGATAAGATGTGGTCATTCTGCCACATCATACTCATGGAGTAAATCAGACGATGGCTGTGCTGCTAATGCTGTGTTATTGGACACCTCTTCCGATAAGTACACAGTCGTTGACGGCAATTCTCTTTAGAATCTGATGATAATAATATTATTATTAAAGCGGATAGTGGTCTCTATCACTGTGTGTATGGAAAAATAATTGGGACATTATTATAAGTCAGTTTTTGTGTATGGTAAGTCAATAAGCCTGTGAGTGTCCCCTCTCTTTTATATCCTGTGTGCATGCTATTATAGTCACTCTTGGCCACGCCCTTTTAATATAGTATCACTATGGGGCATACCTAGGCCTATTTAAGCACTTGTTTTACACAGTCTACTCACAGTCTGCAGTCTAGTGATAGCCACTACTGGTACATAAAGATCCAGAAGTTAATTGGCAGGATCCGGAAACTTTCTTTTGCATACATGCGCTGACTGTACATGACAATAATAGCTATTGATATCGACCGAGTTTTAAGCATCAGTGAATCTCACAATCATCATGTTATCTGCTGAGTGGAAATTGCAGTAATGCTCCTTGTTTTGATACAGTCAGTGCCTGTGGTGAGACTGGAGTGTACTGATGGTGCCTTATTGAGGGCACAGTGCAGTAGCGTGAGTATGGTTCGATGTGAGGGAATCATTAAATTTAATAAAATTAATACCAAGACAATACCATGCAATCTTGTCCTGCATGCAGTTCTTAAGTCTTGCATTTTTTTCATTCCAGCATTTCTACTACATGAGAGTCCGCCTGGATTAGTGAGGATAAGATGTGGTCATCCTGCCACATCATACTCGTGGAGTAAATCAGACGATGGCAGTGCTGCTAATGCTGTGATACTGGACACCTCTTCCGATAAGTACACAGTCGTTGATGGCAATTCTCTAGACATTAGCTTATATAATGTAACCGGAGATGATGGTGGTCTCTATCGCTGTGTATATGATGAACCAGGGAGACAGCTACTTGAGCTCGGGTTGTGTGTTTATGTATTATGGTACGTGAGTCAATATGCAGTGATGTATATAGTTTTCATTTACATCATATCATATTATAATCATTACAAGAGCAAATGCCAAGTGTAAGCCCGTAAGTTAGCCAAAACTAGCTATACTGGTATTCAATTTTAGTTTAGAACTAACATGTCAGGTACTTGATGAATATTCTTGCATGTATTGGCTCTTGAATACAAGTGTGATGTACATCCGGTATACTGTACATGTAGTAAGAATTATTACAAACTTTTTTCTTTCATACAGAAAGAGCAGTATTTACTTCATGTCCACAAGAGTATTCAGGCTGCTCTAAGGAGATTCCACTTTCAGTTACATCGGGAAATCCTGCCATTTTCGATGCCTCCATTACCTACACACCTGGTGGTAGCTGCAACTTGAAACAGGCAATAACAAGAGTCAAACTTACAAAGATTAATGGGCAATCAAATTTGCCCAACACACTACTGTTCACATGTCGCACAGACCAGGGAGCTTCATGTTTGGTAAAGGATAACCGGTTGTCCCTGAGCAGAGGAGATGGTTTGGACTACATTTTTACTCTTTCAAATGCTAGTCAAGAAGATGCTGGCGTTTACGAGGTTGTTGTGGAGGGAACTCACCCAGCAACAGGCTCTCTTATTGCATTTAAGAAGAGCTTTCATCTCAGTATCAAAGGTATACTAAAATAATTATTGTAAATTAACTTACAGACTCATGGCCAATAGTAACTTTAGTATAATGATTATGAAAAGGGTTATGGGTACACAGTGATAATTATATTGCCACACAAGTTATTTATAGCGACAATGTCATATTCCAGTAATTTAATCTGGGATACCGTCAGAGACTGTTAGTCTGGCCGGCCAGCACTGTGAATCGAAGGGGTTGGCCCCCCAGATTATAATAGGGATAGAGTTTGGCTTGCTATCATTAAATTTTTATGACGGGTGACCAGTGAAAGTTCAAGATAAAGTCCAAACATTATACCTTAAGACTGTTACTGTAATAATGCCATCATCTAGGTCAACTTCAGGGATGATAGCTAATAGTTGGTATCCAAGTTTGATTAGCTATGTCATAATAGTATAGCTATAATTATTATACTTGCCAAGTAAGGACCGAATTTCCTATTATAATTATTATGCAATCATTGAGATCACTGTAAGATCATGATTCAGAAGACTCAAAGCCAACCAAGATCAATATTTTATAGGTTCAAAGTGGGAAACCTGATACTATAATATTATATGAAAATGATTTCGCTAAGGTTAAGTAACGCACTGACTATAGAAGCTTCTAACATTAGCCATCAGGATGATCCGTATATAGTAATGATGAAAGACTCACATGTTTGGCACAGTTATTATTATTTCAAGAGGGTAGCTTGCTATATTGCTAGCTAGACTAACTCTAGATTTAAGGGAATCACTTGTGTACCTCAAGTTTTCTCTTATGCATAATTATAGCTATATACAATTTCTCCACCTGTAACTCCCCCAGCACCAGTTGGAGTCCAAGCATTGTGCTCGGTGGTTGTCTGGTACGGTCCAGAGGTGACTTGTGAATATGCGATTAGTGGCTATGAGGTGCAATTCTATGATCCGAACTTTACTCATTCAAACGTGACGAGGTATATCGGAGCGAATTGGACTTTCTATGGTGTAACAGAAGAGGACAGACTGGCTGGCGAGAACACCCATGTTCAGGTACCAATAACATTTAATTTAGCTATTGTATCATGCAGGACGTTGCCATGTTGCATTCCAGCTAGGTCCTAATAGCTAATTCTTTTGTGTGCATGAAGTTCCACTCCATATTCAACTATTAGCTATAAGAATTACTACTATTACTATAATATTATAATACCTGCAGATTCGAGTCCTGTACAACAGTGTAGTGGGACAGTGGAGCGATGGGGTTTCTGTTGGTAAGAGACTTTTCACATCAAAAGTGCATTCTTGCGGTATTCCCTCATGCAGGATGTAATCTCAAACAGAAGACAATATTTAGTGAGTTGAATAATTTTGACAACGTGATTAGCTGTTAATTTTGTCAAATCCTCTTCACTGATGATCAACAACTTCCAGTAGCTCAATCAAAGGGATCACTAGCTATACCCCGGTAGCTGCACAGGATGTGCATGAAAGCACCTTAATGGGTATAATAATATACATGATATCACATGCAATCACTAAGATTAATCTTGAAGTTAAATTTTACTAATTTTACTACTGTGCCAGAATTCCATAATTTGCTGGGAATTTGAAACATGTTGTGATGTATACATAGCCAAGATGGCTGTTGATATCATAATGCTCTAGCTATATATCACAGATGTATACTTTATGCTCAATGGAACTGTGTACCTCAACAACAGTGCTGTCCCCCTCTTGGGTGTAGGGGAGAGAGACCACACTCTCCAGTGCCGGACTAGCAGGGATGAGTGCTGTAGAGCCTTGCCAAACCGGTTTGGTGACTTCTACTATCCCAACGGAACTCAAGTCTTTAATGAAAGGTCAGGGTATGGGCTTTATCGCAATAGAGGTCAAAAGGTCATACATCTGAATCGGAGGGAGGGGGTGACTTTGCCTGCTGGGAAGTACAGGTGTGAGATACCGGATGCTGATGGAGAGATGAAGAGCATATTCATCAACTTGATGGAATAATGCTAGTCTATCAGCAGCTGATAAACTTAGCTGTGAACTGTCATAATCTACCACAAGTATGCTGTATCATGACATTTTGACATGATTGTGCATTTTAACAATTAGGATTCAAAGGGTGATAGTATGTTGATAGAAAAGTTTTTGAATGATCAATATCATGTACAACTCTTGTCATTATTACAAAGGTAGCTAATTGCCAAAAATGCCATGAAATGAACAATTCATGTATTAAACTTAGTTTGATTAGGTCAAGTCAAAGTTCAACATGTTGACTCGCAGCTCTCCATATCTGACTCCTCCCTCCCCCCTCTCACCAATCTCAAGCTCTGTCGACGCTGTACAGTCACTCAGTGTTGCATCATGTGACCCATCTCGACTACTTCTCTCGCTACATGCCGTGGGGCTTCATCTCCATGATAACATGATAACTAGGGGGTGGGATCGACTCCGCCTCCTCTACTTCCCCATCTTCCATGTGGCTTATTTTCCCCTCAGTGTGTCCCGTTACCGTGCCGATGCCCACACTTAGGCTAGTGGCTTGACTGGGGACCACTAGTACTACGTGCACTATGGGAATGTCTTCTGCTGTGATACCGGGCACCTCTTCCAATTGCTAAGTATACAGAAGTCGTTGATGGCAATTCCAGACATCAGTTTAGATAATATTATTATTATTACTAAAGTGGATGGTGGTCTCTATCGCTGTGTGTATGGAGAAATTGGGACATTATTAAAGTCAGAATTGTGTGTTTATGTGTATGATAAGTCAACAATCCGGTGAGGTGGTGTCCCCTCTTTTGTACATCCTGCATCACTTCCTTTATTATAGTGTCCGAGGCATACCTAGGCCTACTTAAGCATTTGTTTTACACAGTCTTCTCTCAGTCTGCAGTCTAGTGATATCGGTAGCTACTACATAGTACTGGTACATAAAGACGATATCACAATCATCATGTTGTCTGCTGAGTGGACGGTGATGCTCCTTTTTCTGGTACAGTCAGTGCCTATGGTGAGACTGGCATATTCTGATGGTGCCTTATTGAGGGCACAGATTCAGAACTCATCCAGATATAGTGGCTTCCTAATTCCAATCAAGAAGGGTTTTCATCTTAATAATATTATTATAGGTACATACCGGTGTGAATTATCACTGTCATCATAACACACAATTGAAGTGATGTCCCAACCATGTTTGTACATCCTGTATGCATGCCTTAGTCACTCCTGGTCACTTCCTAGGTCTATATATTTAGGCACTTGTTCTACACTACACAGTCCAATATCAGTCTATAGTCTAGTGATAGCTATTACTGGTACATAAAGATCCAGAAATTTAATTGGCAGGATCCAGAAACTTTCTTTTGCACACATACAGTGACTGTAGCTACATGGCAATATACTTTTAATCCTATAGATAGAGTTTTAAGCATCAGTTCTAGTGAATCTAATGATATCACAATCATCATGTTGTCCGCTGAATGGACAGTAACACTCCTTTTTCTGGTGCAGTTAGGGCCTATGGTGAGACTGATGGTGCCATATTGAGGGTGCAGTACAGCAGCAGTCCGAGTGTCAGATGTGAGTTGACTTAAGGTATAGCATTCTATTATTACTACAGCATTTTTAATGTATGATTAAAGTCAGAATTGTGTGTTTATGTGTATGATAAGTCAACAAGCCTGTGAGGTGGTGTCCCCTCTTTTGTATTATACATAGTCACTCTGATCACTTCCTGTCACTATGAGGCATACCTAGGCCTACTTAAGCACTTGTTTAACACAGTGTAGCTACTATCAGTCTGCAGTCTAGTGATAGCTACTACTGGTACAGAAGTTAATTGACATGCAGGATCCGGAAACTTTCTATTGCGTACATGCGCTGACTGTACATGACAATACCATTGATCGAGTTTTAAGCATCTAACAATATCACAATCATCATGTTGTCCGCTGAGTGGATGGTAATGCTTATTGTTTTGATACAGTCAGTGCCTATGGCGAGACTGGAGTGTACTGATGGTACCTTATTGAGGGCGCAGTGCAGCAGCGTGAATATGGTTCGATGTGAGTTAAAGTATAGCATTTATTATTGCAATAATCTTATTATACTACAGCATTTTTAATGTATGAAAGTCCGCCTGGATCAGTGAGGATAAGATGTGGTCATTCTGCCACATCATACTCGTGGAGTAAATCAGACGATGGTAGTGCTGCTAATGCTGTGATACTGGACACCTCTTCTGATCAGTACACAATTGTTGATGGCAATTCTCTAGACATTAGGTTAGATAATGTAACCGGAGTGGATGGTGGCCTCTACCGCTGTGTGTACGGTGAAGTTGGGGCTTCACCTCTGTTGTGTGTTTATGTGTATGGTGAGTCAACATGCAGTGATAATTCAGTATAATATTATGTATGATCATTATAAGAGCAAAATTTAATGTCAAGTGTAAAGCTAACTTAGCCAAAAATGGGAAAAAAGAGGCGCAGTGGTATTCCCCATTAATTTGGAACTAAGATACTAAGTCCTGTTATTGAAATTTTAAAAATTGTTGATGTTTCAGTGTATTGGCTCTTGAATAGCTTATATTATATATTAAGTGTGACGTGTTAATACTGTAGTCAGATACTGTAGTCAGTGTATAGCTAGTGACAACAACGTACATCTTTCTCTCATACAGAAAGAGCAGTATTTACTTCATGTCCACAAGAGTATTCAGGCTGCTCTAAGGAGGTTCCTCTTTCAGTTACATCGGGAAATCCTGCCATTTTCGATGCCTCCATTACCTACACACCTGGTGGTAGCTGTAACTTCAAACAGGCAATAACACGAGTCAAACTTACAAAGATTAATGGGCAATCAAATTTGCCTAGTACACTACTGTTCACATGTCGCACAGACCAGGGAGCTTCATGTTTGGTAAATGATAACCGGTTGTCCCTCAGCAGAGGAGATGGTTTGGACTACATTTTTACTCTTTCAAATGCTAGCCAAAAAGATGCTGGCATTTACGAGGTTGTTATGGAGGGAACTCATCCAGCAACAGGATCACTTATTACAATCAAGAAGAGCTATCATCTTAATACTATTGGTAGGTCTTAAAATATAATTTAGACTGAGTTCATAATCCATGTGAACTGGACCTTAATTGGTATCTGATTCACTGACACTGGTACACAAAGTTCATCCCTTAGCTAATTGTATAAAGGGCCTTTTATTAATAAAATTTTTGCAAGGGTCCCAACTTTCGATCCATTTTCGGGGATGATATATAGACAAGAAAGGAGAGCCAAGTCTTAGTCAGAAACTTTGGCAAAGAACGCTATGAGAAACCATGTTAGTTCAACTTCGGGGATGATAGACAAGGGAGTGGAGCCAATTCTTAACCAAATGCAACTTAGCAAGCACAATAATCTTGGCTGCAATCTTGTGATGGATTTCCAGCATTGTGCAGTCACTATTATAAAGCCAACCATAGAAAAAAAAAATACGACAATTTTATGCACCTGTCAACGGTATGCCCCAGTATCCCCCTCCCGCTCCAAGTAGGGGCATACTAGGGAATTTGACAATGACCTGCTCTAGGGTTGGAGCAATATTTGAAATCAAATCCCCTATTCAGTACCTAGTGTATCCTAGGGGAACATAGGGGATTTGATTGCATTCATGCTGCTTCTGTTATGACATGGTAATCATAGTCTCATGAGCCACACCCTCTAGTTTACGTCATTGTGCACGGAAAAATCAAATGCCCCACCCTAGGTCCAGCTTCTCCTGTAAAAATCCCTTGGTACCCCTTGGTTTCGCGCGGGAGGGGGATAGTGGGGCATGCCATTGACAGGTGTATTACAGGCCAGGTTCAAAGTCATGAAGATCTTAGGCCATGCCTACTTATTAAATTTCATGTTTCTTGGACAAATGGGAGCCTCAGATAGGGTCGGTAAAACTATGAATCTCATTAAAAAGTAATGAATATTCACCGTGCTCTGTGCTTGCTTCATCAAGACTGGACCACATATTATTAACCCTTGGCGCATGTGCGAGGAGTGGTAGTTGCTCTGTGTGTGTGTGTGTTTGTGTCTATTATTGTGCTAGCCGCTACATACCTGTTTTATATGTTAAAAACAAGATGCCATTAGGCTTTTTATGATACCGTATAGCCGGAAAATTTGGCGGGGAATTAAATTTGGCAGTTTGGGGTCAAATTAAAATCCACCAAAATTTCCTACTCGATGTATGGCGATCCCGTACCGAACCGCCAAATTTAAATCCGCCAATATTCTTGCAATAGCGATTTTGGGCTCAACCGCCAAATTTAATTCCTGCCAGCTATACAGTAGTTTCAAGATAATAATAATATATGCATTGTGCGAATTTCGTTGAAAACGCTTTGTTCAAAAGTTCTTGACGAGCTCTTGATCGATGAAAGAGACAGCGATGGCTTCATTTCAAGATCAGTGTGTAGATCTAGCGATAGTTCATAAACTCGACTGACTCATCACTAGTCACAGTAGGGTATACCAACTACGCTTCTTGGCTTTACCGTACTAGATCTGCTGATCTGTCTATAAAACTTTATCTCATCATGCAGGGGCTGATCCAGAGGGGCTGGATGGGGTGGCTAGCCACCCCCCTTCACCAGTTCTTCTATGCAATGTAGTATTGGAGATATCCACCATTATCAATCAGCCCCCCCCCCCCCCCTTGCACCAGTATAGCTATGGGTAGCCACCCTATCAACCACCTTCTGTGCAAAATTTCTGGATCAGCACCTGTTTATGCATAACCACACACAGTTTCTCCATCTGTAACCCCCCTGCACTGGTTGGAGTCCAAGCACTGTGCTTGGTGATTGTCTGGTATGGTCCAGAGGTGACTTGTGAAGATATGATCAGTGGCTATGAGGTACAATTCTATGATCCAAACTTCACTAATTCAAATGTGACGAGGTATGTCGGAGTAAACAGGACTTTCTATGGCGTAACAGAAGAGGACAGACTGGCTGGCGACGATACTTATGTTCAGGTACCAATAAGCTATTGCATCATACCCCGGTAGTATGCATTCCAACTATAGGTCCTAACAATTAAGTTCCCATGTTCAACTATTACAGAATTATACTACTGTTATACTATACCTGCAGATCCGAGTCCTGTACAACAGTATAGTGGGACAGTGGAACAATGGGGTTTCTATCGGTAAGAGACTTTTCACAAAATTTAATATCAAAAGTGCATTCTTGTGATATATTCCCTCGTGCAGGATGCAATCTCAAACAGATGACAGTATTTAGTAAGTTGATTTGCTAGTACATGACTATAATTTAATAGAAATTAATTTTTGACAACATGATAATAATTTGTCCAATTCCTCTTCACTGTTTATCAACAACTCGAGTAGCTCAACCAAAGGTATACCCCGGTACCTGCACAGGATATGCAGCATGAAAAGTTCTTAATGGGTACAATACATGACATCACATGCAATAACCTTGAAGTTAAATTTTACTAATTTTACTACCGGTATAACACGTACGTCTGTGCCAGAATTCCATAATTTGCCGGGAATTTGAAACATGTTGTGATGTATACATAGCCAAGATGGCTGTTGATATCATAATGCTCTATCGCAGATGTATACTTTATGCTCAATGGAACTGTGTACCTCAACAACAGTGATATTCCCCTCTTGGGTGTAGGGGAGGGAGACCACGCCCTCCAGTGCCGGACCAGCAGGGATGAGTGCTGTAAAACCTTGCCAAACCGGTTTGGTGACTTTTACTATCCCAACGGAACTAAAGTCTTTAATGAAAAGTCAGGGTATGGGTTTCACCGCAATAGGGGTCAAAAGGTCATACATCTGAATCGGAGGGAGGGGGCGACTTCGCCTGCTGGGGAGTACAGGTGTGAGATACCGGATGCCGATGGAGAGATGAAGAGCATATTCATCAATTTGATAGAATAATCATTGATGCTAGTCTCAACATTCAAAGCTTACTAGTAATAATTAACAGCTGCAAATTGTCATTAATATTTATTTTATATTTCATCAGCTGCAAACTATCATTTTTTGTACAATATACCACACACATGTACACACACATACACACGCTGTAGATAATTATTATTACGTATGCGATATTATTATTGTCAGTGCACTTCAACAATATTAAATTTTTAGGATTTCAAAGGGTGGATACAAAAATTTTTGAATGATCAATGCATTATACAACAATCATTATTACAAAGGTAATTGCCAAAAATTCCATGAAATGAACAAAGTCATGTATTAAATTTAGTTTGATTGGGTTAGGTCAAAGTTCAACATGTCGACTCGCAGCTCTCTGGTGATCCTTGTCTGACTCCGCCCTCCCCTCTCTCGCAAGCTCCGTCGATGCTGTACAGTCGCTCAGTGCATCATGTGACCCATCTCGACTACTTCTCTCGCTACCGTGGGGCTCCATCTCCATGACAACGCTATAATTAGGGGGTGGAGTCAACCCCACCCCCTCTCCTTCGCCATCTTCCGTGGTGGCTTGCACTGTTATCACCTCGGAGGAAATTGGAGGGTACTTCCCCTTGTGTCCCGTTGCCGTGCCGACGCTCACACAAGTGGCTCGACTGGGGATCACTACATGCACCGTGGGAACGTCCTCTGTCGTCATGGTGGAACGAGGCGGTAATGGTGGGGGCTCCTCCTCTTTGGGGAGACTGGGATCAAAATGCACCCCTCTCTCGCACGACTTTCCTCTCGATTTTGACTGACTCGATCTGTTTAGCTTGCTAGGCTTTCTACTCGTCAGGGGTGACTGTTCCCCAGCTGAAGATCCAGTATCCGATGTTCCCGATCCCGTATCCAATGACAACATACTCTTCTTTGGTGGGCGTGGTGGGGGTGTGGCCTCTTCTACTCCTCCTCCCACTGGTTTCTTACTCAAGTCCTCTTTAACGATTTCGACGACAACCTCGTCCGTAGTTCCAGGGAGAGGAGGAGCAGGGGGCTTCTGAGACGACAAAGACGGCTTCTTCAGGAGTGGAGAATCTGGAGTGGAGATTTTTCTCCTGGGCTGGGGCTTTGGTGGAAGCTGGTAGACCTCTGGCTCCTCCATGTACACGTTGGTGTTGGCTACGTTCGTGGACGAGCGTTTCATGGAACCGGACGAGTTTCGATGGAAGTGGAAGCGATGCTTGCCGTGACCACTTCTCTCTTCCTCTTGTTGAACGTGCTGTGTACAAGAAATGAAAAAGTAAAAAAAATATAATGGGTCAATACTAATGGTAGCTTCATCTTTTACAATGCAGTTCCTACATTGGGGTCAAATATGCTGATTAAGTATGTACAGAGGCTAAAACAAAAATAACTGCGGTACTACGAAACATAAAAATAATATAACAATACTACACCTCCTAGATCTACCCTAGTATATAGTGCTAGTACCGTAGTTAATCGAATACAACGCATGATCCAATGTAACGCAAGAAATTAGCATTTTACAAATTCTCATATAAACATTATTTTATATAATATGGAGTGATTGACAACCTTTACCAGAAAAACGTGTGTTTTTCAAAATTGAAATTATTTTTTTTCCATGCATTGTATTAGGTTAAGTTCGGTATTTAAGAAGACTATATACAAATAATATTGATGATGGTCCATGCCTTCTCGATCCTTACTTGTATATGCTGAGGTGGCTTGGGCCTAGTGGTGTTGTAGTTGTTTCTCTTTGGTAGTAGGTTGCCAATGACAGCCTCCGGGTTAGTGTTCGTATATGTACCGCTAACTCTCTGGGGGGAGGTCATGGAATTTAACTGCATGAGGGGGAGGAAGGGGGGGGGGGAGGGGGAGAGAGCATTAGGTAATCATAAATACCAATAACTAGAACTTAAGATTGTATACATTGACCAAATTTGGCACATACTTTAAGTCATTAAGTACATAAAGATTATTTCTTGGAAACTAAAATTTTCAACTCTTAGAACATTCACCTTTCCATAGGAAGCGTTGGAGAACTGCAGTTGCCTCATTGACTCTAACTGTCTCTGCTGACGCTCGTTAATATTGTTAAAGTGTAAACTGCACAATAATGTCACATGTCACATGTCATACAATTATAATCGACAAGCATTTTGTGTCAAATTTCTAGAAGAAATACAGTAATTGGTATGGTATTATTTTTACCTACTTGTGAGTCCGAGCAGTCTGGTAGGTTATCAGGATAGGCACACACCCTGGTCATCTCGCCAGTGGCCAGACAGAGGTAGTCACACCCACCATTGTCGATAGCACAAGCTCCATCTTTATGAGGTGGGGAAAGTTCTGTAGGAGAAGTACAGATAAGGAGAAAGAGAAAGGGAGAGGAAGAGAGAGAGAGAGGGAGGGGGAAAGGGAGAGGGAGATCTAGAGAGACGGAGAGAGGGAGAATTCATTCTCTAAATCTTGCATATGCACTATTAAAATTAATTTCATGATCGAATGAATGATGAATTATACCTCCAGGGCGTGGGATGTAGGGGTCAACCAAGGCATATGGAACTGACAAGAGCCGTAAATCTTGTCGCGCAGTATCATCTTGTGTCGTTCTTTATCTGCGCCAACGACCAAAGTGAATCTTTGTCCGTCCATTTGAGTTTACATGATTCTTGGGAGTTGGGTGGTACAAACTCTAGTCAGTGATGAATAACTTCCTGTTAGTGTGTATGTGTGATGTGTGACAGTGAGTGCATATGTTTGACTATATTATGTATTATCATTATAAGAGCAAAATTTAATACCAAGTGTATATAGCTAACTTAGCCAAAAATGGGAAAAAAGAGGCGCAGTGCATGGTATTCCCCATTCATTTGGAACTAAGATACTAAGTCTTGTTATTGAAAATTTTAAAATTGTTGATGTTTCAGTGTATTGGCTCTTGAATATAAGTGTGACATATAAATACTGTAGTCAGTGTAGTGACAACAACGTCTTTCTCTCTTACAGAAAGAGCTGTATTTGCTTCATGTCCACAAGAGTATTCAGGCTGCTCTAAGGAGGATCCTCTTTCAGTTGCATCGGGAAATTCAGCCATTTTCGATGCCTCCATTACCTATACACCTGGTGGTAGCTGTAACCTTCAAACAGGAAATAACATGAGTCAAACTTACAAAGATAAAAAATAATGGTAGTAACTGTTGTGCCATGCATAATCTCGCTTGCATGTGGCCCACACAGGTGGCTTATGTTTGCAGTAGACAGGTAGCTACTAGCTACTAGCTATCAATACTCCTGGTATAAACCATTGTATGGCTGCAATAAGCACACCTGCATGCTCAAGCTTATCACTATATGGGACTCACCGGATGTGCATGCACTATTTCCCGGATCCTTTCTTGTGTGGGCATGGAAGGGCTGGGCACGCATACCTACTAGGCCTAGTACTTAAGCATGCACTAGTTTGTTTTACACAGTCTACTCTCAGTCTGCAGTCTAGTGATAGCTAGCTACTACTGGTAATAAAGATCCAGAAGTTAAGCATCAGTGAATTTAACGATATCATGTTGTCTGCTGAGTGGACGGTAATGCTCCTTTTTCTGGTACAGTCAGTGCCTATGGTGAGACTGGAGTGTACTGATGGTGCCTTGTTGATGGCGCAGTGCAGCAGCAGCCCAAGTATCAGATGTGAGTTGTATAGCATTTTATTATTGCAATATTATTATTATTATTATATATACAGTTTTAGTGCATGAGAGTCTGCCTGGATTAGTGAGGATAAGATGTGGTCATTCTGCCACATCATGCTCGTGGAGTAAATCAGACGATGGCAGTGCAGCTAATGCAGTGATACTGGACACCTCTTCCGATAAGTACACAGTCATTAATGGCAATTCTCTAGACATTAGTTTAGATAATATTACCAGAGTGGATGGTGGTCTCTATCGCTGTGTGTACGGTGGACTTGGGACATCACCTCAGTTGTGTGTTTATGTGTATGGTAAGTCAACACCCACTGCAGATAACTTATTCACATAAGTAGCTTTGTATAAGATCTAATGCCAAGTTTATGTAGCGATAAGTTAGCCAAAAATGGAAAAAAATAAGCATCATGATACTGGTATTCCCCATTAATCGGAACTAAATTTACAATCACTGAATGGTGTTGACGTTTCAGTGTATTGACTCTTAAATCCAAGTGTGTGGTACACTGCATAATATACTGCCCTTTCTCTATACAGCAAGAGCAGTTTTTGCTTCATGTCCACAAGAGTATTCAGGCTGCTCTAAGGAGGTCCCACTTTCAGTTACATCGGGAAATCCTGCCATTTTCAATGCCTCCATTACCTACACACCTGGTGGTAGCTGCAACTTCAAACAAGCAATAACACGAGTCAAACTTATGAAGATTAACGGGCAATCAAATTTGCCCAACACACTACTATTCACATGTCGCACATACCAGGGAGCTTCGTGTTTGGTAAAATAATGATAACAGGTTGTCCCTGAGCAGAGGAGATGGTTTGGACTACATTTTTACTCTTTCAAACGCTAGTCAAGAAGATGCTGGCATTTACGAGGTTGTTGTGGAGGGATCTCACCCAGCAACAGGTTCTCTTATTACATTTAAGAAGAGCTTTCATCTCAGTATCAAAGGTATACTAAAATTGTAAACTTACAGATACATGGCATTGGACAATTAATAGTAACCTTAGTACAATGATTATATGGGAACACAGATTATTATTATTGCCACACAAATGGAATAGTAAGGAATAATAATAATAAGTTGTTTGTCAACGATTAATAGGAACACAACCTGGTGACGTACATGGGCATGCCTGTCCAACTTTTGTTAGCTTATGTTATTGCTATCGCTAGCTATAGCTACACAGTAGCTACAATCAGTTCAGCCAAGGGGAAAGTTTTCCCTGTCCTTCTATAGCGATAATATCATGTGCCAGGACACACAAGCAATAATTAATTTTAATCAGGGCCGGGGATACTGTCAGAGTTAGTTGTGCATGGTGGGCCAGCACCGTGAATTGAAGGGGCTGGCCCGCCAGACTATAATAGGGTTAGAATTTGGCTTGCTATCATTTGAATTTTTGGCGAAAGTTCAGGGTAAAGTCCCCTTAAGACTGTTACAGTAATAATGCCATCATCTAGTTCAATTCTAGCATGGTTGTGAAAATGTTATCACAGTTCTTTAGCATTCATGATAATCTGGCTGGGTTGTAAGTCAAACAAGCATGATCAGTAGCCATGCATGCACCTCTGGTGGGATGATAATAGTTGGCAGCCAAGGTTAATTAGCTATGTCATAATCGTGTAACAATTATACTTGCCAAGCTGAGGATTAATTATTATGCAATCATTGAGATCACTGTAAGATCCTGAAGACTCAAACGAACCAAGATCAATGTTTTGCGGGTTCAAAGTGGGAAACCGACAGTCTCAGTACTACATTATTCTATCATTTATGATCGGATCCATGATTAGAAGTGCATGACAGATAAAAATTACATCAGCTTGCAGTCGGTGTCAGCATGTCATGTCAGTAGCTAGTACCTGACACGTGCAGTGTATGGTTTCGTTAATGGAATGATGATAAAAATTAATGATGTTGTTGAGGTTAACACAGACAACACATTGATTAGAGGCTTCGCAATTTCATCATGATAGAGACACGAGGCATTTCATGATCAGCAAACATAATTATAACTAAAGGAAACCACTGTATACCTCAAGTTTTCTCTCATGCATAACTAGCTACAACATCTCCACCTGTAACTCCCCCTGCACCGGTTAGAGTTCAAGCATTGTGCTCGGTGGTTGTCTGGTACAGTCCAGAGGTGTCCTGTGAAGATACGATTAGTGGCTATGAGGTACGATTCTGTGATCCAAACTCCACTCATTCAAACGTGACGAGGTATGTCGGAGCAAACAGGACTTTCTATGGCGCAACAGAAGAGGACAGACAGTGGCTGGCGACGATACCTATGTTCAGGTACCAATAACACTATACAGGACATTGCCACATCGAGGTCCTATAGCTAATATTTGAGATTTTTTCTATGTGCATGCATGAAGTTCCATTCCCATATGTTCAACTATTAGCAGCTAGAATATTGTATATACCACCTGCAGATTCGAGTCCTGTACAACAGTATAGTGGGACAGTGGAGCGATGGGATTTCTATTGGTAAGAGACTTTTCACAAAAATTAATGTAATACCAAAAGCGTATTCTTGTGGTATTCCGTCGTGCAGGATGCAATCTCAAACAGATGACAATTATATTAAATTTTAGTAAGTTGATTCACTAGTGCATGACCGTAATTAATTTTTGACAACATGATAATTTGTCCAATTCCTCGAGCTCTTCACTGTTGATCAACAACACTGGTAGCTCAACCAAAGGTATACCCCGGTACTTGCACAGGATGTGCAGCATGAAAACATCTTAATGGGTATAATACATGACATCACATGCAATAACCTTGAAGTTAATTTTACTACTGGTATATAACACATCTGTGCCAGAATTCCATAATTTGCTGGGAATTTGAAACATGTTGTTGTGATGTATACGTAGCCAAGATGGCTGTTGATATCATAATGCTCTATATCACAGATGCATACTTTATGCTCAATGGAACTGTGTACCTCAACAACAGTGCTATCCCCCTCTTGGGTGTAGGGGAGAGAGACCACGCCCTCCAGTGCCGGACCAGCAGGGACGAGTGCTGTAGAGCCTTGCCAAACCGGTTTGGTGACTTCTACTATCCCAACGGAACTCAAGTCTTTAATGAAAGGTCAGGGTATGGGCTTTATCGTAACAGAGGTCAAAAGGTCATACATCTGAATCGGAGGGAGGGGGTGACTTTGCCTGCTGGGAAGTACAGGTGTGAGATACCTGATGCTGATGGAGAGATGAAGAGCATATTATTCATCAATTTGATGGAATAATGCTAGTCTCAACATTCAAAAGCTTACTAGTGTCATTATTGTTAGAGTTGATGTAGCTAATAGTTAACACTTGTGTATTATATTTGTGCATGTGGTTCTAGAATATTCTTATCAGTTGCATATTCGTACACTGAGAGTTAGCATCAGAAGTTATTATAGTAAGCTTTTGAATGTTGAGACTAGCATTATTCCATCAGCTACTGATAGACTGATAAAACAAAATTTAGCTGTGAACTGTCATTAATATTCATTTTTGTATATTATAGCTACCACATGCATGCTGTAGATATTTAACATTAATTTTTTAGGATTTCAAAGGGTGATAGTTGTAGATACAAAAATTTTAGTTTCAATTTTGGAGTACTATTATAATACTCCTTTACATGACCCATAATTATGGTACCAAAGGCCTCCCTATTACCTAAAGGTATACTACACATCAAGGATTATGAAAATTGAAATTCCAAGAAATGGTCATGAGTGAGGGAGCATTGTTTTCACCTTCTACTACTTAGGACACCAAAAACAAGGACTCTTCCTCTACACTATGCATGGTTGCAGCTACATAGCTCGAGAAGTACAAACCTACTCCTGAAATGAGGACATCTCCTTTAATCAGGACAACTACGCACACGATTCCATGAAATGAGAGTCAGAGGTCCCTTTGGTTAAGAATGTTCGCACATGCATACATTTCAACTGTAGTTTACACCATCCATTACACGCATCATTGGTCTAAGAATCATGGACAACATATACATAACTAAGACGTCCCACTTCACTTATACGTAAATCGCTTGAGGCAATTAATGTTAATATTATTAATAGAACAACTAAAATTAAAAGCACCTTGCACTGATGTTATACAACGAAAAATATTTTTCAGACGATCGATTTTCTTATAATAGTCCGTGTCCTAACCTGGAGGGCATAAAAGATGCACTCTCCTACAAGTTCAGAAGACTCACATTTAGGGCCTAGCGCCTAGGGGCCATAGAGAAAATTATGCATTCTCGAGCTCGAGCGCTAGCGAGCGGCGCAAGCGCCGCGCTTTTTGATAGGCCTGCTCGGCAGGCCACAAAGCCTCGAGCGAAGCGAGAGGTGATGTCTGCTCTTTGTCATGGTCTGGTGCCGTGGTAGATTCGACGTTCGAGCGGACATCGCCATTACACTGCTCTTGCAGTGAGTGGTGTGGTCTACACCATAATAGCAAAGTTCGCAATTTAATTTGGCGCTGCTTTTATCTGCGCATGCGCACTGTACTAACTGGCACTCGATTGTACATAGCATGCTGTTAGTAGTGTTTAGTCACATTATCCATCAAACATACTTGTGGTAAATTAAACTTGTTTATTCTCAGAAATTAATTTTGAATTTATTAGCCGCTCTCTTTGGGCAAACGTTAACAAACGAGGCTGTCAAGTACCATGGGGGAATCCCCTTAGCTGCATGCATAATATACACAGCTTCGTGCAGTTGATGGGGAATGTACTGACGGTTGGCACACAAACATGTCCTCGATGTTTGCCCACCACTTCCTATAGCCACCCTATGCCGGGATGATACATGGGATGATTTATGACCATAAATATCTGCTGGCATATTCTATGGCATTCCAACACTGACAAAATTGGCAAGCTCAAATATATGGTCAAACTTGAGTCAGATATATGGTCAAACTCAAATATGTGGTCAAAATTGTTGCCTATATATGGTCAAAGCCAAATATATGGTCAAATTTTATATGATCGAACTCAAATACATGGTCAAACGAAAATTATAGTCATTTTTCCCATATATGGTCAAACATGCAGCAAATATATGGTCAAAATTCAAGAAGATCCCCTTACATAATGGTCACGGATATGACGTATCTATATTAGTTAATTGGACCGACGTGACGTCAACAGAATCATAGCCAGAATCCGCGTTCGCGAATAAAATTCGCGATCGCGCACACAAACGATCCTTTACCCGCTATGTACATGTAGTCTCGTTCACAGACCTGCCCCCTCTGGGGCGGAGTCTGGGGACTTGGCCATCTCGCTCCGCTACCTCCTTCGTAGATCGTAGGGCTGGCGCACGAGACTAGGTACAATCGGATATTGTAAGGTTAGCTGAGCTAGCCGTGTCCCATGGCCCTCTCTCTATCTTTCATAATAAATACTGGGAGATCGAGAGAGGGCCTGGGGATAAGGCTAGCCCAGGTAAGACTAGTCTCGAAACCAGACCGCTCCCACCGCAGCGTTCAGTTCTTTCAGGATGAGTTTCATTCATACTTACCATACTGCTTTGCCATACAATACAATGTCCGATTGTACCTAGTCTCGCGCACCAGCCCTCCCACGTAGGAGCCGAGCGAAATGATCAAGTCCCCAGACTCCGCCCTAAAGGGGGCCGGTCCGTGAACGAGACTACATAAGGTAAGGATCGTGAGTGTACGTTTGTGCGCGCGATCGCGAATTTTATTCGCAAACGCGGATTCTGTTGACGTCACGTCGGTCCAATTAACTAATAGATACGTCATATCCGTGACTATTATGTAAGGGGATTTTCTTGAATTTTGACCATATATTTGCTGCATGTTTGACCATATATGGGAAAAATGACCATAACTTTCGTTTGACCATGTATTTGAGTTTGATCATATAAAATTTGACCATATATTTGGCTTTGACCATATATAGGCAACAATTTTGACCACATATTTGAGTTTGACCATATATCTGACTCAAGTTTGACCATATATTTGAGCTTGCCAATTTTGTCAGTGTTGGAATGCCATAATATTCTATATCATATATCATGCAATTCTGAACCAAGGGTGTAGACGGGGGGGGGGGGGGGGGGGGGGGGGGGGGGTAGTCTCGTGCCCAGCCTCTTTATATATCGCACGCGGAAAAAGAGTCTGGTGAAACGCGTATTCAATTTTGGTTCCATACGTACGTGACGTATTCTGACACGGGCACAATGAATGTCATTATAAGCGATGGCGCAATCACTGTTTAATATTATTATTCGCGCAAAGTGTTTGAAAAGCACCTACCGTAGGCTATGGCCCAGCGGGATCCTTGGACAGTGGAGTCCGAGTGCTATGCTTGTCTCGTTGCCTGATTTGTACCCAAAAGGACGGTGGTAAGCTTTCAAAAACAGGAAAAAATTCTCCTGGTAGACTAAGAGAGATAAACACATTCTTGCTGGCTAAAATGTAGCTTACCACTTTCGCCTAAACTTCACAGACACTAGCATGATTCAAACGTGGGATAGTTTCGATGATCGCTTGCTGAATGTCAGTTTCGCTGTCCAACAACTACATGTAGCAAGTAAAGTGCAAAGTACACGGTGAAGCATCGCAATCTTTTCTTGATGACGTGGCACCGTTCTGCAATCTGATTGGACGCGGCCAATCTCACCGCGCGGAACCAAAATTGAATACGCGTTTCACCAGACTCTTTTTCCGCGTGCGATAAAGAGGCTGGGCACGAGACTAGGGGGGGGGGGAATATAGTCACTTATGGTCACTTCCTTTATAGTGTCACTATATATGAGGCATACCTAGACCTACTTAAGCACTTGTTTTACACTGTCTACTCTCAGTCTGCAGTCTAGTGATAGCTATAATACTACTGATACATAAAGATCCAGAACAGGATCCAGAAACTTTCTTTTGCATACATGCACTGACTGTAGCTACATAATCATCGATTGATCTGAGTTTTAAGCATTAGGCCATATAAAATAACTTACTTGATTCTCATCCCCGCCCGTCCCAATTTTTACAGGCCGCCTCTATGAATTTTATTGCTATCGCGCGTGCGCAGTAGCGACCCTTTACCAAATATCTCGAAAATATGCTCTTTCTAGTGTCCTGATGAGTAAAAAATAAAAATAAAATGCCTCCTCCCGCCCCTATTTTTTGGAAAAAGGTGGATGAGAATCAAGTAAGTTATTTTATATGGCCTTAGTGAATCTAGCGATATATCATGTTGTCTGCTGAGTGGATGGTAATGCTCCTTTTTCTGGTACAGGCAGTGCCTATAGTGAGACTGGAGTGTACAGATGGTGCTGCATTGAGGGCACAGTGCAGCAGCAGTCCAAATATCAAATGTGAGTTGGCTTAAAGTATAGCATTTTATTATTGCAATATTATTGTTATTATTATTATTATTATACCGTAGTCTCCCGGGTAAGCGCCCACTCCCGGGCAAGCGCCCAGGTAACTGTTTTGCCCAGTCGAATGGTAAGCGCCCACTCCCGGGTAAGCGCCCAGGTAGGCTGCGCCTACATCAACATGGCAAGCGCCCATCAAGAAAAATTTACATGATCACATCCTCTACATAGCAATATCAAACTCCAACGCAGTCAATGGGTCCGAAGATCACTTCATTCGAGAAGAAATCCCGAGGGATCTCGAGGATAGCGACGATGAAGCCGATCACTGTCAGGAGCCTGGTGCTGGCGAAGATGACGATGTCGACAATCTCGATCCCTTCTCTGATTCAGATGACTAGCTAACTTTCTCTGGCAGCTTGCGTAGTTTAAACTTTCTCTCTATGCATCTCATTGTACATGCAGTCGCTTCCTATTAAAATGCGCAAGCGTGCGCTCTATATAGAGCGCTTACCAAGAGTACGAGTCAAGCTTACTGCCACGCCCACAAAATTGGCCCCGCCTATATCAATTATTGCACATGGTAAGCGCCCAGTACACCGGGTAAGCGCCCAGTATGGCAAAATCAGCGAATTAAGGTAGAGCGCCCATGGGCGCTTACCCGGGAGACTACGGTATATGCAGTCTTAGTGCATGAGAGTCTGCCTGGATCCGGATCAGTGAGGATAAGATGTGGTCATTCTGCCACATGGAGTAAATCAGATGATGGCAGTGCTGCTAATGCCGTGATACTGGACACCTCTTCCGACAAGTACACAGTCGTTGATGGCAATTCTCTAGATATTAGTTTAGATAATGTAACCGGAGTGGATGGTGGTCTCTATCGGGTGAAATTGGGGCTTCACCTCAGTTGTGTATTTATGTGTATGGTGAGTCATGCATCAACATGCAGTGATAATTCAGTATGGATCATTATAATTTGTATAGAGCAAAATTTAATGTCAAGTGTATATTAGCTAACTTAGCCAAAAATGGGAAAAAAGAGGTGCAGTGGTATTCCCCATTAATTTGGAACTAAGATACTAAGCCTTGTTATTGAATTTTTAAAGGGTGTCTCTATTCACTGGACTGGACTACTGGACTGGATTACTGGACTGGACTACTGGACTCACCTTTAACCAAAACAATAGCTAGAACGGCCATAGAGTTTGGTGTTATAGTTGTGTCACTTTTATTGGTTGGTGAACTATGCACAGGTGGTGGAGAGCCATGGACAAACCAGGCAGTGGTGCAAACTGATCTGAAACTGAACCGTCACTCAGGGGCGGATCTATAGAATTTTCAATTGATGGGGTTGTATGCACAAGAATATATGCAAACATGGAATCAGCTGCATAAAATGTGTACAAATTTAGCCACTATTTTGTGGGGAGAGACCTTGTCTTAGGAACTAATCCACACAGTTGTAGGAACTTATGGAAATTATCAGTTTATAACCCAACACCTGCATTATAGTTTAGTCCCCAGTCTGTTAACTTAATTAACTGTAAATGTTTTATTTAATCTTTGTACCAGATACAGGACTGGCCAATGTGGAGTAGTTAGTACAAATCATCAGTAAACACGTCACATCTGTGCCTGTGAGACTGGGGGCAGTATAATTATCACCTGACCTATCTATTTACTGTCCCCTGTTGCACAGGCACAGATATATTTTTGGAAAAATCAGAATGCAACCCCAGCATGCACCTCCCCACTCCCCCTGTCACTGGTCACTACATGCATATCAAAAATGAGTTTTTGCGGCGTTCTAAAACTCTGTTGCGTCACGGATCATGCAGTAATTCTAAAAAATGGCACATTAATTTAATCTGTGGTGGATGATGAAAGGGAATTCACTACCACAACCCTGTATAGGTGGCTTGTGTCAATAATTATTATGCCAACATTTAGCTAGCTACGTAAACAAATTATTGTTCTGAATTTATTCATAACCTATCTCGCCACCTCCACTGCTTGTGGATAGTTCACCAACCAACAAGAGTGACAGGGCTGCTCTAAACACCCATAGTTGACTCATACTATGGCCATTTTAATGATGCTTTAGGGTCAAAGATGAGTCCAGTAGTCCAGTCCAGTAATCCAGTCCAGTAGTCCAGTCCAGTGAATAGTGACACCCATTTTTAAAATTGTTCATGTTTCAGTGTATTGGTTCTTGAATAGCTATAAGTGTGATGTACAAGTTAATACTGTAGTCAGTGTTATAGTATATATATAGTGAACAACATCTTTCTCTCATACAGAAAGAGCAGTATTTGCTTCATGTCCACAAGAGTATCCAGGCTGCTCTAAGGAGGATCCTCTTTCAGTTACATTGGGAAATCCTGCCATTTTCGATGCCTCCATTACCTACACACCTGGTGGTAGCTGTAACTTCAAACAGGCAATAACACGAGTCAAACTTACAAAGATTAATGGGCAATCAAATTTGCCCAACACACTACTATTCACATGTCACACAGACCAAGGAGCTCCATGTTTGGTAATTGATAACCGGTTGTCCCTGAGCAGAGGAGATGGTTTGGACTACATTTTTACTCTTTCAAATGCATATATGCTAGCCAAAAAGATGCTGGCATTTACGAGGTTGTTGTGGAGGGAACTCACCCAGCAACAGGCTCTCTCACTACACTTAAGAAGAGATTTCATCTTACTATCATAGGTATACTAAAATTGTAAACTTACACCTTAGTACAATGATTATGAAAAGGCTTATGGGTACACAGCAATAATTATAATATTTTTGCCACACAAATTATTTTAATATTAACTTAAAGTTGTTGGCCAACTATTAATATTAATAGGAACACAATCTGGTGACATGCACGTGGGCATGCCTGGCCAACTTTTGTTAGCTAATATTATTATTATAGCTATAGTACAATCAGACTGAGTATAGAATTCAGCCAAGAGGAAATTTTTCCCCTGTCCTTCTATAGTGACAATGTCATGTGTCAATACAGACAAGCAATAGTTTAATCAGGGATACTGTCAGAGTAATTTTTTTTCAAATTCCTCTTTGCTGATGATTATATACCACATCTCTTGAAGCTCAATCAAAGGGAATTAATCGCTATAGCTGCACAGGATGTCCATGAAAGCACCTTAATGGTTGCATGACATATATCATCACACATAATCACTAAGATTAATCTTGAATTATATTGCTTGAAAGTGAAAGATTATTATCTCATGCCAGCACTGTGAATTGGAGGGGCTGGCCCGCCAGAATATAATAGGATTAGAATTTGGTTTGTTATCATTAAAGTTTAATTTTTATGACGGGTGACCAGTAAAAAAATTATACCTTAAGGCTACTACAGTAATGATGCCATCATGGGAACACATAATACCCCAAATCCTGAGAAGTCATAGAAAAACACTGTATCTCCACAACACAACTATTGCAGATTCCTTGTAATTTGTTGTGAATTAGGTCTAATCACAATACTTTCACAACATCATGGTACGACAAAGATTGTACCGCTTGCAACGGTTGTGTTTTGACCTAAATGTTGGGTCGTTGCAAAAGCATTGTGTAACTAAACACAACGGTTATGAACCTGTTGTGCAACGGTTGTGAAATTTTGTATTTTGTCGCATTTTGGAATTACAACCGTTGTGAAGAGTTTACAGTCGAGCCTCCGAACAAAGGACACTTTGGGAACGGGCCTCTTGTCCTTTGTTCGGAGGTTGTCCCTATCTCGGAGGTTCATGATTTCTCAACCCATTTTGATTGTAGCTATTATCACAAGTTAGTAAATGCATGATAAGAGCAGTAGAGATGATAATCAAGTGGTTGGTATGTTCAGTCTTCAGTATCAACATAGCACAGACTGAATTTTTTTGTTTCTGAAGTACTGGCTACTCCAAATCGTTATCTGGATTCAAGGCTAATATTATTATCGCGCATGCGGCACAATATCGCGATCGCCTAGATTGCGGCAAAGGTGGGCGTGGCATCGTTAATTTAAGGGCGTGGTTTCCGGATGTCCGCTATTTAGAGGCACACAGGAAAAAAAAGTATGTTTACAACCATTGTAATGTAGAAATTTACAGCCAATTTGCTATCCTTGAAATTTTTTGCAACCTATGTATTTCTGAAATACAATAAAAATACAATGTAGGGGAAATCTGTAGGCAATTAGCACTGATTACATCCTGATTGGCACGTATTTTACAATGATTGTACATTGACTCTACAATCCATGTGTTTTAAATTACAACAATTTTACAATGTTCAGAGCTCTTGTGCCAAAATACAACCATCGTATTGGTACAATTTTGTTAAAATTTAGCATCATAAAAGTATCGTATTTTTGGTCAATTTACATCAAATTTGGATGATATTACAATGGTTGTGAACTGAAAATTTTTCCTGTGGCAGTTTTGCATTGAAAAGTCACGTTGCATTGGGAGCTTGGATCTTGTCCGCTGTCCGGAATCGAGAAGCGTCCGCTTCTCGGAGGTTGCTAATGTACTATAACTATGCTAAATTCAATCGGTAACACGGCACTTGTCCGCTGTAGAGAGGTTGTCCGCTTCTCGGAGGGTCCGTTATCGGAGGCTCGACTGTATAACGTTCCCAACACAATAATTTCGCGTAAATATAATCGCGCGTATAAAATAAAGAGGAGGGGGGAGAGCCTGGGAACGAGGCTAGTAGCGTAAGCTGCCAATTATCGACCCGCTTATTTCCATCGCGTGTACCGTCTCGTTGGAACGATTCCTGGAGTTCTAACTTGCACCATCGGATTCCTCGCTATTTTCTGGTCCGATTCTGCTAATATTGTATGGAAAATTCTCTAAGCGCTTCGAGCGCTGACCCGGACAACAGTTTTTCACGGAAATCAATTATCGCCACCCCATATGTAGTAATACGCCAATTATCGACATCGCGAACTTTAGTCGATAATAGTTGCGACACTGATGGTGCCAAAATTAGTGCACTTTACCAGATTATGTCTGAACATATTCTTTCCACCTCCAGCACAAAAAAATTCCAAAAAAATTATTCAAAAGCATGCAAGAATTTTTTGTTTAATGCTGCATCCGAAGTCAGTAATACGTAAATAGTATTATAACAATCATACACAACAAAAAGGGCACAATAATTCTTCTCCATTGGCATCTGTAGAAATATCATATGAAATGCAGTCTTCATGGAGCCATCTTCCACACACACATTCAACCCACTCCAAGCCTGTGCCTTCTAGAACATCTTCAGAATACGTTCGGAAGCATACACAGCACTCGTTAGTGTCGATCTCATCACTTGTAGTTGCACCACTGGAGGTAGAAGCTCTTGACGTTGACGGTTGATTCTTAGAGGATTCGGATGCTATTCTTGCCTTCTTTTTTGGTACAGGAGCCGAAGTTGAAGCCACCCTCTTCTTCTTGGATCTCATTTCTCTCTTTTTTGCTTTTTTAGCTGCCTTCTTTTCCCGTTCTTCAGCCCTTTTCTTCATTGCTATTTCTCTCTCCTGTTTCTTTTGCTCTCGCTCTATCTTTCGCTTCTCCTTCTTTTCTTGTTCTTTCTTTTTTTTGCTCCTCTTGCTCTTAAAGTTTGAGAATGGCGACACACTACGCACTAGTAAGAACTCTTGCACCAGATACTCTTTGTGCTGAGGCAGCAGGCTTAGCCTTAATTTGGTGTTGCAGCCACATATTGTACCAAATACTTTGAAATATACTTCAGGTCACCAGTACCCGGTGGTTAATTTGATGATCCAGGTGTGCCAGAGCCAGAAGAGGTGAGTGATCCGCCAGAGCCAGGGGTGCGGGGTGGTACGGCAGAGCCAGAAGAGGTGAGTGATCCAGAGCCAGGGGTGCGGGGTGGTGCGGCAGAGCCAGGAGAGGTGAGTGATCCAGAACCAGGGGTGCAGTGTGGTGCGGCAGAGCCAGGAGAGGTTAGTGATCCAGAACCAGGGGTGCGGGGTGGTGCGGCAGAGCCAGGAGAGGTGAGTGATCCAGAGTCAGGGGTGCGGTGTGGTGCGGCAGAGCCAGGAGAGTGTGTTTCAAAACATTCTTTTCACGAGCCACATTTTCCGCTATCCACTTAATATCTCTCCTCGATTTTCCATATCCAGCTTTTGCTACATCCACTAAAAAGCCAGCCAGTTCAGCTTCCTCGGCGTTTGTTAAATACGGTACAGGTCCAGGGTTTGTGCCATCAGTGTTTCACATTTCCAGCAACTCGGTCCCTTAGAGTAGATCTAGGAACACCAAACAGTCTAGCAGCACGCTTCACAGGCATACCACGTTCAGCTTCCTCCATCGCAGACACCATAGCGTCATTTGACCATTGCTTACGTTTTATTTTTTTGGTAGGAGTGCGAAGAACAGCAGGAGCTGATTTTGAGCGTGGTCTACTGTGTTTTCGGGGAGCCATGATGAACTTATCGATCACATTTCTGTAAAATGATAAAAATGAGAGAACGATAGGTTTATTGTTACTAATATTAGTTAAAATATGCCAAAATTTACCGAGATCAATACTGCAGAAAGGCTGGCTAGTTCCTTCGAGGATCAACACGCGGTCGAGCGAAACGAAGGTCCGTAAATTTCCGTGCATGCCCGTTTATCCCTCCGTTCACATTGGGGTCGATAATCGAGCCGCCCGGTGTCGATAATAGGTACGGGTCGATAATTGGCAGCCTACGCTAGTATAGTGTGCAGCTGTTGCCATCTGTGTTTACATATGGCTCTTACCTCGGTGCATGACTGATTGCAATTCTGTGCCTTGCTGGTCAATTGTCAATGCAGTGACAGTGTAAACAGGTAGTGGCTCTCAAGTGGATAATTCAGTTTAGGTATTCACAGAAGCTTTGAGTTTGCATAGTGATATAGCCAGGTGCATGCCTTCCCCCACTCCTGGATCATGCACTGACTCTAAAGAGACTAGAACAGTATCGTAAACATGTTCAGGTGCAGTGTATATAGTTCAATATTCCTGATATTGAACAAGCATACACAGTTAGCCATGCTATACACGCGCATGAGTCATGCATGCATATCATGTAGCGGTGAGGGTTCTGCACTCATGCGATCAAGCGCATTCATATTATTATAATAATAATATGTTTGATCATGCCTGGTCATGATTAGTCACTTCCTTAATGCAGACTTTTTAAAGTGTACATTCTTAGTCAGGCTGTACAGTCTTACGAGTCTATGTCATTTGTGATGAACAGGAAACATTGTGTACTTTGAACTGATTACTTCCTGTGGTACTGTATAAATAGGGTGTGCATGTTTGTGTTGTTCAGTTCTCCCTAGTATTTCCCTTTGTTTAGTACCTACTACTGCTGTAAGGGGGTGCAGGCAGGGAGCAGTCGTTACACATTTAAATCATGTTGCAGTCATATAATATTTCAGTGGCCGGGTAGACTTAGTCAGTTAAGTTAGCAGCCTTTCTTTAGTGGTATATTATACTCATACATCACACTGGATCCATGGTAGGATCCAGTTTGTGTGCACCGACAGTCCTTTAAGCACTTTTAACATCAGTATCTATTATTATAGTGATCACTATCATCATGTTGTCCACTGAGTGGACAGTAATGCTAGTTTTTCTGGTGCAGTCAGTGCCTATGGTGAGACTGGAGTGTACTGATGGTGCCTTATTGAGGGCACAGTGCAGCAGCAGCCCAAGTGTCAGATGTGAGTTGACTTAAAGTATAACATTTTATTATTGCAATATTATTATTGTACTACAGCATTTTTAACGCATGAGAGTCTGCCTAGATCAGTGAGGATAAGATGTGGTCATTCTGCAACATCATATACTCGTGGAGTAAATCAGACGATGGCAGTGCTGCTAATGCTATGATACTGGACACCTCTTCCGATAAGTACACAGTTGTTGATGGCAATTCTCTAGATATTAGTTTAGATAATATTACTGGAGTGGATGGTGGTCTATATCGATGTGTGTACGGTGGATTTGGGGCTTCACCTCAGTTGTGTGTTTATGTGTATGGTGAGTCAACATGCAATGATAATTCAGTATATTATGTATGATCATTATAAGAGCAAAATTTAATGTCAAGTGTAAAGCTAACTTAGCCAAAAATGGGAAAAAAGAGGCGCAGTGGTATTCCCCATTAATTTGGAACTAAGATACTAAGCCTTGTTATTGAAATTTTAAAATTGTTGATGTTTCAGTCACGTATTGGCTCTTGAATATAAGTGTGACGTATATAAATAATTATGTCAGTGTAGTGACAACAATATCTTTCTATCATACAGAAAGAGCAGTATTTGCTTCATGTCCACAAGAGTATTCAGGCTGCTCTAAGGAGGTTCCTCTTTCAGTTACATCAGGAAATCCTGCCATTTTCGATGCCTCCATTACCTACACACCTGGTGGTAGCTGCAACTTCAGACAGGAAATAACACGAGTCAAACTTACAAAGATTAATGGGCAATCAAATTTGCCCAACACACTACTGTTCACATGTCGCACAGACCGAGGAGCTCCATGTTTGATAAATGATAACCGGTTGTCCCTCAGCAGAGGAGATGGTTTGGACTACATTTTTACTCTTTCAAATGCTAGTCAAGAAGATGCTGGCATTTACGAGGTTGTTGTAGAAGGAACTCACCCAGCAACAGGCTCTCTTATTGCATTTAAGAAGAGCTTTCATCTCAGTATCAAAGGTATACTAAAATTGTAAATTTACAGATGCATGGCCAATAGTAACCTTAGTACAATAATTATGAAAAGGCTTATGGGTACACAGCGATAATTATATTGCCACACATATTATTATATACCGGTATAAGGAATAAAAATAATATTAAGCTGTTGGCTAGGAATACAATCTGGTGCATGACGTGGGCATGCCTGACCATCTTTTGTTATAGCTAATAATATTATTACTGTTATAGATATTGGTACACACGAACACAATACAATTAGTCCGGTAGCATTCAGCCAAGGGGAAATTTTTCCCTGTCCTTCTATAGCGATAATGTCATGTGCCAGGACACACAAGCAATAATTGAATCAGGGATACTGTCAGAGTTAGTCTGCATGGCATGCCAGCTCTGTGAATTGAAGGGGCTGGCCCGCCAGACTGTTATAGGGTTAGAGTTTGGCTTGCTATCATGATTTAGCTAATGGGTGACCTGTGAGGTAAGGCCACACCAAATTGAATACCTGTTTCTTGGACAGACCAGCCAGAAATAGTGACCCGGGTGGCGGAAATAAAAAAAAATAAATAAATGAATCTCATTAAAAAATTTTAACCACAATTATTTGAAGCTATTTGCACCTTCTCAACACTGACATCCATCACATCCAACTCGTGACTTCTCCAAATGTAGCTATCTTCCCACAGGCATTTGACAACTGTTCACGGTTTAACAATTTCCAGGCCACGCTTAACCAATACACTTAGCCAGGCTGATAAGGTAGCCATACATTCTCATTGATTCTGCACCACTGTCAGTTCAGTTCACCACAGGGAGAATACCAGGAATTCCAATTAACGCCCACGAGCATTGCACAATCCACAAAGCGCATGCGCACCGCCCATAAAAATGACCACACCCACTAATTTATATTTTTTTGCTGAATTCTACAAAAAGGGACCCGCCGGATCCGAGAAACAGGTAATCAATTTGGTGTGGCCTAAAGTCCCAAATGATACCATAAGCCATCATCTACTAGTTCAACTTCAGGGATGATAATAGTTGGGAGACAAGTTCGATTATTAGCTATAATTATTATATGTCACAATAATATTAGGCCACTGTTTGTTGTAAACGTGTTTCTGGTCACATCAGAGCTCACTTAGCCATGCGGGCGGGCGGTTATCATTATTCATTATTCCATTATTTTACCCCAGCATATCCTGTACTATTTGAACATTTCCTGGACAAACCACAGACAGGATGGTGACATTAATTTTGGTAATTGAACTGAGCATGCGCAGTGCCAAATAATGGCAATAATGGCCAAAACAGGCGGCCTCCAAAATAGCATGCGGGCGGATGACCAGAAACACGTTTACAACTAACACTGGCCTTATTAGTAAGCTATTATATATACTTATTGCCATAGTAGAACGACGATACCGGGAAATATCACGAGTTCATTGCCGCGTATTGTGACGAGTGCGAAGCACGAGTAACAATGCAAAAGGCAATGAACGAGTGGTATTTCCGAGGTATCGTCGTTCTACTATGGCAATAAGGTATTTATCGTATATTTAAGAAGCCTATTCTGTACTGGAGCTTTAGTAGTTCGAGCGGTAAAGCTAAGAAGGGACTGCTTTAAGTTTTGGGGATGGCTGCCGTCAATTTAGGCACCGAAGACTAAGGCGTATAGCTAAGTAAGGTAAGGGCAGCGGCACCGTGGCTCATTTATCTAACTCGGGCAACAAAAATGACTGATAGCAGCAACTCACTTTCTTCTCTGGCGCTCAACGTTCAACCATTGTTCAATGTTTCAACACTGTACCTGTATATATGGCGATCATGTGATGAACACGACTGATACGGATTTTGCACGTGACGAACACGACTGATATGGGAAATTATCATACGTGTTTCCACCCATGCGTTTCCCATATGTTTTGTATTACAGGTCAAAGTTCAATATACGATAATACCATATAGGGAGAAAACTTTCGCGGATTGGTAGGAAAGGAGCATTTCGCGGAGAAAACTTTCGCGGAATGCAAAAACTGATCGGATAATGGGTGTGGCATGCCTAGAATTTCGTGGAGAAAACTTTTGCGGATGGCTGAAAAATCACGAAATTCGTGAAAGTTTTCTCCCTCAAAAGTTTCCCGCTAGCTATATGGTACTTGCCAAGCTGAGGATTTGCCTAAATAATTACTATGCAATCATTAATCACTGTAAGATCAGGACAACCAAGATCTTAGTACTGATTCAAAGTGGGAAACCAACAGCCTAAGCATGACATTTTTTTGATCCCATGATTTTATTAATACATGTACAGGAAGTGCATGAGAGGTGAAATAATAATATTATAATATTATTACATCAGCTTGTAGTCGGTGTTTATTATGTCATGTCAGTAGCTAGACATGACACGTGCAGTGTATGGTTTCGTTAATGGAATAATGATTAAAATTAATGATGTCATTGAGGTTAACATAGACAACACATTGATTAGAGGCTTTGCAATTTCATCATCATAGAGACACGAGGCATTTCATGATCGATATCAGCTAACATAATTATATAACTAAAGGGAGCCACTGTATACCTCAAGTTTTCTCTCATGCATAACTAGCTACAATTTCTCCACCTGTAACTCCCCCTGCACCGGTTAGAGTCCAAGCATTGTGCTCAGTGGTTGTCTGGTACAGTCCAGAGGTGACTTGTGAAGATACAATCAGTGGCTATGAGGTACGATTCTATGATCCAAACATCACTAATTCAAACGTGACGAGGTATGTCGGAGTAAACAGGACTTTCTATGGCGTAACAGAAGAGGACAGACTGGCTGGCGATGATACTTATGTTCAGGTACCAATAAGCTATTGCATCATAGACAGAATAGTATGCATTCCAACAATAAGTCCTAACAATTAAGTTCCCATGACATTTGTTCAACTATTACAGAATTATACTACTGTTATATATATATACTATACCTGCAGATCCGAGTCCTGTACAACAGTATAGTGGGACAGTGGAGCAATGGGGTTTCTGTTGGTAAGAGACTTTTCACAAAATTTAATATCAAAAGTGCATTCTTATGGTATATTCCCTCGTGCAGGATGCAATCTCAAACAGATAACAATATTTAGTAAGTTGATTTGCTAGTACATGACTATAATTAATAGAAATTTTGACAATATGATTAGCTATTAATTTTGTCAAATTCCTCTTCGCTGATGATCAACAACTCTGGTATATAGCTCAACCAAAGGGATCACTGGCTATACCCCGGTATAGCACAGGATGTGCATGAAAGCACCTTAATGGGTTATAATAATTAAAATGCACGACATCACAATAATAATTATTATTATCATGTAATCACTAAGATTAATTTGAAGTTAAATTTTACTAATTTTACTACTGATAATAATAATTATTATGTCACCAGCTCTGAGAAGAGGGACCATTAATTTTGGAATTATGTGTTTGTAGTATGTAGCTTGTAATTTAGTGTGTATAAGGAATAATAATGTATAGTAGGTGCATGTATCCGCTGTATGTTGCTGTCAATACGCTGATACAAGTATACACATTATACTGCATTTGTAGAAAGCAAGTTAGACATTGTCATGATAAAATTGGTCGTGTTTCATACTTCTACCATGAAAGGTCCCTTTTCTCATAGCAGGTCACATAATACTAATGTTTATGCCAGAATTTCATAATTCACTGGGAATTTGAAACATGTTGTTGTGATGTATAGGTAGCCAAGATGGCTGTTGATATCATAATGCTCTATCACAGATATATACTTTATGCTCAATGGAACTGTGTACCTCAACAACAGTGCTATCCCCCTCTTGGGTGTAGGGGAGGGAGACCACACCCTCCAGTGTAGGACCAGCAGGAACGAGTGCTGTAAAGCCTTGCCAAACCGGTTTGGTGACTTCTACTATCCCAATGGAACTCAAGTCTTTAATGAAAGGCCAGGGTATGGGTTTTACCGCAACAGGGGTCAAAAGGTCATACATCTGAATCGGAGGGAGGGGGTCACTTCGCCTGCTGGGAAGTACAGGTGTGAGATACCTGATGCCGATGGAGTGATGAAGAGCATATTCATCAATTTGATGGAATAATGCTAGTCTCAACATTCAAAAGCTCACTATATAACTTTAGATGCCAACTCTTAGTGTACGAACAACGAATATTCTAGAACCACATACACAAATAAATTACACATTACATACATGTGATGCATTCAGACTTGTCATTATTTTACATTGTTCTGTAATTAGGTCATAGTCATATTTTTCATTGCTGCTATCTAAAACTTATTCTTTTGTCGAGAATGTTCTCGACCCTTTTTGGCTGTATCTAATCCCCCCCGGCCCCCCTGTATTTAAGTTCGTGTTGTGTGTATATGCTGCTCAGTGCATTGCAAAACAATAACCTTCAGTGCTGGGAAAGTTCTGTGTGCTCTGGTGGGGAACATAACATAAGTGCTAATGATTACATCAACTCTAACAATATTAAATAATCACACCAGTAAGCTTTTGAATATTGAGACTAGCATTATTCCATCACCTACAGATAAAACAAAATTTAGCTGCAAACTGTCATTAATATTAATTTTTGTATATTACTAGCTACCACGTGATCACCTCGGAGGAAATTGGAGGGTACTTCCCCTTGTGTCCCGTTGCCGTGCCGACGCTCACACTAGTGGGTCGACTGGGGACCACTACGTGCACCGTGGGAACGTCCTCCGTCGTCACAGCGGAACGGGGTGGTAATGAGTCTATAATATAGACACACAAGTCGTAAGTGCAAGCTCACCATCATCATGTTTTGTTTTGAATCCTCCACTAGGGGGAAAAGGCTTAATTCCTAAATCTTCCCACGAGTGATCTCAATGCAGCTATCTAGTTCCTTACCTAAAATTTATGTTGGGGGACCACTTACCACAACACAAGTTGTCCTGGCGTAGGGGGACTATTCTATATACCTATGGTAACATAATATGAGGTATAAGGTTCAATCAAGGTCATAATATTATATCCTGTATGCATGTGCATGCATGATATAATTCTTCCTATATTATAGTCACGTAGTCACTATAAGGCATCCCTAGGCCTATTAAAGCACCTGTTTTACACAGTCTACTCTCAGTCTGCAGTCTAGTGATATATAGCTATACTACTGGTACATAAAGATCCAGAAGTTAATTGGCAGGATCCACAAACTTTCTTTTGCATACATGCACTGACTGTACATGATAATATATCATTGATTGAGTTTTAAGCATCACAATCATCATGTTGTCCACTGAGTGGACGGTAATGCTCCTTTTTCTCGTACAGTCAGTGCCTGTGGTGAGACTGGAGTGTACTGATGGTGCCTTATTGAGGGCACAGTGCAGCAGCAGCCCAAGTGTCAGATGTGAGTTGACTAAAGTATAGCTAACATTATTTTTATTATTGCAATAATAATTATTATAATTATTACAGCATTTTTAATGTATGAGAGTCAAAGTGGCTCAGTGAGGATAAGATGTGGTCATTCTGCCACATCATACTCATTGAGTAAATCAGACGATGGCAGTGCTGCTAATGCTGTGATACTGGACATCTCTTCTGATAAGTACACAGTTGTTGATGACAATTCTCTAGACATTAGTTTAGATAATATTACTGGAGTGGATGGTGGTCTATATCGGTGTGTGTATGGTGGACTTGGGACTTCACCTCAGTTGTGTGTTTATGTGTATGGTGAGTCAACATGCAGTGATAATTCAGTATGGATCATTATAAGAGCAAAATTTAATGTCAAGTGTATATTAGCTAGCTTATAGCCAAAAATGGGAAAAAAGAGGCGCAGTGGTATTCCCCATTAATTTGGAACTAAGATACAAAGTCTTGTTATTGAAGTTTTAAAAACTGTTGATGTTAAACTTTCTCTTGAATAGCTATATTAATATATTATTAAGTGTGACGTGTTAATACTGTAGTCAGTGTAGCTAGTGACAACAACGTACATCTTCTCTCATACAGAAAGAGCAGTATTTACTTCATGTCCACAAGAGTATTCAGGCTGCTCTAAGGAGGTTCCACTTTCAGTTACATCGGGAAATCCAGTCATTTTCGATGCCTCCATTACCTACACACCTGGTGGTAGCTGCAACTTCAAACAAGCAATAACACGAGTCAAACTTACGAAGATTAATGGGCAATCAAATTTGCCCAACACGTTATTGTTCACATGTCGCACAGACCAGGGAGCTTCGTGTTTGATAAATGATAACCGGTTGTCCCTGAGCAGAGGAGATGCACTGTAAAAACAAGTGTGTTACCTTAACACGCATGTACCATGTAGCATGTGTGTTAAATGGTGCGACGTGTGTCAAATTAGCATACTAGCACCTACACGTGTGTTACTATTGCACGCAAAGCACTATTTAACATGCGTGCAGATGTGCCACTGTGTTATAATAACCCACTAAGCATGTATCAGTGTGTTATAATAACCCACTAAGCATGTACCAGTGTGTTACTAGTACCCATTCAGTGTGTCAAACTTACCCACTAAGTAATAGTCTTGCTGTGAACGACCTGGGGACAAGGCTATAGCGAAGTAAACTAATTTTAATCCACCTCAGCAACAGTTAATGTCTAATTGAGTCAAATTCAACTCATAATTCAAGAGTTCACTGAGCCCAATCAGCCTACTAAGACTACGGTGTGGAGGCTCCGACAGTCATATTATTCCTTCACGATAATTTCCAATCTTCCGACACTCTAGCTAGCTACTAAACTTGCGGAGGCATTTTAATACTAGTAGCAGTAGTCATGCTAAATATACTTCAGCAGAAGGGACAAACTTTAACAGCAGACTGTGAAGCTCATAGCAACCAGCACCGCGGTACCGACGAGCGCACTCGATTCTAATTAAAGCGCACCATTTTCTAATGAGCATGCTCAGTAGAGAGTCAAATTTGAATTGAACACGGCAGCTGCAAGTCAAAAAAGTGGTTGAAGCTGGCTTTTAACTGTAAAAACATGGTGCTAGCAGTGAAAGATGCTGTCTATGTAACTTGGAGGAGAGCGGTATCAGTGCTAAGGCAACTTAGCTATCTAAATTTACATCCTCTTTCAAGCAACAGTCAACTTAAAGGTGAGAAAATGGCGTGACACTATAAACGATAATTTTTTGTTACTGAGCCTGATACCTTTCTGCTTATAGAGAGAGTTTCTGTAGTGCAAGTTCATAAATGAACAAAAAGGTAAGCTATATACATCAAAAAGCTTAGTATAACTATGACAATAATTACTATTTTCATGTGCTCCAGGTAGCTATCAGAAGTGGGCAAAAGTTATGTGGACACCACTTATCCAAGGTGTGTATAAGTTGGCTCTGTGTTGTATAATTACTAGGCTATGAGTGCTGGCATGGCATTGTTATCCAGAGGTCTCCTTTCTTTTCATTTTATAGGTGTGAACGTATTATATCAGCTATGGGCAAAAGTCAGGTGGACACCACTTACTCAAGGTGTGTATATAACTTGGCTCTGTGTTGTATAGTTAGCTATGAGTGCTGGCATGGCGTTGTTATCTAGTCTTTAATATTAGCTAATGGGTCTCCTTTCTTTCCATTTTATAGGTGTGAACATATATTATCATCAGACTCTGACTGAGATGAATGTGCAAGCTCATAAGTATTGGTGACTCTTTGAAGCCACAGAAGATGGATCTATCTTCTATGGGTGGACTATTGCAGAGTGAGAACAATCAAAATGTCTTTGACGCTATATTTGTTTGTTTGTTTTCCACTGCATACAATGTATACACACTTGATTGTTTTTTGCTCTTGTGTTTATTCATATTTCAGTTCTTGTATACAAGTCATCATGTGTAATAATAACTCACGTGTTAAATTTACCTTTTTATATTGTGTCAATTTAACATACAAGGGTATGAGCATGCGTGCTGGTTTAACATATAAGGGTATGAGCATGCGTGCTGGTTTAACATACAAGGGGATAGCATGCGTGCTGGTTTAACATACAAGGGTATGAGCATGCGTGCTGGTTTAACATACAAGGGGATAGCATGCGTGCTGGTTTAACATACAAGGGGATAGCATGCGTGCTTTATCAACACACTTGAATTTGACACACGTGTATAGTGTGCTATTTGAGAGGACATTCATTTAACACGCGAACGCGTGTTAAAATAACACGTTTATTTTTACAGTGTGGTTTGGACTATATTTTTACTCTTTCAAATGCTAGTCAAGAAGATGCTGGCATTTACGAGGTTGTTGTGGAGGGAACTCACCCAGATTATGGCTCTCTTATTACATTTAAGAAGAGGTTTCATCTTAATATTATAGGTATACTAAAATTATAAACTTATTAACCGACACATGGACCACAGTAACCATAGTACAATGATTATGAAAAGGCTTATGGGTACACAGTGATAATTATAATTATTATTGCCACACAAATGGAATAGTGAGCCTATTATAATATTTACAAAAGCTTGTAGTCAGTACTATGGAATTCCAAAGCAGACAAAATTGGATGATACACAAAATAACTGTCAAACAGACTTACACATAAAACAATTGTCAAACTTGTCTAGAACAATTGTCAAGCTCGTCCAAAATAATTGTCAAACAGCTACACACAAAATATTGTGCATGCACGCTTTGCCTAAAACATTTGTCAGTTCTTGTACAAAACTATTGTCAAAGACACGCATATGCTATGGTCAAAACCACACAAGTTTGTCATGCACAAACGTACAAAATCGTTATGCTCAACCCACGCACCAATTAAGGATGGAATCCAAGATATGCAATTACATCATTACGCACTGCAGGTGTGATCTAAATAAAGTGCATCCTGCAGACAGCGGGACTCAGTCGAGCTGTCGCACGAAGAAGCGAGGCTATAATTACGTGCTATTGAGATGGACGTGGAGTGTGCGTGTCTCTCTTCTTAATAACAGGTAGCCGTAATGTCAGAGTTTGGCACAAAATCAGTCAGCGTGGCTTCGCTAGAATATAGTGTAGCTTGCTTTTAATATTACTATGATATAATTATCCAGACTTCCCCAATATTAAATTCAACTTATGCACGAAGATATACATGTATATGCATAGTCTTTTGCAGACATTAGGCGATGATTAAGCTGCTTGGCAAAACTATCTGGATATCGAGATACACCGCAACACATATCTAGTCTCACAATCGCGCCACACTGGCTGCATACCTACCAAGTCTCACTCCTTGGGAGTGAGTCTCACTCCTATCCACCTAATCTCACTCCTGACACCAGCAGAAAAATATATTGTTTTATATTGGATCTCACTCCTGGTGCTCTAATCATAAAGTATTGTGTATTGTACTATTGGTAGCGAGTCTAAATCTCACTCCTCACCATGTTGAACCCGGCCTTGGCAGCTATGTGGTTGTGTGATTGATTTTGCGCCGAACTCTGACATTACGGCGGCTACCTGAAGAGAGACACTCACATTCCACGTCCATCTCAATAGCACGTCATTTTAGCCTCACTTCTTCGTGCGACAGCTCGACTGAGTCTCGCTCTCTGCAGGGTGCACTTTATTTAGATCACACCCGCAGCGTGTAATGACGTAATTGCGTATCTTGGATTCCATATTATCTGATTCCATCCTTAATTGGTGCGTGGGTTGAGCGTTTGCGCGTGACAAACTTATGTGGTTTTGACCATAGCAAATGTGTGTCTTTGACAATAGTTTTGTACAAGGACTGACAAATGTTTTAGGCAAAGTGTGCACAATATTTTGTGTGTAGCTGTTTGACAATAATATTTTGGACGAGCTCGACAATTGTTCTAGACAAGTTTGACAATTGTTATATGTGTAAGTCTGTTTGACAATTATTTTGTGTATCATCCAATTTTGTCCACTTTGGAATTCCATATTATATATCGACATAATTATTTATTATGTCATGTCAGTAGCTAGTACATAATACAATATATGGTTTCGTTAATGGCCGGAATGATGATAAAAATTAATGATGTCGTTGAGGTTAACATAGACAACACATTGATTAGAGGCTTCCAATTTCATCATAATAGAAACACATTGACAATATTTAATATTGATATTCCCCCCTTGTGCCGGACCAGCATGCAGGGATGAGTGCTGTAGTATTCAGCCACGGGAAAATATTCCTTGTCCTTCTATAGCGACACTAGTACTGTCATGTGCCAAAACAGAAAAGCAATAGTTTAATCAGGGATACCGTCAGAGTTCGTCTGCATGGCAGGCCAGCACTGTGAATTGAAGGGACTGGCCCACCAGACTATAATAGGGTTAGAGTTTGGCTAGCTACGTATCATTAAATTTTATGGTGGGTGCACGTGATTAGTGAAAGTTCAGGGTAAAGTCCAAAAAGTATACCTAAGACTGTTACAGAAATAATGCCATCATCTAGTTCAACTTTGGGGATGATAATAGTTGGCAGCCAAGTTTAATTAGCTATAGATGTCATAATAGTGTATATTATACTAGAGACTTTTCACAAAATTTAGTATCAATCTTGTGGTATTAATTCCCTCATGCAGGATGCAATCTCAAACAGATGACAATATTTAGTAAGTTGATTTGCTAGTGCATAACTATAATTTAATAGAAGAAGAATTTGACAAATTATCATGTTGTCAAAAATTAATTTCTATTAAATTGTTTACCAACAACTCTAGTAGCTCAGCCAAAGGTATACCCCGGTACCTGTACAGGATGTGCAGCATGAAACATCTTAATGGGTATAATACATGACATCACATGCAATTAGGGGTTTTTTATGTCTACGGATGGAAATACGTCCTGTGAGCAGGTGCTGTACATGCATGTTGCTACTACTCCCAGTAGCCATTTGTATCAAGTGAGATCACTTATGGGAAGAATTAGGAATTAAGGCTTTTCCCCTGGGTATGTGGTATCTAATTATGAGTGGCAGCTGTATGCATTGAGTTCCTGGCTGAGGGGGTAGAGGGATGTGTGTGCGTGTGTGTGTGTGTGTGTGTGCATACCTACTCCTCCATCAGACTTAATTATTATAGTGGAGGATTCAAAACAAAACATGCATGGCGAGCTTGCACTTAGTCTAGTGCTCCATGAGACTAGACCTGCGTATATGACTCAGCGGCTGGCACTAAGGAAACAAGTTGTATTTAAATCGGCTATATTATGCATGAACAGTTACTATAATATAATAACCCTCAGTGTATGCTATTATACCCACTAAATATTATTAATACAAATGTATATAAATACCAATGATTACAGTACTTACTACAATTTAGCCGTAAAATTTGGTAGGGAATTAAATTAGGTAGTTTGGCGGTTAGCCTTTACAACTTCCAAATTAAATCTGCCAGTATTAAATTTTTATCATGCTCGCCTAATACCGTATTTCTTCTAAAAATTCGGCATGAAAATAATAAGCTTCGCCGAATTTTTAGAGGTTAATATTCAACGTTCTGTCAGCGTGCGCATTCCATTCCCGTTTATAGCATACACGCATGACGACCTTTGCCGAAAAATTAGAGACTATATTCAATCATTCGGTAAAGGGTGCCGAATAATTAGAAGGGCCGAATTTTTAGAAGAAATACGGTATACATTATTATGGCATAATAGACATTATTATTATACGCACGCCAATCCAAAATCAGCAATTATTTTGTGATGTCTACTAGAATCCATAGGTCATAGACTGCAATTTAGTCGGAAAATTTTCGTCATTAAAAATTAATTTTTTCATCGACGATCTTTCCCAACAAAAATTAAATACATGAAATATTTTGTGTGCATTAAGGTACCATTAAATTGCGTGGGCGTGAGGTGGGGATATGACACCTAAACCAGATCAAAGTCATTAGTGAGGTGCATGTTGTGTAACCACGCCCTTTTAATTGCACAGGTCTCAGGGGTGTGGCTGCTAGAGCCGGAAGTGTTCATTTAATATCCTCCATGGACCGGAAGCCGAGCCGGAAGGGAGGGGCCAGGCCACGCCCGATACAGCCCCACCCTGTTCCCCAAGGACCACCATTCTCAATCAAGTGCCTACTAACCACCGGATGTCCACCGGAAGCCCACAATCAATCCCAATTAAAACACACAGCTTCCTCAAGGCCAAAACACACACAAACACTTGGAGGCCGTTCTGCCACACCGCCCACACAAGAGCTCACCTCATTTCCTGTGTGGGCGAAGTAACAACACGTCATCGCAACCACATCCGCTTCAAACCATTGTCAGCTTCCGTCCAGCCGTACAGGCCCCTCGATCGCACCGCCGTACAGTGCCTCATTAACAGACATGGCCTCACCTTTGACCTCCTGCCACGCCCCCAAAGCCTCCTGGACGGGTTCAAAGGTCACCACCGCATCCGGGACACGCCCACCTATCGCCGCAGCCAAGTCCCCGGCCCCGATGTCCAAGCACTGGCCTGTGAAGCCACGCCCAATCGGAAGCAATAAAACCTGCATTAACGCACACGCACACACTCCACACAGTGCCAGGAACACGCCCACATGCTTAATTAGGCCTAATTAGCTTTTTTTTTTTTTTTTTTCAAGGGGACCACACACTAAGCAGAAAAAAATGGTCCAAAAACCACCACACAGTCGAGCTGGATGCATAGTAGAGCCATACAATGCAAGGAGGCATCCTAATAGCCATATACACAATATTTGGTAAAGGGTCGTCAACGTACCCCGCGCGCCCGTAATTTTTTTTATGGGCAAACATTGCTTCCTATACAAACATATGGGAAAACTTTCAAGGACCGTAACTTTAATTCTAAGGCGTGAATCAAAATTCTTTCAGGTCAAATCTCTAGTTTCGACCCATTCTGCATGCCGGTGCAAAAATTATGTCCCTAAGTGCTCCCAAACCCCCCATGAATTAGATTATTTAATTATTTAATTATTTAAATTTGCTTTTTTCAAGGAGACCAGACACTAAGCAGAAAAAAAATTATCCAAAAAACCACCGTATAATCGATCTGGATGCATAGTAGAGCCATACAATGCAAGCAGGCAGCCTAGACATCAATTTTGAGTAAAGTGGGTAATGGTCGTCACATTGATGTACGCGCGTGGCCCCGCCCCTCACGTAGCGCGTGGGCGGAAAACATTGCAAATGCATGGCTTCCTATACAAACATATGGGAAAACTTCAAAGGGCCATAACTTTAATTCTAAGGCGTGAATCAAAATTCCCCAGGATCAAATCTCTAGTTTCGACCCATTCTGCGTGCCCATATAAAAATTATCCCCCCAAGTGCTCCCAAATCCCCCATGAATTAGATTATTTATTTAAATTTGCTTTTTTCAAGGCGACCAGAACACTAAGCAGAAAAAAAATTGTTCGAAAACCGCCACATAGTTGAGCTGGATGCATAGTAGAGCCTAGCCTCGTCCCCAGGCTCTCTTGGGGGAGGGGAAAAGAGAGCCTGGTAACGACTGCATGCGCATGCGCGAACCCTTACCAACAAAATATGGTAAGGCAGTTTTCACAGATAAACGGCCTTTCGAGGGGACAAAAACCAACGTTTGAGTCATTTACCTCATTTAAGCCTCCTAGACACCATCACTAGCCGATAGCAAGATACTTTTCGAGTGCTTGGGCGACTTTTGAGCTTGACTGGTAGTATACGATCAAGTAGTCCACGGATAGTATACGGAGATTTTGGCGCATGCGCATGCGGTCATTACCAGGCTCTCTTTTCCCCTCCCCCAAGAGAGCCTGGGGACGAGGCTAAGTAGAGCCATACAATACAAGCAGGCAGCCTGTACATCAATTTTGACCTAAGTGGGTAATGGTCGTCACGTTAATGTGCGCGCGTGGCCCCGCCCCTCACGTAGAAAACATTGCAAATGCATGGCTTCCTATACAAACATATGGGGTAACTTCAAAGGGCCGTAACTTTAATTCTAAGGCGTGAATCAAAATTCCCCAGGGTCAAATCTCTAGTTTCGACCCATTCTGCGTGCCCATGTGAAAATTATTTCCCCAAGTGCTCCCAAACCCCCCATGAATTTTTATTTTATTTTTTTTTCTACTTAGTGTTTAATTAAGTCGTTGCGATTAATAGTTAAGCAAGAATGCTTTGATCTTGCTTTGATGTGGGCAATTACCGGCCTTTTCTTCAGGGGCCACTTCCGGTCGCTAATTACACGCGCATAATCATCCCTGGCCGATTCTGGACACGCCCACCTTCGACCCAAAGCACTCGTATGGCCTCTTCGGCCACGCCCCTTCACGATTCGCTAATTGAATTAGCCATTCCTGACGCTCACGCCCACGCAATTAAATGGTACCTTAAGCGAAATATTTTACTGACGAAAATATCCTGATCTACGGTATACACCGCACACTTGAATTTAAGAGTCAATACACTGAAACGTCAACACCATTCAATGATTGTAAATTTAAGTATCTTAGTTCCAAATTAATGGGGAATACCAGTACGCTTGTTTTTTTCCATTTTTGGCTAACTTGCGGCTTTATAAACTTGGTATTTGCTCTTATACAAAGCTACTTATAATATGTGAATAAGTTATCTGGGTGTTGACTTACCGAACACATAAACACACAACTGAGGTGATGTCCCAAGTCCACCATACACACAACGATATAGACCACCATCCACTCCGGTAATATTATCTAAACTAATGTCTAGAGAATTGCCATCTGATTCAATGACTGTGTACTCATCAGAAGAACTTACTTAAATTCCTATCCTAGCTCATCACATGGCAGAAGGCAGACCAAGTATTCAGTGGATGACAGCTAGGGTCCACCTCCAGATAACTCCCTGGACTCTCCCTCCAGGTATAGTGACTAGGCCTACGCTAGTTTTAATGTGATCACCCAAAACAGAAAGCAGTCACAAGTCTGCCATACCCACTTGTGTACTTATCAGAAGAACTTACTTGTTTTCCATTAATTCAAAACTAAGATGCTTAAATTTACATAAACCATTGAATGTTGTTGACGTTTCAGTGTATTGACTCTTGAATACAAATGTGTGGTGTATACCATAGATCGGCATATTTAGCCGGAAAAATATTAAATTTTCGCGTAGTCTAAATTGTATCAACTAATGCGCACAAATTTTTGTCGGGAATTTTTCATCATTAAAAATTAATTTTTTCATCGACAATCTTTCCCAATGAAAATTAAATATGCGACCCCAGATTTTTCACCATAAACAATGTATATAAATCAAGGGCTTACCAAGCCATGGCTTGATAAGCCCTTGGTATAGCTAATACTTTCATTTTTGCCTAATTAAAAGCGACGAGTCACTCTCTCATTTATTTATTTATAACACCACTGCCACGGTGGCAATCCAATAATAAGTAGGAGTGGTCACAAAATTGGGTGTGGCAACATACTACGAAAAGGTTATCTACACCTGTGTTGTGCAGCTAGTTCCGTAGCTAAATGGTGGCCTGGGGGACCACTTACCACAACACAAATTGTCCTGGCCTAGTGGGAAGTCATCCGGGGGACTATCCTACCTATGGCAACATATGAGGTGAAGGTTCAATCAGGGTCATAATATTATATCCTGTATGCATGTGCATGCATGATATAATTCTTCCTATATTATAGTCACATGGTCACTATAAGGCATCCCTAGGCCTATTAAAGCACCTGTTTTACACAGTCTACTCTCAGTCTGCAGTCTAGTGATAGCCACTACTGGTACATAAAGATCCAGAAGTTAATTGGCAGGATCCAGAAGCTTTATTTTGCGCACATGTGCTGATTGTATAATTATGACAATACCATTGATTGAGTTTTAAGCATCAGTGGATCTAGCGATATCACAATCATCATGTTGCCCGCTGAGTGGATGGTAATGCTCCTTTTTCTGATACAGTCAGTGCCTATGGTGAGATTGGAGTGTACTGATGGTGCAATATTGAGGGCACAGTGCAGCAGCAGCCCAAGTGTCAGATGTGAGTTGACTTAAAGTATTCTTATTATTGCAATAATACACTGGGCAAAAAGTGAACTATCCTATACGTCACGATGTGCATGATAGATGGAGGATAGACCAGTTGCTACTATCCCTCACCTGTCCACTACTGGGAACACCAACTATCATTTTGCCTATCCCAGATACAGGATATTACAACTATCTTACGTACGTCATACTGCATATCATGTTGTGGATAGTTGTGCTGTCATAAACCTAACACTTCTACCAGGATAGATCAACTTGCAAAGTACTATCTTATAGCTGATAGTTGGACAGAGATCCGCAGAATTTCATGATCAGCATGGTACACTGTTCTAAAGTTGATAGCTACTCGCCGCTTCTATCGCAGGCTCACTGGGAGAAAAGCTATCTTCTCACGATTGGCAGCTCCAGCGCTAGCGCTAGCACTGCGAGGCTATCAGGGGGCGGAGTTAAACCAAGGGGTTAAATCTACAGCTGATCGGTGAACTCTGTACCCCAAGATCTGGCGCCAAAAGTTCCATGTGTCTCTGAGAAGCTAAGAACATGCATTTGCTTTAAGTGAAAGGACAGCATTCTGGGCGGATTCTCCGCTCTATATAAATGTCAACAGGAGGTAAGCTTACTTAATTTTGGCATAAAAATTAGGCCTATAGCTATAAAGTCCCATATTAGCGTGCTGCAGGGTGAGCATTAAAAAGAAAATACCTTTCCGAGGTCAATATTGTTTGGGTTCTATGTCTGTCAGTCAGATATATTGGGGTTTGTGGGTGTACTTATGTCAGTCTAATATGTTGGGCTTTGTGGGAGTATGTCTGTCAGTCTGATATGTTGGGCTTTGTTGGGATTGCTGCCAGTTTTATGATAATAACTTCAAGTGTTTGAATTCTGAACTGAGAACTAGCTATGGTACCGGAATAAGATAAAATTGGCAGCATTCCTGTCAGTCTGATATGTTGGGCTTTGTGGCAATACTTCCTTCCGTCAGTCTGATATGTTGGACTTTGTGGTGGTACGTCCGTCAGTCTGATATGTTGGGCTTTGTGGGTATACTTCCGTCAGTCTGATATGTTGTGCTTTGTGGTGGTACGTCCGTCAGTCTGATATGTTGGGCTTGGTGGGTATACTTCCGTCAGTCTGATATGTTGGGCTTTGTGGTGGTACTTCCGTCAGTCTGATATGTTGGGCTTTGTGGGTATACTTCCCGGTCAGTCTGATATGTTGGGCTTTGTGGTGGTACGTCCATCAGTCTGATATGTTGGGCTTTGTGGGTATACTTCCGTCGGCCCGATATGTTGGACTTTGTGTGAGTACATTCGGCAGTCTGATATGTTGGGCTTTGTACTTCCATCAATCTGGCTTTGTATGATTGTGTATTTTGATGGAGTGTGATTATCATTACTGTTTGTAGGATTAGTGGGAAGGATTGGTCCAGAAAAAAGGAGAGAAAGAAACGACAGAAGTGAAAAAAATGCAGCGATGCCTGCACTAGTGCTGGCAGTATCTTATAAGCAGTATGGAGTTGATCTGATGTTGTCAGATGAAGGAAGAACTCAAAGAATACCAATTTGTGGAGAAAACTTTTGAGACACAAGTTTGCTATAATTATAATAATTCCTTGATTGCTGTAATTTGTTATGGAATGTTGCACTGATTATAATGATTTCTGTATAATGGTGGGGTGACGTGGCGTGCATGGGATAGTTCATGTGCTTGTAGCATTCCCTGTATTGGATGATCGTAGGATATTTCATGTGCTCCAATGTCTATCTGCTAGAGTACAGCTGTATGACACGTGATGTGCCCACTATCTGTCCGCTACCCGGCACTTAGCCCTATCCTGCGGTGGGCACATCAGCAGAAATTTGAACTGCCATGCAGTCTAGGACATATCAAGACACATCCAATTTCCTATATCAACCCACCATCAATCCAGTAGTTTGGGAGATGGATATTTGCCCAGTGATAATTATTATATTACAGCATTTTTAATGTATGAGAGTCAAAGTGGCTCAGTGAGGATAAGATGTGGTCATCCTGCCACATCATACTCATTGAGTAAATCAGACAATGGCAGTGCTGCTAATGCTGTGATACTGGACATCTCTTCCGATAAGTACACAGTCGTTGATGGCAATTTTGTAGACATTAGTTTAGATACCGTATTTCTTCTAAAAATTCGGCCCTTCTAATTATTCGGCACCCTCTACAGAATGATTGAATATAGTCTCTAATTTTTCGGCAAAGGTCGTCATGCGTATATGCTATAAACGGGAATGGAATGCGCACGCAGACAGAATGTTGAATATTAACCTCTAAAAATTCGGCGAAGCTAAAGCAATATTATTATTTTCATGCCGAATTTTTAGAAGAAATACGGTAATATTACCGGAGTGGATGGTGGTCTCTACCGCTGTGTGTATGATGGACTTGGGACTTCACCTCAGTTGTGTATTTATGTGTTCGGTAAGTCAACACCCAGATAACTTATTCACATTAGTAGCTTTGTATAAGATCAAATGCCAAGTTTATTAGCTAGTTAGCCAAAAATTAGCTTTGTATAAAATGCTATATTAGCCAAAAATGGGAAATAATAAGCGTATTGGTATTCCCCACTAATCGGAACTAAGATAGCTACTACCAATTGTTGACGTTTCAGTATACATGTATTGACTCTTTGTGGTGTCCTGTCCTAGATTACACTAGATACACCGCCATGCACGCACCATGAGGTTCTCTCAAGAAGACTGAACTTATCATTGAAAACACGCATGCGCAATACATAAAGGGATTACATAATATAGTATAACAGTGCACAAACCAATCAAATAAGGATGATACATCACACTTCCTTCCCCTTAAGAGAGGAGGTAATACACAACCAAATCATCCAAAAAACAATAACATAAATTAAAGATAATTTTAAAGAGCACTCCACATAATCAAATTAACATAATTAAGGACTGTCCCAAATCTGAAATGAATGCACAAATCAATAATATTAAGTATTATGGTACCAGTTTGGGGGGTTCCGATTTCTCTTTGGATACGTTTTCTTCGGGGCAGCTGTTGCCGGCTGTGTGTTACCATTAGAGTTAGCAGATAGTGAACCGGAGCCCGCACCCTGCCCTTGGGTGGCTGCTTCTGTTGATCCACCCATATTGTCCGGCTGCTCATTTTCCTGATCAGTAGGATCAATTACAGGCTCAGCTGATCGTGAATCAACGATTTCCGGCATTGCAGTTGTGCTTGATGATAATTGCGCTCCAATCAAAACATCGTCAGTGTCCGTCTCTGACATGGTTTCAGAGTGACTAGTTTGAGTGGCTGATTCGTCAACTCGACTTCGCAAATGATCTAGGTGGCGTCTCACCAACCTGTCATCTTGCAGCTTAACCATAAATGAAACAGGACCAGTCACCTCTTCAATCACTGCTGGCAACCACTTTTGTCCTGTACTAGTTCCGAAATTTCTTGCAAATACCTTCTCTCCCTTCGTGAATGTTTTTCTCGGGTTTGATCTGTCATGGAGTAACTTTTGCTGCATCTGCCGATTTTCCACTCTCTCAGCGATGTTGGGGATGAGAAGGTCTAAACGAGTTCGAATACGTCTTCCCAGCAATAGCTGACTTGGAGACGTACCTGTCGTGCTTTGTGGAGTTGTTCGATATGCCATGAGAACCTTGGCTAGTCGTACTTTCATGCTTCCTTGTGTCTCCTTCTTAAGTCCACGTTTCACTGTTTGGACTGCCCGCTCAGCTAGCCCATTCGTGGCGGGATGGTACGGGGCCGACGTGATGTGTTTGATGCCATTTTTCGCCAAAAAGATCTCAAATTCTTCACTAACAAAGCAGGGGCCGTTGTCTGTCACCAGCACTTCTGGAATTCCAAACTGTGCGAATAAAACTCGTGATAACTCGATTACAGCTGACGACGTAGCCGACTCTGTGGGGTAGGCCTCTATCCATCTCGAGTGTGAATCAATCACTACCAGGACCATTTTCCCTTGGATAGGACCGGCAAAATCCATATGTAACCTTGCCCATGGCCGCGATGGCCATTTCCACGGCTGTAGAGGGGCGACTGGAGGTGCTGATTGCTGTTGCTGACAGTGGTAGCACACTTGCACAGACTTTTTGATGTCGGCATCCACACCTGGCCACCAAACATACATTCTCGCCAGTGATTTCATCTTTGTCATGCCTGGATGTCCCTCGTGAAGCTCTTGTAAGACTGCCTTTCTTCCTTGAGGGGGGATTATCACACGTGATCCCCATGTTAAACACCCTTGGTGTACTGACAGCTCATTTCGTTTCGACTTGAAAGTAGCAAGGGACTTATCAATTTCACTTGGCCAACCTCGTTCCACAAAGGTAAGAACTTGCGACAGCTCCGGATCTCTCCTCGTCCAGACAGCAATGTGACGAGCCGTAACGAGTGAATCATTTATATGCTCCATTAGCAGCACTAGTTCCGGAGGGGTGGCGGATTCTTTCTGCGTTTCAGGTAGGGGAAGCCTGCTCAAAGCATCAGCATTGCTATGAGCATGAGTATTCCTGAACATGATGGTATACTCATAAGCAGACAACAACAACGACCAGCGACGAATGCGGGCCGAAGCTTGTGTTGACGTAGGTCGATGTTCGTGTAGAAGTGCCAGCAATGGCTGATGATCAGTCACCAACTCGAAATGATGACCAAAAAGGTAAGAATGGAAATGCTGTACACCAAACACAAGGGCCAATGCCTCTTTTTCGATTTGAGAATAATTTCGTTGTGCTGCCGTTAGTGAACGCGAGGCATACCCGATAGGGCGCTCCGAACCATCTGGCATCCGGTGTGCCAGCACTGCACCCACTCCATACGAGGACGCGTCACACATCAGTATGAGATCTAGTGCGGGGTTAAAGTGCACCAGCAACGCAGATGATGTAAGCAGCTCCTTGGAGGCCTGAAATGCTTTTTTCTCCTCATCAGCCCACCTCCAACGGACATCTTTCCTAAGCAACTTGTACAAGGGAGCTAGCACTTGTGCCATGTTAGAGAGGAATTTGCTATAATATGTCAATAGTCCCAGGTAAGACTTTAACTCAGACACATTTTTAGGTTCTGGGGCCTTCTGAATGGCTTCAATTTTCTCCTTTAATGGGCGTAGCCCATACTGATCGATCATGTGGCCCAGATAGGTTACTGACGGGGCCATAAACTCGCACTTAGGCTTTTGCACCCTGAACCCTGCTTGCTCCAGTCTACTGAGAACCCGAGCTAATGTTTTCAAATGCTCCTCCTCATTGGTACCTGAGATAAGTATGTCATCGATATACACTGTCACCTTGGGGATACCTCGCAGCACGTTCTCCATAAGCCTCTGAAATATGCCTGGAGCTGAGGCTATCCCGTATGGGAGTCTTGTGTATCTGAAAAGCCCTTTCTGTGTGTTTATCACAACATACTTCTTTGATTCCTCGTCTAAGGGGACTTGTAAGTAGGCCTGACTAAGATCAAGCTTTGTGAACGTCTTTCCCCCTCCTATTTTAGCAAACAGATCCTGCACCCGAGGGATGGGGTACCTATCAAGCTTTGCAACTCGGTTTATCGTCTGCTTAAAATCTCCGCAGATACGTACCCTCTTTTTGTCTGGCTTCAACACCGCTACTATGGGTGCTGCCCACTCTGAATGCTCAACCGGCTCTAAGGTGCCTTCCTCGACCAGCCTGGTTAACTCCTTATCCACCATTTCCTGATAATAATAGGGAACGCTACGAGCTTTGCAATACTTGGGGTGAGCTTGGGGGTCTACTTGAATTTTTGCTTCATACCCGGTGACCTTTCCCAATCCTGGCTCAAAAACAGCCTTGTGCTTATCCAGCACTTCCTTCAACGACAAGTTATGGCTCCAAAAAATCTCATGCCAGTTTAGCTTTAAGTGGGACAACCAATTTCTCCCCAGAAGGCTGGGTCCATCTCCCTTTACAACAATAAGTGGGAGGGAAGCTTCCTGATTACTGTACTTTACAGTAACATTTACAGACCCCAGTACAGGTATGGACTCACCCGAATATGAACGAAGACTGATTTCGCTGGGTGACAATTTCAGGTCTGGCAAATTTTCTCGGAGTGTTCGTTCTGAAACTAGCGTCAACGATGCTCCCGTGTCGATTTCCAGAGGTAAAGATTTCCCATTGATTTCAACAAACGTTTTATACGGCTGTGGTTTGGAAGCGGAGTTAATAGCGTACAATTCGTAGTTCTCAACTGTGTCCTCGGCTTCCGATAGGTCTTCTTCTAGGAGGTGAACAGGCTTTGCGCTCGATTTCCTCTGCTGACCTTGTCGTTTGCCAGCTGCAGTAGACTTACTCTTGCACACCTTTCGTAGGTGGCCCTTTTTCCCGCAACCGTGGCAGACTGCATCCTTAAAGCGGCATACGGCTCGTCTGTGGCCAACCTTGCCACAGCAAAAACAAGTTCCGGAAAATTTCTGCTTAGCACTCTTCCCGTTTCCAGCCACTCGATTAACAGCCGCGGGGCTCGTGCTTGCTGCTGCTGCTTCTCCCTGCGATAGCACTTTAGCGTTCTTGGCTGCCGTCTCTAGCCCTTGGGCCAACTCCATGGCTTTCTTCAGCGTAAGTGTCTTCTCTGCTAGAAGTGCCTGCTGTATCTTAGTGTTGTTAACGCCACAAACTATCCTATCTCGCAGCATGTCGTCTAGGGACGCACCAAAGTTACAAAATTCGGCGAGCGAGCGTAAATCGGCAACAAAAGCAGCAATAGTCTCACCAGACTTTCGAACTCTGCTGTGAAACTTCGATCTTTGAACCGTCTCCGAAGGCGTTGGATTGAAATGTTTCTTGAGAGCAGCAACTAACTCGTCGTACGATTTGTCTCCCGGCTTTTCTGGTGACACCAAGTTCCTCACGAGCGTGTATGTTGTCGGGCCGATAACCGCTAGAAATGTCGACTTCTTCTTATACGCGTCATCGATACCGTTGGCAGCAAAGAAGTGGTCCATCCTTTCCACGTATTGGGCCCACTCTTCTTTTGAGGCATCGAACTCCTCTGCTTTCCCCAGCAAGGCTGCCATAACTCTTCCTTTTTAATATCCCGACCTCGTCGCCAGTTAATGTGGTGTCCTGTCCTAGATTACACTAGATACACCGCCATGCACGCACCATGAGGTTCTCTCAAGAAGACTGAACTTATCATTGAAAACACGCATGCGCAATACATAAAGGGATTACATAATATAGTATAACAGTGCACAAACCAATCAAATAAGGATGATACATCACACTCTTGAATTCAAGTGTACAGTATACTGTATAATAATTATTATACTGTACTGCCCTTTCTCTCATACAGAAAGAGCAGTATTTGCTTCATGTCCACAAGAGTATTCAGGCTGCTCTAAGGAGGTCCCACTTTCAGTTACATCGGGAAATCCTGCCATTTTCGATGCCTCCATTACCTACACACCTGGTGGTAGCTGCAACTTCAAACAGGCAATAACACTAGTCAAACTTACAAAAATTAATGGGCAATCAAATTTGCCCAACACACTACTGTTCACATGTCGCACAGACCAGGGAGCTTCATGTTTGATAAATGATAACCGGTTGTCCCTGAGCAGAGGAGATGGTTTGGACTACATATTTACTCTTTCAAATGCTAGTCAAGAAGATGCTGGTGTTTACGAGGTTATTATGGAGGGAACTCACCCCGATACTGGCTCTCTTATTACATTTAAGAAGAGCATTCATCTCAATATCATAGGTATACAAAATTACTGTAACTATATTAGTACAAGTATAAAAAACAATTAAATAAAATTGAAGGATGAAGTAGGGATGGCAGTGCCAAAAAGTACACAAACAAGGTTTGTAGGGATAACGTATCACATTCACTATACATCCCTACGCTTGCTTTTCTCGATAATTAACGTCATACACTCCTGATTCAGTATGTAAAGTGTCGCTATTATTATTTTGATATTAATAGATGTAGCTATTGATTTTCCGGGCCATTCCTGCATGCATGTGCCCCATATATAATACGTGTGTGCACGGCTACTCAAAAAGCAAGCGTAGGGATGTATAGTGAATGTGATACGTTATCCCTACAAACCTTGTTTGTGTACTTTTTGGCACTGCCATCCCTACTTCATCCTTCAATTTTATTTAATTGTTTTTTATACTTGTTACTGTTCTTTTTTTAGTGCCCCCCAGGGTATTTCATGCATGATAGTCATTAACTTTCATTAATGTCACCTAGCTAACTAATCTCGTGGAGACAGAGGCTGGGCATGAGACTCACCATGCATGGTGACCAGATATTATGGCTTGCCTATTCATCATTATAAAATGCATGGAACCAGCTTCTGGACCTAGCTATATCCAACTGTGCTCAAACAATAATGACATTGTCTTATTACAATATTATAGGGAATTAAGCTGGTACATCACTGATTCAGCATATCTGTGCGATCCTAGAGGTAGCTATGGTACCCCAAACACACCGTGAGTCAGTTCAAACTTGAATAGCTACTCCTGTAAGTTCAAATTCCAGGCCGTCTTTTGATAGCTAGCTAGGACGTCTTCTTTTGCATTACACACTATTGAACACGCATCAGTGGGGTTCTCGAGACAACTCAGGTAACCAGTGACCTGCGATTGAAGCCACGCCCCTCGTTATCTCGATCCTGAAGGTGGCTAGATCGGCGAACTCGAAAGATTAGAAGGCTGTTTAGAACCAAGTAGAGACGAAAACCTTCCGTTTCGGGAGCGTATTTTATAGGCCAGTAAGTGTACTGTTGGTAATAGCCACCATAATCGACAGTTGACTGAGCTGATCAGCTGAGCGCTTGAGCTGGTCAGTCTGCACGAAGACCCCACGTTTTCCATACATTCTCTTACCCACACAGGAAGTTCGTGTTTACTTCGTTACTATGACTGTGTTATGCCATGCGCCGGCGCGCGAGCGCTCGAGGCATGCGCGTTAATTTTATCATGTTTGCGGGCACATCATATTCAGCATCTACTCTACTACTGCGCGTTTATATTGGTCAACCCTAATATCTGCGTATGGGGCGGGACCGCCAAAGGTCATCGGGCTAACAGAAGGTCATGGAGGTGAGCAACACATTTTGCATAAATCAATATTTGAGAGAGAAATAACTCGCATAGATTATCTAGATAAGAAACATCTACAATATATATTGAACTACTAGTGGTAATGTCTTCAAATGCTAACTCTCGAGGGATTCAAGGGTTTCTTTCCCCGTGCACTAAAATTCCAAAAACTCGCCAGACACTAATCTTCAAAAAATGGTGTTGCAGATTCAGGTATATCTCCAGAACTACAGAAAAATAGAGGACAGGGAATGATTAAATTACAACTAAAGTAGTGAAAGTACGAGTGCTCAGCCCCAGTATAAACTAAGTCTCTTTCCCAGTCGGGCTACAACGTGCTGAACATAGTAAATATTTTTAGTTTTATACCTCGTGTAGTTCTGATCTGGAGAGCGGTAGTCCCACTTGAACAATAAATATTGAAGATCCTAAGGTACTGCACCCACAAACCAAGTTTGGAGATTATTGCAGGTGATTTAGTGCGTGCACTAAAATTGTGTAGTTGGCTCAGACACTCGAACATGGAAGGTAGTGGCGGTAGTCTTCGAGCTCTTACGACGAAAATAAACGAGGAAACAAGTTTAGACTACGATATTTTAGCTAAAATACAATAACTTCATCTAGTTCTTGATTCAAAAGCCTTCGCACTGGCTTTGTTGACACGTAGAGTCGACTGCAGTTGACCAGCTGTTTTGTCCGCCATGTTGGAATTCGCCTGTGCAAAATCCCCATAGTGTAAACGTAACTTCCGCATGCGTGATTCACTTCCGGGTGCGTAAGAGAATTGGGGGTCTTCGTGCAGACTGGGTCCTGGATCAATCGTGGACCATGGATGCGCCAGCGCATGCGCGCCACTGACATCGGTCACATGACTTCACCATGGCAACACTTTATGAGCATGCGCATTATATGACAAAATGGCTAATCAGACACACCCACTCGCAAAATGCCCTGTACACACCCACAATTAAATCGCTGTCCTGATAACACAAAACGAGCGTGCCACAGACGTGCGCGCTCCAAAATGGAGTGGATTTACACTCAAACTAAGGTGAGCGGTCACGGTAGTCTTGAGTTAGCCCAAGAAAACAGAAAGAAAGAAAGAAAGAAAGAAAGAATGAGAAAAGGCTATTTTTTTGAACATCTGGTTCTGGCATATACAATTGAGTTGATGAATGGTCTTGGTCTTGTTAGATCGATAATTTGCTGTAGATTCTGAATTTGACACTTAGAAATCTCACAGAGTTACCTGTTTTGAAATATTTGGATGTTTGTAATGTATTATATATATGGAGTATCCGTGCCATCCCTACTTATAGAGTCTACCGACTCTATGATAAAAAATAATTGAATAAAGTTGAAGGGTGAAGTAGGGATGGCAATGCCAAAAAGTATATACAAACAAGATTTGTAGTGATAAGAGATAATTATAACCACTATACATTCATATACGCTTGCTTTTTGAGTAGCATGGGGATCATAAAGTTTAATAATAAAAACTGACTGATAGGGAGAACATGAATTTCTTTCACATGCAAGTCAAGAACACTCCAAGGATAGCATGCCCTGCAAGTTTATGATAATCCGTTACACTGTTACAAAATTATGGAAGAAACCTAGCTTCCTGGAAGCCACAGCAAAGTTTTATTTATCCCAAACTACATGCACGTGCAAGTGGTAGGTAATTGCTATTGGCTAAGATTGTAATTATAGGATAATAATATGTTATGCAGTATCCTACATGTATATGATCACAGGTTTGTCAGTATCTTCTTTTGCAGTTCCTCCCCCTCTCTCTGCACCTATTGGAGTCCAAGCACTGTGTCCATGGCCAGTAGTTGTCTGGTATAGTCCAGAGGTGTACATGTTCTGTGAAGATACAATCAGTGGCTATGAGGTGCGATTCTATGATCCAAACTTCTCTCAGTCAAACGTGACGAGGTATGTCGGAGCAAATAGGACCTTTTATGGTGTAACAGAAGAGGACAGACTGGCTGGCGAGAACACCCATGTTCAGGTCATAAAAATAATTATGCCACATCTGATGCATAACGACATAACTTTGGGGTATTTTTTTTTAATTTACAAATTACACTCACACGTTCATAATATAGGTTCGAGTCCTATACAATAGTATAGTGGGAGAATGGAGCAATGAAATTACTGTTGGTAAGAGATCTAGAATTTTAATCCTTGTGAATATTTTGTACTATTAAATTATTCCCTCAGGATGCGCTCGCAAACAGATGTCGATGTTCAGTGAGTTGAATAGCTAGTAGTATAATTTTTCAAATTCCTCTTTGCTGATGATTATATACCACATCTCTTGTAGCTCAATCAAAGGGAATTAATCACTATATTATATAGCTGCATAGGATGTCCATGAAAGCACCTTAATGGTTGCATGACATCACATACAATCACTAAGATTAATATTGAATTGCTTGAAAGTGAAAGATTATTATCTCATTACCGGTGTGGTAGTGATATAGCCCCCCCCCCCCCTTTTGGGGGCCCCCTCGGCCCCATATCTCTAGGGATACACGCCCCCCCCCCAGGCTCATATCGCTAGTGAAATCGTTATGTATAGATATCCTAATTAGATTATCGGCATGTGATTATGACGCAATCATACGCGCATCGGTATGGTGGGAGGGGCTGGGGCTGGGGGGGGGGGGTTGGGGATGGGTTGCCAATGGTTAGCAGGGTTAGTCTCTAGGGTTTGTCTATGAAAGGGAGCAAATAGTGATTGGCTGCAGCGACGACAGCGGTGGTGTAGTGGCTGGGGCTCTTGTGTGTGGTACAGAATGTAGCGGGTTCGAATCTCGCTTTATGCTTTGATTTTTTTTCACTAAGTTCTCGTAGGGGGGCCTATATCGCGGGGAGACCCATATCGCTCCTACACCAGTACAACATCTGTGCCAAAAATTCATAATAATTCACTGGGAGTTTGGAATGTGCCGTGATGTATACGTACATAGCCAAGATGGATGTTCGCATCATAATGTTCTATAATAATATTATTATTATCACAGATGTATACTTTATGCTCAATGGAACTGTGTACCTCAACAACAGTGATATTCCCCTCTTGGGTGTGGGGGAGGGAGACCACGCCCTCCAGTGCCGGACCAGCAGGGACGAGTGCTGTAAAACCTTGCCAAACCGGTTTGGTGACTTCTACTATCCCAATGGAACTCAAGTCTTTAATGAAAGGCCAGGGTATGGGTTTTATCGCAATAGAAGTCAAAAGGTCATACATCTGAATCGGAGGGAGGGGGTGACTTCGCCTGCTGGGAAGTACAGGTGTGAGATACCTGATGCTGATGGAGAGATGAAGAGCATATTCATTAATCTGCAGCTGACGGAGTAATAATAATAATATTATTATTATTATTATTATCACTACAAGTATGTATACAATGTAATTATGCACTACAATAATGATATTATGCATGGGCTGACTATAATTATTTGGATCAGCATGACTGTATTCAATAATTATTAGAAATGGATAAATGTTATGTTTTTTTAATATATGGACCCATTCAAATCGATGTTGTTCAAGTTTGAGACTCCTATATTGCCACTAAAATGTATGCGCATGCGCAGACAAATGGATATGTAGGCCACACCCCTCACTGCAGGTGGAATTTTAATAGCCAAGAGACTTAGCTCCACTCCAGTATGGATACTATAGTACCGGTATGACAGCGAACAGTTAACTCGCCTCTTCAGTCTTGCTTTGCAAGAAGCATAGATATGTGAGAAGTCGGAGACTTTGGCCCGGTGGGCCCAGCTTGCGAGTTCAGTAGTACAACGATGACGTTCTCACTCCGCTCAAACCCTTAACCGGCGTCGGCGCAAGATCGAGAGATTAGGGCCAGGGCGCGGCTAGGCTAGCTGTACTGCAGCCTAGGCTGAGGGCCGGCCGGCCCCAAGGCTGTACTCGTACTCGTACATGTACTCGAACTCGTATCGATGGTCGGCCGGCCGGCCGCGCCGAGCGCGCGGCGCTTTGCGCCTCGTGCATCTCCTTGGTTACCATGTTTTTTGCACACGGCCCTACCATTCTGACCAATCGGGTGCGTTATGACACAAAACGACACTTTCTGAAAATATTTTTCGTTGTATATAGTATAAGTATAGAATAAAATTGAAGGATGAAGTAGGGATGGCAATGCCAAAAAGTACACAAACAAGATTTTTTTGGATAAGATCCCTACGCTTGCTTTTCTACAGACCTACGTATTGATGTCGACTTATTCAAGGCATGCTATACTTGAAATGTTCTTGACTTAGCTACATATGGGAGGAATTTATGTTCTCCCTAGGTCTGTCAGTCATTATTATTATTATTGATTATTTATGATCCCCATGCTACTCAAAAAAGCAAGCGTAGGGATGTATAGTGGTTGTGATTATCTCTTATCCCTAAAAATCTTGTTTGTGTACTTTTTGGCATTGCCATCCCTACTTCATCCTTCAATTTTATTCAATTGTTTTTATACTTGCTTCTGTTCTTTTTTTTTTATATTGCATGAGTACAACTATATACAGTAAGTATAGATGGATATGGGAGATGCCGAAGTTCGCGTAGCCACGCCTCTCGTTATCTCGCCTACGCGATAAAGCTCTTTCAGGTGGCCAAGTAGCGATGAGACTCTAGTACTTAGATTATAGTATAGCTATTATCGACTATTTTTGTCACTACTATGCTGGCTGTTATGCCGACTGCCGAGGGCCGTGCCGCGCCCATACCGTTGAGGCCGCGAGTCTCCATATCCCAGCGCAGTATTAGCGCTGCACGAGCTAGCCTCTAGCTAGCTAGGTTCGCTTTATCGCGCTCGCGCTCGCACTGGCCTAGCTCGCGTGGGAGAGCCTGGCGCTTAGCTATGGCTAGGCTAAGTTAGCTTTATTCGAGGCGCGGCGCTATATAGCTGGCTATATAGCTAGCTATATAGCGCTAGCGGCGGTGGAGCGCGCGCGCCGCTGACTACAGTCACATGACTTCACCATGGCAACACATTATGATATGGTGGCCGAGAAGGGTCAGCCGACGCGGCCTGGCCGACGGAAGCCGCGCGGCCTGGCCGCCGATGGCCGACGATGGCCGCGCGGCATACCCATTCGCTTAATTGGATAGAAATATTCAAATGTGAACCCCCCGCCCCTTTCACGATCACATGGCCAATTAATCATAGATTGTAACGTATATACAGCGATATCTGGCGCAGTGGCGCATACTCACTGTCTGAGCATGGCAATGAAGACGCCATTATCCGAGCCAGCCTGCACCAAATTCAGAGCAACCATGAATAAAGTTCATCTCGTTTGCCGAGCAACCCAAAACCATATTTTTATTTTGCAAGTTTGTTGCCGCAGCCCTGGAAACACAAAAGTCTACTGTTCATATTATTGATTAGCTATTATCACCATATTATTATATCACTTTGATCAATTATTACTATTTGTCCACTCTAGTACAGCTATTTTTCAGACTTATGGGCCTCCTGGCCTCCATTGTCTATAAAAATAATAATAATAATAATAATAATAATAATAATAATAATAATAATAATAATAATAATAATAATAATAATAATAATAATAATAATAATAATTAACAAACACTGAGTTGAGTATCCACTGGGCCACACTAGTAGCTACCTCCTCACGTTGACATCCGTAGCTACATGACATATAATTTTAATAAATCATAGCAATAGTGTTACATGCATTTAACTTTAATAGCTTTGGTATACCGATATACACGGGTACGGTGCCCATGGTCGTCAAGTAGTTCTCGCTCCGATGGCCCAGACTCCACCCCCAAATCTGGGATCGTACGTACGCGTACGTACGTGCGAGCGCTTGGCAATTAACATGACACGCCCAATATTAAATTTTGAATATTTCTATCCAATTAAGCGAATGGGTATGCCGCGCGGCCATCGTCGGCCAGGCCGCGTCGGCTGACCCTTCTCGGCCACCGTATTATGAGCATGCGCATTACTATGACAAAATGGCGTATCAGACACACCCTTTTGTTAAGCGCTGTACACACCCACCATTACGTAACTGTAGAGATAACCCCAAACGAGCGCGTCATGGACCTGCGCGCTACAAAATGGAGTGGATTTATGTTCAAACCAAGATGAGCGATCAAAGCAGCGTTGAGTTAGCCCTGATAATGAAAAAGAAAGAAAGAAAGAAAGAAAGAAGAAAGATTGACAAATGGCCTATTTTTTGAACGCCTGGTTCTGGCATGTACAATTGTTTTGATGAATGATCTTGGTCTCAATAGATAGATAATTTGCTGGAGATTCTGATTTTGACACTTAGAAATTTCATAAAGTTACCTGTTTCGAGATATTTGTGTATTTGTAATGTATTATGTATATGGAGTGTCCGGGCCATCCCTACTTATAGAGTCTACCGACTCTATGACTATGATAACAATAGTGAAAGAATACCGCTATCTTAGCAACATTAAAATTTAGATCTATAGAATATCAAAATTTTGCATGCATGCTTAGATAATTATTACAAACAAAGGTACACAGGTGATAGTATTATTGTTATTGTTTCATAGATACAAAATTTGTTAAAAATGATCATTGTACATGATATTGTATAATTTTTTGTTATCATTAATAAAGGTGAATGGCACTAATTGCCAAAAATTCCATGAAATGAACAAAGTCATGACATGGTATTAAATTTAGTTTGATTGGATCAGGTCAAAGTTCAACATGTCGACTCGCAGCTCTTTGGTGATCTGTGTCTCACTCCACCCTCCCCTCTCTCGCCAATCACTACAGCAGTCCGAATATTAGAATCTGATGTGAGTTGAGTACTTCAAGTGAGCATGCAATGGATGCACATTAATTTAAGATGAGAAGATGCTGGCATTTATGAGATTTTTGTGGGGGAACTCATCTAGTAACTGGTTCTCTTGTTTAATACAATCAAGAAGAGCTTTCATCTTGTAGATCTCATAAAGGAATAGTGGTCATGTTCCTGTAGTAGTGTGCAGCTGTTGCCATCTGTGTTTACATAGTATATTATGGCTCTTACCTCAGTACACAACTGACTTTACAATTCTGTGCCAGTTGTCAATGCAGTGGCAGTGTAAACAAGCAGTGGCTCTCATTGACAAGTGGATAATGCAGTTTAAGTACCACAGAAGCTTTCAGTTTGTATAGTGACATAGCCAGGTGCCATCCCCCATGCACTCTTGGATCATGCACTGACTCTGAAGAGACTTGAACAGTACCACAAACATGTTCAGGTGCAGTGTATATAGTTCAATATTCCTGATATTGAACAAGCATACACAGTGAGCCATGCTATACACGCGCATGAGTCATGCATGCATGTAGCGGTGAGGGTTCTGCACTCAAGTGCATTCATATTATTATAATAATATGTTTGATCATGCCTGGTCATGATTAGTCACTTCCTTAATGCAGACTTTTGAAAGTGTACATTCTCAGTCGGGCTACAGTCTTATGAGTCTGTCTCATTTGTAATGAACAGGAAACATTGTGTAACTGATTACTTCCTGTGGTACTGTATAAATAGTGTGTGCATGTTTGTGTTGTTCAGTTTTCCCTAGTATTTCCCTTTGTTTAGCACCTACTACTACTGTAAGGGGGTACAGGCAGGGAGCAGTCGTTACACATTTAAATCGTGTTGCAGTCACAAAATATTTAATTTATCTCAGTGGCTGGGTAGCTAAACTTAGTCAGTTAAGTTATATATAGCAGCCTTTCTTTATAATTAGTGGTACATCACACTGGTACATATAGATCCATGGCAGGATCTGGTTTGTGTGCACTGACAGTCCTTTAAGCACTATTAATATCAGTGTCTATAGTGATCGCCATCATCATGTTGTCTGCTGAGTGGATGGTAATGCTCCTTTTTCTGATACAATCAGTGCCTCTGGTGAAACTGGAGTGTTCTGATGGTGCCTTATTGAGGGCACAGTGCAGCAGCGTGAGTATGGTTCGATGTGAGTTAAAGTATAGCATTTATTATTGCAATAATAATAATATTATTATATTACAGCATTTTTTATGTACATGTATGAGAGTCTGCCTGACTCAGTGAGGATAAGATGTGGTCATCCTGCCACATCATACTCGTGGAGTAAATCAGACGATGGTAGTGCAGCTAATGCTGTGATACTGGATACCTATTCCGATAAGTACATATTATAGTAATTACTTAGAAATCAGTTTAGATAATATTATTATTAAAGTGGATGGTGGTCTCTATTGCTGTGTGTATGGAGAAATTGGGACATTATTAAAGTCAGAATTGTGTGTTTTTGTGTATGGCAAGGCAACAAGCCTGTGAGGTGAGGTGGTGTCCCCTCTTTTTTTAGCTACATCCTGTATGCATGCGCATGCTATATATAGTCACTCTTGGTCACTTCCTTTATAGTGTCACTATGAGGCATATACCTAGGCCTTAATACTTAAGCACTTGTTTTACACAGTCTACTCTTAGTCTGCAGTCTAGTGATAGCTACTGTTGGTACATAAAGATCCAAAAGTTAATGGGCAGGATCTGGAAATTTTCTTTTGCACGCGTACACTGACTGTACATGAAAATGTGCTTTTAACCCTAGATAGAGTTTTAAGCATCAGTACTAGTGAATCTAATGATATTACAATCATCATGTTATCCGCTGAGTGGACAGTAACACTCCTTTTTCTGGTACGGTCAGTGCATGTGGTGAGACTGGAGTGTACTGATGGTGCTATATTGAGGGAACAGTGCAGCAGTAGTCCAAGTGTCAGATGTGGGTTGACTTAAAGTACCATATAGCGGGAAATTTTTGAGGGAGAAAACTTTCACGGATCGGTAGGAAAGGAGCATTTCGCGGAGAAAACTTTCGCGGAATGTTAAAACTGGTTGCATAATGGGTGTGGCATGCCTAGAATTTCGTGGAGAAAACTTTCGCGGATGGCGGAAAAATCGCAAAATTCGTGAAAGTTTTCCCCCTCGAAAATTTCCCGCTATACGGTATAAAATTAATTATTGTTGCATTAACAATTATTATTATTATTATACTACAGCATTTTTGATGTATGAGAGTCAAAGTGGGTCAGTGAGGATAAGATGTGGTCATCCTGCCACATCATACTCGTGGAGTAAATCAGATGATGGCAGTGCTGCTAATGCTGTGATACTGGACTCCTCTTCCGATAAGTACACAGTCAATGGAAATTCTCTTTACTGGAGTGGATGGTGGTCTCTACCGCTGTGTGTATGGTGGCCACGGGACATCACCTCAGTTGTGTGTTTATGTGTTCGGTGAGTCAACACCCAGATAACTTATTCACATAAGTAGCTTTGTGTAAGAGCAAATGCCAGTTTATGAAGCCATAATAGCCAAAAATGGGTAAAAACAAGCATACTAGTATTCCCCATTAATTCGGAACTAAGATACTTAAATTTATAATCATTGAATGGTGTTGATGTTTCAGTGTATTGACTCTTAAATTCAAGTGTGCAGTACACTGCATATACTGCCCTTTCTCTATGCAGCAAGAGCAGTTTTTGCTTCATGTCCACAAGAGTATCTAGGCTGCTCTAAGGAGGTTCCTCTTTCAGTTACATTGGGAAATCCTGCCATTTTCGATGCCTCCATTACCTACACACCTGGTGGTAGCTGTAACTTCAAACAAGCAATAACACGAGTCAAACTTACAAAGATTAATGGGCAATCAAATTTTCCCAACACACTACTGTTCACATGTCGCACAGACCAGGGAGCTTCATGTTTGACAAATGATAACCGGTTGTCCCTCAGCAGAGGAGATGGTTTGGACTATATTTTTACTCTTTCAAATGCTAGTCAAGAAGATGCTGGCATTTATGAGGTTGTTGTGGAGGGAACTCACCCAGATTATGGCTCTCTTATTACATTTAAGAAGAGCTTTCATCTTAAAATCATAGGACCTGGTATGCTATAATTGTAAACTTACAGACACATGGACAACAGTAACCTTAGTACAATGATTATATGAAAAGGCTTATGGGAACACAGTGATAATTATATTGCCACACAAATGGAATAGTGAGCCTATTATAATAACATCAGCTTATAGTCAGTATCGACATAATTATTTATTATGTCATGTCAGTAGCTAGTACATAATACAATGTATGGTTTCGTTAATGGAATGATGATATTAAAAATGATATCATTGAGGTTAACATAGAAACACATTGATTAGAGGCTTCCAATTTCATCATAATAGAAACACATTGACGATTGATATTCCCCTCTTGTGCCGGACCAGCAGGGACGAGTGCTGTAGCATTCAGTCACGGGAAAACCTTCCCTGTCCTTCTATAGCGATAATGTTATATTCCAGGACAGAAAAGCAATAGTTTAATCAGGGATACTGTCAGAGTTAGTGTGCATGGCGGGCCAGCACTGTGAATTGAAGGGGCTGGCCCACCAGACTATAATAGGGTTAGAGTTTCGCTATATAGCTATCATTAAATTTAATGGTGGGTGACCAGTGAAAGTTCAGATGATGGGCGGGGACTAGCTACTCAGGTGTATTAATGCACGATACCATTATTATGGGCAGGGACTAGCTACTCAGGTGCATTAATGCACGGGTGGACCATAAAAAGTGTCAATATGTAATAACTTTGTAATAAATTTATAGCTAGCTCCCAAACTTAAAAATTAGTAATAACTCATGATCCTTGATTCCCACGCTGACATTCATGGTCACATGACCATGTACGATCTCGTTAGAGATAAAAATAGATTTGAAACTTCAAGGCAAAAAAACCATTTATAGTAGCAGAACTGAATATCTAATATCTTGTGCATCTGTTAAGTCTTAATTAGTACTTCCTGGCCCCTTGCAGTCCTTGTTTCATTCAGTGGTAGGCTCTGCCATGCACTGACTTATTACAAGTATAAAAACAATTGAATAAAATTGAAGGATGAAGTAGAGATGGCAATGCCAAAAAGTACACAAACAAGATTTTTAGGGATAAGAGATAATCACAACCACTATACATCCCTCTAGCTAGCTAGACTTAGTCTAGCATTATTCCATCAAATTGATGAATATGCTCTTCATCTCTCCATCAGCATCAGGTATCTCACACCTGTACTTCCCAGCAAGCGAAGTGACCCCCTCCCTCCGATTCATATGTATGACCTTTTGACCTCTGTTGCGATAAAACCCATACCCTGGCCTTTCATTAAAGACTTGAGTTCCGTTGGGATAGTAGAAGTCACCAAACCGGTTTGGCAAGGCTCTACAGCACTCGTCCCTGCTGGTCCGGCACTGGAGGGCGTGGTCTCCCTCCCCCACACCCAAGAGGGGGATAGCACTGTTGTTGAGGTACACAGTTCCATTGAGCATAAAGTATACATCTGTAATAGAGCATCATGATATCAACAGCCATCTTGGCTACGTATACATCACAACAACATGTTTCAAATTCCCGGCAAATTATGGAATTCTGGCACAGATGTGTTATACCAGTAGTAAAATTAGTAAAATTTAACTTCAAGATTATTGCATGTGATGTCATGTATTATACCCATTAAGATGTTTTCATGCTGCACATCCTGTGCAGGTACCGGGGTATACCTTAATATTATGGTTGAGTTACTAGAGTTGTTGATAAACAGTGAAGAGGAATTGGACAAATTATCATGTTGTCAAAAATTAATTTCTATTAAATTATAGTTATGTACTAGCAAATCAACTTACTAAATATTGTCATCTGTTTGAGATTGCATCCTGCACGAGGGAATATATCACAAGAATGCACTTTTGATATTAAATTTTGTGAAAAGTCTCTTACCGATAGAAACCCCATTGCTCCACTGTCCTACTATACTGTTGTACAGGACTCGGATCTGCAGGTATAGTATAACAGTAGTATAATTCTGTAATAGTTGAACATGGGGACTTAATTGTTAGGACCTATAGTTGGAATGCATACTATTCTGTCTATGATGCAATAGCTTATTGGTACCTGAACATAAGTATCATCGCCAGCCAGTCTGTCCGCTTCTGTTACACCATAGAATGTCCTGTTTACTCCGACATACCTCGTCACGTTTGAATGAGTGAAGTTTGGATCATAGAATCGAACCTCATAGCCACTGATCGTATCTTCACAAGTCACCTTTGGACCATACCAGACAACCACCGAGCACAGTGCTTGGACTCCAACCGGTGCAGGGGGAGCTACAGGTGGAGAAATTGTAGCTAGTTATGCATGAGAGAAAACTTGAGGTATACAGTGGTTCCCTAAATCTAGACTTAGTTTATAAGCTAGCAATAAAATTAATAGCTAGCTATACCCATCTTGAAAAAATATGTGCCAAATATGAGTCTTTCATCATTACTATCAACGTGATGACTAGCTATAATATATAATTATGTTAGCTGATCACGAAATGCCTCGTGTCTCTATTATGATGAAATTGGAAGCCTCTAATCAATGTGTTGTCTATGTTAACCTCAACAACATCATTAATTTTTATCATCATTCCATTAACGAAACCATACACTGTATGTGTCATGTACTAGCTACTGACATGACATAATAAATTATGTCGAGACACTGCAATTGCAAGCTGATGTAATTATTATTTTACCTGTCACGCACTTCCTGTATTAGTAAAAGAAATTTAATCATGGGCAGGCTAGCATTCCCACTTTGAACCTGTAAAATACTGATCTTGGTTGGCTGTCATGAGTCTTCATGATCTTACAGTGATCTCAATGATTGCATTATGTCTTAGTAGGGCATTCCTTCAGCTTGGCAAGCACAGTAGCTATACTATAGTATATTATGACTTGGCTGTTATATATCATCCCTGAAATTGAACCTCTTAAGGTATAATTTTTGGACTCTACCTTGAACTTTCACCGGTCACCCATCATAAATTTAATGATAGCTAGCCAAACTCTAACCCTAATATTATAGTTGCTTATCTATCCTGGCACATGACATTATCACTATTTATAAATATTAAGTTGTTGGCCAATGGTTAATAGGAACACAATCTGGGCATGCCGCTGGCCAACTTTTGTTAGCTAATATTATTGTTATAGCTATAGCTACACAGTAACACAATAACAATCAGTGTAGCATTCAGCCAAGGGGAGATTTTTCCCTGACAGTGTCCTTCTATAGCTAATAACTTGTGTGGCAATATAATTATCACTGTGTATACCCATAACCCTTTTCTTAATCATAATATTAAGGTTACTGTTGTCCATGCGTTTGAAAGTTTATAATTTTAGTATACCTTTGACACTGAGATAAAAGCTCTTCTTAAATGTAATAAGAGAGCCTGTTGCTGGGTGAGTTCCCTCCACAACAACCTCGTAAATGCCAGCATCTTCTTGACTAGCATTTAAAAGAGTAAAAATGTAGTCCAAACCATCTCCTCTGCTCAGGGACAACCGGTTATCATTTATCCAACATGAAGCTCCCTGGTCTGTGCGACATGTGAACAGTAGTGTGTTGGGCAAATTTGATTGCCCATTAATCTTTGTAAATTTGACTCGTGTTATTGCTTGTTTGAAGTTACAGCTACCACCAGGTGTATAGGTAATAGAGGCATCGAAAATGGCAGGATTTCCCGATGTAACTGAAAGAGGAACCTTCTTAGAGCAGCCTGAATACTCTTGTGGACATGAAGTAAATACTGGTCTTTCCGTACATGTATGAGAGAAAGGAGAAAGGAGTTGTTTTCACTCAGATACATCATGCTTGTATTCGGTCAAGAGCCAACACTGAAATATCAGTTATGTAAACTTAAAGTGTTTAGTTCCGATTAACGGGGAATACCAATGAGCTTATATTTTCCCATTTTCGGCAAAGCTTGCACTAGACTATAAGTGATATTATAATATCTATTGCTGATAAAATTAATTATCATTGTTGACTCACCATACACATAAATACACAACTGAGGTGATGTCCCAAGTCCACCATACACACAGCGATAGAGGCCACCATCAGCTCCAGTTATATTATCTAAACTAATGTCTAGAGAATTGCCATCAACGACTGTGTACTTATCGGAAGAGGTGTCCAGTATCACAGCATTAGCAGCACTGCCATCGTCTGATTTACTCCACGAGTATGATGTTGCAGAATGACCACATCTTATCCTCACTGAGCCACTTTGACTCTCATACATCAAAAATGCTGTAGTATAATAATAAGATTATTGCAATAATAAATGCTATACTTTAACTCACATCGAACCATACTCACGCTGCTGCACTGTGCCATCAACAAGGCACCATCAGTACACTCCAGTCTCACCATAGGCACTGACTGTACCAGAAAAAGGACCATTAGCATCCACTTAGCGAACAACATGATGATTGTGATATCGTTAGATTCACTGATGCTTCAAACTCAATCAACGATTGTCAATTTTGGAAGGCAATCAAGTTGATCAACAAGCAGGATACCACAATACCAGCTCTCTGGGATGGCAGTACCCCAGTTAATTCAAATGATGCCAAGGCTGAACTTCTCAATTCCTTCTTCTATGAGTGCTTCAATCACTCGTTCCCTCCACTCGGCGACCCTGTTCCTTTGGATCCCGAAACGTGCCCTGCTTCGATACTCTGTTCAGAGGAAGAAATTCTTGACCTTCTGTGCAGTCTGGATGGTAATAAATCGACTGGCCTTGATGGAATCTCTGCTGTTATGCTTAAACAAACTGCTGTCTCAATTGCACCCAGTCTTACCAAACTTTTCAACCTTTCCATTGCAACAGGTTCATTTCCCTCAGACTGGAAATGTGCTAGGATCACCCCAATATTCAAGTCTTCTGATTCTTCTCTCCCAAACAACTACCGGCCCATCTCCATTTTATCCATAGCAAGCAAACTTCTTGAAAAACATGTTCACTCGCTAGTTTTTCAGCAGCTAAATGATAACTGCCCCATCTCCAAATTCCAATGGGGTTTTATGCCCCGTCGCTCCACTATCTCGGCTCTTTGCTCACTTACTTATGATTGGCTAAAAGAACTAGACAATGGCAATGAGATCTGTTCCATTTTTTTTGACCTGCGGAAGGCGTTCGACAGTGTCCCACATGTGCATCTTATTAATAAACTGTCCAGTCTTCCACTCTGTCCACATATCCTTCAATGGATTCATAGTTATTTATCTGAACGGTCTCAGGTTGTTGCTGTCGGTGGTGAACTTTCATCTGTGAAAAATGTTGTGTCGGGAGTTCCCCAAGGCTCGGTTCTAGGACCCTTGCTATTCATTATATACATTGATGATGTAGTGACTCGAATTTCATCCTCCAGCTCAATCTCGCTGTATGCTGATGACATTGCCTTGTACCGCAGCATCACTTCACCTACTGACTATGCTGTACTGCAAGCGGACATTTCAGCCATTGCCACCTGGGTGGAGGAAGAAAGACACCTGAAGCTACATGCAGACAAATGTCACTTCATGTTGATATCTCGCAAGCGCACATGCTCGATCGCTCCCCCTGCTCTTTTTGTCAAAGCTGGTACCCCACTGCAGCAAGTTAACTCTGCAAAATACTTGGGCATTCTGGTGACATCTGACTTGTCTTGGAGTGAACATATTGCCAGAATTTGCAGCAAAACCAGAAAGCTAATTGGACTGATGTACCGACGCTTCCATTACTGCAGTCCAGAACTGCTGCTAAGACTTTACAAAGCTTTCACTCGTCCACACCTTGAGTACGCGCCACAAGTATGGGATCCTCACCTTGTGAAAGATATCGAACTTCTAGAGAAAACTCAGAGGTTTGCATTAAGGGTTTGTTGCAAAGACTGGTCTGCAACATATTTAGATTTACTTGACCTCTGCCAAGTCCCTTCTCTCTCAAATCGTCGCAGGGCAGCTAAGATGTGTCAACTTTACAAAATTGTTCATAGACTTGTGGATTGTGAAAAGGCTCCAGTTGTTCGCAGATCCTTGCAGTATAGCTGTCGGAGGAGTAACCCAATCCAGATACAAACTCTACTTGCACATACATCTCAATATCAGTTCTCTTTTTACCCCCATTCCATCTCACTCTGGAACAATCTTTCTATAAGTAATGACTCTTTATTATCCTTGGCCCATTTTAAATATTCTGTTGATGAGTACAATAATTAATAGTAATTAATTTATGTATTGTAGTTTTAGAAGGTTACATGCTCTGTATTAGCTTCTAGCTATTCATGTTAACCTTGTTGCTCTTATTGGCATCAGAAATATTATAGACAAATTATACACTAAGTAGAAAAAAAAGCAAATTTAAATAATTAAATAATTAAATAAATAAATAATTAAATAATCTAATTCATGGGGGGTTTGGGAGTACTTGGGGACATAATTTTTACATGGGCACGCAGAATGGGTCGAAACTAGAGATTTGACCTGAAAGAATTTTGATTCACGCCTTTGAATTGAAGTTACGGCCCTTTGAAGTTTTCCCATATGTTTGTATAGGGAAGCCATACGTTTGCAATGTTTTCCGCCCACACGCTACGTGAAAAACGGGGAATCCCCGTTAGGCGCGCGCACACAAATGTGACGACCTTTACCTACTTTGGTCAAAATTGGAGTATAGGGTGCCTGCTTGCATTGTATGGCTCCACGAAGCATCCAGCTCAACTATGTGGTGGTTTTGGACAATTTTTTTTCTGCTTAGTGTTCAGGTCGCCTTGAAAAAAAAAAAAAAAAAAAAAAAAGTACAGTCAGTGCATGTACCAGTATGCAAAAGAAAGTTTCCGGATCCTGCCAATTAACTAAGTTCTGGGTCTTTATGTACCAGTAGTGGCTATCACTAGACTGCAGACTGGACTGTGTAAAACAAGTGCTTAAATACCGTATAGCGGGAAATTCCGCGAAATTTTATACCTCGAAGAATTTAATTTCCCGCTATACGGTATGACTTGACGACCCGTTCCTACACTGACTTAGCTCGAGCATGCGCAGTCCCACCAGCACATGATATCAGTAGAATGGGTGTGGTCGATATAAACCACAAGGCATGCTGAACAGAAAATGCACTATTTGTAGCGCCAAAGTTTAATAGCAAGCCATTTTCGAAAGATACTGCCTCCTTTCGAAGAAAGAGCGAACATATAGCTGACATTTTTCTTGGGACGTGTCCAACTATTGTTGAAGACTCGGGTTTTGTGACAGCTACAGCGTACATGATGGAGCTGTGTACCTCAACAACAGTGATATTCCCCTCTTGGGTGTAGGGGAGGGAGACCACGCCCTCCAGTGCCGGACCAGCAGGGATGAGTGCTGTAGAGCCTTGCCAAACCGGTTTGGTGACTTCTACTATCCCAACGGAACTCAAGTCTTTAATGAAAGGTCAGGGTATGGGCTTTATCGCAATAGAGGTCAAAAGGTCATACATCTGAATCGGAGGGAGGGAGTGACTTCGCCTGCTGGGAGGTACAAGTGTGAGATACCGGATGCCGATGGAGAGATGAAGAGCATATTTATCAATTTGATGGAATAATGCTAGTCTCAACATTCAAAAGCTTACTAGTGTCATTATTGTTAGAGTTGATGTAATACTTAACACTTGTGTATATATTTGTGCATGTGGTTCTAGAATATTCTTATCAGTTGTTCGTACACTGAGAGTTGGCATCTAAAGTTATATAGTAAGCTTTTGAATGTTGAGACTAGCATTATTCCATCAGCGCTAGCTACAGATAAAACAAAATTTAGCTGCAAACTCATTAATATTAATAATTTTTGTATATTATTATAGCTACCACATGCACACTGTAGATATTAACATTATTATGCATTTTAACAATTATATTAAATTTTTAGGATTTCAAAGGTCGATAGTTGTAGATACTGGTACATAAAGATCCAGAAATTAATTGGTAGGATCCAGAAACTTTCTTTTGCACACACTGTCATGCGCTGACTGTACATGACCATTGATCAAGTTTTAAGCATCAGTGAATCTAACGATATACTGATGGAGCCTTATTGAGAGCACAGTGCAACAGCAGTCCAAATATCAAATATGAGTTTACTTAAAGTATTAATATAATATTGCAATTATTATTATTAGTGCATGAGAGTCCGTCTGGATCAGTGAGGGTAAGATGTGGTCATTCTGCCTCATCATACTCGTGGAGCAAATCAGATGATGGTAGTGCATGCATCTATATAATGCTGTGGTATCGGACACCTCTTCCGATAAGTACACAGTTTTTGATGGCAATTCTCTAGACATTAGTTTAGATAATAATATTATTACTGGAGTGGATGGTGGTCTATATCGATGTGTGTACGGTGGACTTGGGGCTTCACCTCAGTTGTGTGTTTATGTGTACGGTGAGTCAACATGCATGCAGTGATAATTCAGTAAAATAATATTATTATTATGCATGATCATGCATTAAAATTTAATGTCAAGTGTAGATTAGCTAGCTTATAACCAAAAATGGGAAAAAAGAGGCGCAGTGGTATTCCCCATTAATTTGGAACTAAGTCTTGTTATTGAAATTTTGATGTTTCAGTGTATTAATGGCTCTTGAATATAAGTGTGACGTATAAATGACTGTAGTGACAACAACATCTTTCTATCACACAGAAAGACCAGTATTTACATCATGTCCACAAGAGTATTCAGGCTGCTCTAAGCTAGAAGATTCCACTTTCAGTTAGTATACATCAGGAAATCCTGCCATTTTCGATGCCTCCATTACCTACATACCTGGTGGTAGCTGTATCTTCAAACAAGCAATAACACGAGTCAAACATACAAAGATTAGAAAAATGGTAGTCGTGCCATGCATGATCTCGCTTGCATGCAGGTGGCCCACACAGGTGGCTTGTGGTAGCAGTAGATGGTAGCTACTAGCTATCATGTATCAATACTCCTGTGTGGTTACAATAAGTGGAAGCTTATCACTATGCATGGGACTCGCCGGATGTAGCTATACAACTCTGATGGATGGGCTGGGCATGCACGCATACCTAGGTCTATATATACTACTTAAGCACTTGTTTTACAGTCTACTCTCAGTTTGCATGCAGTCTAGTAGTAGCTAGCTAGACTCAGTAGCTAATAAAAGATCCAGAAGTTAATTGGAAGGATTCCGGGAAGTTTCTTTGTACACATGCGCTGACTTTACATGACCATTGATCTAACGATATCCGATATCACAATCATCATGTTGTCTGCTGAGTGGATGGTAATGCTCTTTTTTCTGGTACAGTCAGTGCCTATGGTGAGACTGGAGTGTACTGATGGTGCCTTGTTGAGGGCGGAGTGCTATGGAAGCCATAGAGTGCAGCAGCAGCCTGAGTGTAATTCAACGTAAGATACCATCATGCAGTCTTAGCATTCATGTATGGCAATCCAAATGTGACAAAATTACCAAATTCAAACTCAAATGTGCAAAATGCAAACTCAAGGGTGCAAATGGTCTAAACTGCAAACTCAACGGTGCAAAAGTACAGAGGTCATGGATCCTGCAAAATTTCAATATTGCTGTACTCCACCAGTCCATTCCAGAATTTATATCCACAGCTTTTGCACCCTTGAATTTGCAGGTTTGACCTTTTGCACCTTTCCACATACAGCGCTTTACTTTTGCACCCTCAAGTTTGCAGCATTGACCTTTTGCACCTTCCATATGCAAATTATACTCTTGACTTTGAATTTTGTCACGTTTGGATTGCCATATTCATGCAGCTTTTTTTTTCATTCCAGCATTTCTATTGTATGAGAGTCTGCCTGGATCAGTGAGGATAAGATGTGGTCATTCTGCCACATCATACTTGTGGAGTAGATCAGACGATGGCAGTGCTGCTAATGCTGTGATACTGGACACCTCTTCCGATAAGTACACAGTCGTTGATGGCAATTCTCTAGACATTAGTTTAGATAATATTACTGGAATGGATGGTGGTCTCTATCGATGTGTGTAGGGGCTTCACCTCAGTTGTGTGTTTATGTGTATGGTGAGTCAACATGCATGCAGTGATAATTCAGTATAATATTATTATTATTATGCATGATCATTATAAGAGCAAAATTTAATGTCAAGTGTACGTATACATTAGCTAGCTTATAGCCAAAAATGGGAAAAAAGAGACACAGTGATATTCCCCATTAATTTGGAACTAAGATACTAAGTCTTGTTATTGAAATTTTAAAATTGTTTAGCTAACCACTCATTATGCTGAGTCGCCTTGGTCGCCGCAAGGGGCCGTACCGCAGGCATGCGCTTAACATATCTACCATGCATAGAGTGGGCTGCAACCCTTATACCGCTGGTCTCCTTGGAGGATGAGCCCGACCGTGCCGGGGCAGGACAAGCAGTCTGTCATGCGGGGCCTCAGTACATGCACAGGATCAAGCCGAGGCCTAGAAAGCCAGGAGGATACAAAGCTGTTAATGCTTATTAGCCGACTGATGCATGCCAGGATTGTACTTATGCTTGGGGGGGTAAAGAGGGAGGCAAGTCCTGCCGACACGGCCCGGCTCAATCACGTCAAATGACAGAAGTGTGAAATCAAAAGAGTGAGGGTATTCTATGGAGCGCCATAATGGACAAAATTCATGGTTGTACAATCGCTTCGATGTTTCCATACATCTCGATCACTGATATTCATGTATCGATCATCGATATCGATGTTTCGATCAGTGTATCGATCATCGATATCGATGTTTTGATCACTGATGTTCATGTATCGATCATCGATGTCGATGTTTCGATCAGTGTATCGATCATCGATATCGATATTTCGATCACTGATGTTCATGTATCGATCATCGATGTCAACGTTTCAATCTTGGATAGCTATGATTCGATCTCTTCCATTGATGTGGATGTTGGCTCCTGTGATATACGTTTGCTATCGCTATCACTAGTGTCTATGTTTCCAACTTCGGGAAGTAGGAGGGGCTGGCGCGACTAACCGCGTATCGCGTATATACCGCGCATGTACGAGCAAGGGATTGGGGGGGGGGGGGGGGGGGTGTGGCGCCCGAAACTAGGGTGTGTCATGTCATGCGCGCGCATTCTGTCCCCAGACCTCCGAAGGTGGATCGAAACATCGACATCGACGGAACACCAGTGATCGAAACATCAATATCGATGATTGATACACTGATCGAAATATCAACATCGATGATCGATACATGAACATCAGTGATCGAGATGTATGGAAACATCGATGCGATTGTACAAACATGAATTTTGTCCACTATGGCGCTCCATAGTATTCAGGGTGGGCAAATGCACTATCGGGAGCCACCAGCTGCTCAGATAGCTGACATGAAGCACGAGGTAGCTAGCAGGGGCAATGAACTGCGCATGACCAGCACGTGCAAGCCTATCATATACAGGCGGGAGGAGGAGCCAAGCGCTCCATTCGCGGTTAACTTAGTTTAACTTCCTTAAACCACATTGATGTTTCAGTGTATTGGCTCTTGAATAGCTATATTAAGTGTGACGTATTAATACTGTAGTCAGTGTAGCTAGTGATAACATCTTTCTCTCATACAGAAAGAGCAGTATTTACTTCATGTCCACAAGAGTCATTCAGGCTGCTCTAAGGAGGTTCCTCTTTCAGTTACATTGGGAAATCCTGCCATTTTCAATGCCTCCATTACCTACACATGTACACCTGGTGGTAGCTGTAACTTCAAACAGGCTATAGCTAACACGAGTCAAACTTACGAAGATTAACGGACAATCAAATTTCCCAACACGTTATTGTTCACATGTCGCACAGACCAAGGAGCTTCATGTTTGATAAACAGTGATATTAACCGGTTGTCCCTGAGCAGAGGAGATGGTTTGGACTACATTTTTACTCTTTCAAATGCTAGTCAAGAAGATGCTGGGCATTTACGAGGTTGTTATGGAGGGAACTCACCCAGATTATGGCTCTCTTATTACATTTAATAGGGTTAGAATTTGGCTTGCTATCATTAATTTTATTAAATTTTTAGTGAAAGTTCAGGGTAAAGTCCAAAAATTATACCTTAAGACTGTTACAGTAACAGTAATAATCCCATCATCTAGTTCAACTTCAGGGATGAAAATAGTTGGCAGCCAAGTTTAATAATTAGCTATGTCATAATAGTGTAACTATTATACTTGCCAAGCTGAGGATTAATTATTATGCAATTATTGAGATCAGTGTAAGTTCCTGAAGACTCAAACGAACCAAGATCAATATTTTACTGGTTCAAAGTGGGAAACCTACGGTCTCAGCATGACATTATTCTATCATTTATGATCCCATGATTAGAAGTGCATGACAGATAAAATTACATCAGCTTGCAGTTGGTATCAACATGTGATGTCAGTAGCTAGTACCTGACACGTGCAGTGTATGGTTTCGTTAATGGAATGATGATAAAAATTAATGATGTTGTTGAGGTTAACATAGATAACACATTGATTAGAGGCTTTGCAATTTCATCATCATAGAGACACGAGGCATTTCATGATCAGCTAACATAATTATAACTAATTAAAAGGGAACCACTGTATACCTGAAGTTTTCTCTCATGCATAACTAGCTACAACATCTCCACCTGTAACTCCCCCTGCACCGGTTGGAGTCCAAGCATTGTGCTCAGTAATTGTCTGGTACAGTCCAGAGGTGTCCTGTGAAGATACGATCAGGGGCTATGATTTGAGGTGCGATTCTATGACCCAAACTTCATTCAATCAAATGTGACGAGGTATATCGGAGCAAATAGGACCTTTTATGGTATAACAGAAGAGGACAGACTGGCTGACGAGAACACCCATGTGCAGGTATCAAAACATTAGCTATTGCATCATAGACAGGATATTGCCACGTTGCATTCCAGCATTGATAGCATAGATTCCATTGCAGCTAGCTATAGGTCCTAATAATATCCGAGATTTTTTTATGTGCATAATTAAAAGTTCCACTTTCATGTTCAACAATTATAAGAATTACTACTATTACTATAATACCTGCAGATCCGAGTCCTGTAAAACAGTGATAGTGGGACAGTGGAGCAATAACATTTCTGTTGGTAAGAGACTTTTACTTTTCACAAAATCTAATATGAAGCGTGCATGTGCATTCTTGTGGTATTAATTCCCTCATGCAGGATGCAATCTCAAACAGAGGACAATATTTAGTAAGTTAAGTCGTTAGTACATGACTAAAGTTGCGGATCCTGAGAAAAAATTCCCCAAAAAATTCCCCAGAAAAAATTCCCCAAAAAATAAATTGCATATAATTCAACACATGCAAGGAACTTATGCCACCCTCTCTTATTAAGCACGTGTTTAACACTGTGTACCATTGATCGAGTTTTAAGCATCAGTGAATCTCACAATCATCATGTTTTCCATTAAGCAGATAGTAATGCTCCTTTTTCTGATACAGTCAGTGCCGATGGTGGGACTGGAGTGTTCTGATGGTGCCTTATTGAGGGCACAGTGCAGCAGTATGAGTATGGTTCGATGTGAGTTAAAGTATAGCATTTATTATTGCAATAATATTATTAATAATATTATACTATAGCATTTTTATTAATGTATGAGAGTCAAAGTGGCTCAGTGAGGATAAGATGTGGTCATTCTGCCACATCATACTCATGGATTATACGTAAATCAGACGATGGCAGTGCTGCTAATGCTGTGATACTGGACACCTCTTCCGATAAGTACACAGTCGTTGATGGCAATTCTCTTAGACTAGACATTAGTCTAGATAATATTACCAAAGTGGATGGTGGTCTCTACCGCTGTGTGTATAGTGGACTTGGGACATTATCTCAGTTGTGTGTTTGTGTGTATGGTGAGTCAATATGCTAGTGATAATTCAGTATGGATCATTGTAAGAGCAAAATTCAATGTCAAGTGTAAAGCTAGCTTAGCCAAAAATGGGAAAAAAGAGGCGCAGTGGTATTCCTCATTAATTTGGAACTAAGATACAAAGTCTTGTTATTGAAATTTTAAAAATTGCATGTTAATGTTTCAGTATTATTGGCTTTTGAATAGCTATAATATTATTAAGTGTGACATGTTAATACTGTAGTCAGTGTAGTGACAACAATATACATCTTTCTCTCATGCAGAAAGAGCAGTATTTACTTCATGTCCACAAGAGTATTCAGTCTGCTCTAAGGAGGTTCCTCTTTCAGTTACATTGGGAAATCCTGTCATTTTCGATGCCTCCATTACCTACACACCTGGTGGTACCCGGGCAAAAGGACGTGCGCTAAAACACGACAATAGTGCGTTATTGCGCAGGATAACGCTGGTCTTGCATTTAAGCCTAAAAGGTGCGTGAGCATAGATTAACGCGTCGTCGTCAACTATTGACGCGTTATTCCATTGCGTTAAACTTTGTAGACTAGCCGAATCGCGCGTTAGTGCCATATGGCCATCGATGCATAATACATTATTATTATACATTCATGAATTGTAATACATACTGATTTTATACTTAGATCATTAACTTACTGTCTTAATACACAGGATATTTTCAAGGAGATGAGTCCGTGATAACCCTTTGCCGTTAAGTATACTCAGGCTCGGATCGCTTTGAAGCCGTGAGCTCCACAGCTCGGTATGCATATAGGAAGGTGATCCGTGTACTGGCACCATGGAGATATACCAATATCAACAGTACTTGGTGCCACTGATTCCATGCAGGACTCAGTTATGCATGCACTAGCGACGATATAGCCTCTGCCATTTACTATCATCTAATTACACTGATAAATCGTTACACGCATGTGGGCGTGCCCAGGGCCTGATGGTCGCTAATTGATGTTGTATACGACCAAGAGCTGCACGGGTAAGGTTTTGACTGTCACGATACATACATTGTGCTAGCTATATAGCCAGCCTGATTGAGACACAATCTGGCTACGTGAGAGAGAGGGGAACTTAATTGAGACGGTATACTTTATAGTATAATTTTCCTGATTCTTGAAAAAAAGGAGTCAATATCATAGTATAATATACTACATAATTCAGTGTTACAATAAAAAGAAATCAATGATAAATATTATAGTACATTGGTGCTTAATATATATAATTATTATATGGCATGTTGATAATGCAGAATATTTAGATGGTGACATATGCATGCTATATAGATCATTGCATGCTGTAAGTTACTAGAGGGAAAGCTGAGCACAAAAGTCATAAGGATGACTGATGATCTGATTTTCACCTGGAATATCAATAAGGATGCACTTTAGCCTGATGTTGGCAACAGGAATATATGAATTGACACTATGGTTTGTAGATGTGGGATTATCACGCTACCTCTGACAAATGGTGCAGTGCACAATTCATCTATGACTGCAATAACAAAAAATTCTGAAGTGTTGTTAGTGATTCTTTGGAGTTCCAAGAAATATTTGATCAATCCAAATTTTTCCGTTCCATCCTGGTCATACAGTATTGTGTAATTGTTGATTTTTGAGGTACGAGTGTACTCTTTTGAATAGTACAAAGATATTTGCTTTTCTAACCTCCAAAATTTGACAACATTCACTGGAGTAAACCCCACATCTAAGTCAAGGGAACCATATGAGTCAGTATAAGCAACACAGTTTCCAATACGCCACATTGTGTCTGAATATTGCATAGTCCTTCTACCTCTGCAATCATATTATAATACATAATATATGGAGCATCTTTATAATACGCCTGAAGCATGGTGATATACATGTGCATATATACATGCACTATAATATATAACTATAATAATTTTTATTACATCATAATAATATCTAAGACTTATACCTAGACTTCTTCTCATATTTATGAGACTCCACGTTCTTCAGCATAGATGGAACCGACTGAGCAAGAGTAAACCCTAGTAACATCTGCAAGAATAATAATAAAACACCACAATGATTGTCATGATCATTAAAATTTAATAGTTTGAAAATTAACCTGTTCACTCATGTTTCTGGTCCCATGAAAGAACTTTTTAACATCACCATTTAAAGACTCGAATGAGAAACATGAGTAAGCCCATAAAGGCCCCCAGTGCTTCACATGAAATACTAAGTGGCGCAATAGGTGTACATTCATTCTCTCAGATTTTCCACCTGCATATACATAATTATAATAGTACAATCATAGATGCACCTCAATGAGGTCTCACAACAGTTACTATTAATTCTATTTGTGCACATGACCCCCCCCCCCCTGATGGACCCTTTCATCATTGGCCTATAAAGATTGCTATAATATAGACAACGGCCATTATAAAATATCATGAAAATTCTGAATCAGTATAATAAATTTATCCTTCATCATGCTTAACCCTTGTTGGCTGTTCGTAGGAAAATTACATGACATTGTACTTGATGGCAACTGGAGTGGGTATGAGTGCATGATCATGAATAAATACTTAGTTGGAGTGCATTGACCGTATAATAATTATATTATACATGCATGTATAATTATAATTGTGCACGTCTGCTCAGGCAAATGTTTACTATGTATAATAATATTATGAACCATCTCATGCCATGCATGCTAATTAATCAACAGAATCTGCAATCAAATAGTATACATATTTAACCTTATCCAGCATGATTATTATTTATTATAGTAGTGAACAATGTACTTATCTAGAGCTACATGTCATAATCATGCATAATGGCATATCATCAATAATAATTATTGATATCATTGTTCACTATTATATACGTCATGCTAACATGCTATTACCCACCATATAAACTAGCAATCTGCCTACAGAAGTCTTCTAGTAGCTCCTCTGCTCTCTCAAGGTGATCTTCCTTTATATTGGATGATAGTAATAATCCAATGCCTGCCACTAGCTGGGCATAGTGCTGATAGTATGCATCTGGCAAAAATCCATCAAGAATCGGGAGTGAATACCACAAGAGCCACCCTTGGAACTCCGTTCCTACAGTTTTAGTTAGTATTAATACTAGTACTATTGAGCATGTAGCTCAAATTTTGCTCACCTTTCCAATGTGCACATTCCTCGATGCTCCGTGGTTTCCGACTAATAAAGTCAGGTACATGTACACTCGTCAAGAGACGGTCATTGCACAGTTGTAGCTATAATAATAATTATGATAATAAACTCTGAAATTTATAATTAGCAGAAATTGTAAAATTAATGTTTCTTAGCTGTGAAAACATGGCTAGTAAGCAAAGTGTTATGGGTACCTTCATTAATTCATAATAATTATACTATAATAATATCAGATTAGCACCGAATGTCTTGATGATGTCATTGTTTGGACACCCTTTTGGAATACTTATCAATCATTGCACAACTTTCTTTTTGTAAATGTGAGTTTATCAAAACCTCACAATTCATAATTAATATTATCAATAAGGACATCCTGTAATTATATTACACATAGGCTACATAATATTTTCAGTATTGACATAATGTTATGATTACCTTGCTTCCAATATTGTAGGGCTTTCCTCTGTGAGCCCTATCAAACCAAAATTCTGTGAGCATTTTAGTTACACCTAATAGGAGGCAGTGCAGGTAGTCCACTACAACACCATGAACGAGATGAAAAGGACGATGTAAGGCTAATACTGGTACACCCTTGTACCCAAATTTCTGTAATTAATAATTCATGATAATCTTATCACTCTGCATGCATGATGTAATCAGAATCTTACAGCAACACCCTCTGTTGTGGCCTGTCTGTATGCAACATTTACTCCTGCAAGAGTTCTGATTTGGCAAGATGGATTATAAGGCCAGTATCTAATTCCAGCATGTGCACCAATGGTATTGTCACCTTCATCAAGACAGGTACAACATGAATATTGACCATTATATGCCTTCATGTTACAAAAGATAGCTCTCGCTTGCAAATCAAGAGTGGAGACCAGTATGACTGCTCTACACTGCTTATTTCCATCAGGAGTCTGAACTTCAATTCCTGCAATGCCATGTGTGACATCACAAAGATATAACATGATATAGCCAGCAGTATAACGTATAATATTCAGCATAATAATTTTACCATCTTTGTATAGCATGTTCATGGTGTCAACTAGTGGTTTCAGAAAGGTATACATGTTAGGTTTCGCCTTGCTGTACCAAATTCCACACAAAAGAACATGCTTGACTGAAAACCTAAAATAGCCACACATAAATATTATTATGACATTGTACTTTATTATGGCTGTAATAATCACCTTATATTGGCTGGTAGTTCATTAATAACCAAGAAGATGGGCCAAACACTTGTTTCAGAGGACTTGAAAAGTGATACACCGTCTGTGTTAAGTACAAAGGATATATTAGCAGGATTTGTAGTTGGGCATAAAAATCCACCACGCTTGGAGAGTTGACGATACTCAGTGCCATCATATATATCCTTTAATGTCGAAGTATCTGAGGTTCGGTTCTCCCTAGTCTTTAGCATCTTCCAGAACTCACTCTCTATTTTCCAACATATAGCTACAGTCATATTATACATACATTATTATACCTACCTTTAAATTTTGCACCGAGCTGTTTTGGTATGTCAGAAGTAACAAATTCAGCAATATGTTCCTCCCCATGACAGCAGGGTTCACCTTTTTTCACAGGCATTAAACAGACTGCACAGTAGGAATGTCTCTCTGTTGAAATGTGAGGACATAGCTTTGAGAAATAACGCTTGAAGCTGTATGCTGACTTCACAAACATGGCTGAATTTGGCAGAAGCTTATGAAGTAATTTCAATAATTCATCTAATGCAACGTTTGTGAGGTGGAATCTGTATATATAATAATATCATTATTATAGCCAGTGAATATTATTGCAGTCATGCATTATTCATTAAATTAAATGGGCATCTCCAAACTAGCTATTATTATGCTAACATTATTTAGATATTATCTCAAATACGGTCATGCATGGACCCCCTCTACATCATACTTTGGCACTATATGCTCATCTGCACAATCTGGCATGATAGTAGGATTGTCATCTTCCATTAGATTTTCAGCTGGATCATAGTGCTCACTATCGATATCACTGCACACATCCAATAAATTCCAGCCTCTGTCACGTTCATCAGCAGACGATGCAGCAAAGCCGAAGTCACTCTGAGGAGGTTCTGATGCTGATTCGTTTATAAGAGGTAAATCATTACAGCTGCTGTTAGAATAGTGATCAGAAACTGTCATCCTCTCAGAATCGGAGGCGTACGAGAGTCGCTCAGAATCAAAAGACGTCTCCATTACACGACCATGGTTATTCATTTAACATGCGTTAATAACGCGTGGTTCGCGCATTGATTGCACTTAATACACATCAATATGCGGTCACGTGCAGACTAGTACAATTATTATTAACCGGTGCGTGTGTACTGTCTATATATGAGTTAACTTGAGAGATGGCCTCCAGCAGTTCTGATCAGGCTCAGACTTCTCGCAAAAGAAGAAAAGCTGCTCTGTCAAACCGCCTAACCAAAAAGATGGCATGTGAGTCAAGTAGTAGGCACTGGCCTGCATGAGTCCGCACCCCCACTACTGAGTCCAACTGGACAAATTATTTTTTTATTTATACAGTTGAAGATGCAGTGGTGGCCTTTCGTTTCGTGGATGGTGGTACGGAGCACTCATTACAATGGACAGAGTTATTAACGATAGATGAAACCCCCTTTGAGTCCTACGAGCAGCTTTCCATGGGTATGCATATACTGGCTCCATGGTACTCAGGCAAGGACTCTGCTAAAATACAATATGCGGAAGCAGAGATTGTTGAAAAAGAGGATACACTATCAGGTTCGATGACTAATGACACCCTTATCACTATGGTTGCTGGCTAGCATTGCTGTAGCCTCGTACCCAGACCCTTCAAGAGGAGGAGGAGAAAGGGCCTGGTACACATTGCATGCGCATGTGCCTGCCATGGGGACACCAGAAAAATATGTTGTAATCGGATACTATCATATACTCTCTGTTTATCGCCCATAGAACTCTACATCATGCAGAACCCACGAACGATCACTATCATAACACGATCGGTCGCTATGGAGACCCCCGTGCCTGCGCGTGCAGTGTGTACCAGGCCCTTTCTCCTCCTCCTCTTGAAGGGCCTGGGAACGAGGCTAGCATTGCTGGTGATCTCGTATTTGACCTCATACTTAAGCTTTCTCATAGTCCACATTTTTTTTTTGTTTTCCAGTACTAGTTATAGAATTCAGGGGATAACAAATTGAATTGTTATCATTGTTTTCTAGAGACTCAAAGTGGTAAGAAGAAGAAGACAGCTGGGAAATCTCAAGGTTAGCTACACCATTGGTGCTGCTTATTTAGCGTACCACAGAATTTAATTATATACAGTAGGTGCATGTAACAGTGAGTAATTAGTTATCTTAATGCTGTTAGGCAAGCAGAATCCTGCTAAACCTAGCTCTAGAGCTATAAAGGAAAAGGGAAGTCCCAAGAAGTCTACCAGTAATTTGAAACGTAATTCCACTAAGGCTGCTACCAAGAAGGTATGTACATACATAACTAAGTCCATACAATGGATTATTTGCGTGTATTGCTGATTCTTGACTAGTACAGTGGATATATGGATTGCTAACTGTAATTGTGAAATGAGTATTGTTGAGCAAGCTTCTATATCTTTAATATACATGTCGTGTTGTGTACATGCATGTGGGCCATGGCAACATAATTCTTTAGCAAATGCTTGCATCATGCATACTGTATGAACTTAAATGTTATCAAAACCAAGTGGTTGTGATAACACTATTGTAAAACTTTGGCATTATGTACACTTACCCTTCTTATTAGTGTCTTTGCTGTGTAGTGTATTTTAATTACTATGTGCCCATATACTTTTGGCGGTGTCCACTGTTAAGGGGTGTCCGCTAAGCGGGGTTCCACTGTTACAGTACTTAAAGTTCAAGAGCACTCTGTATACTATACTGTGTGTACTTAGTCGATATACAACGCTCTATAATATTTTGACTATAGAAATAGAATATTTATTTATGTCATCTTAGCTACAGTGACTTCAGGTGATTGTTACAGTGATGATCATTGTTATTATATATAGACCCGAGAAGCAGCCACTCTCAAATTCAGCCAAACCATATTGACAGAAATTGATAAGGAAGGGTCTAAGTCTGGTACTCCTGCTGCACCGTCACCCCTAATGACTGTAGACGTGCCCACATCAGATGCGTCAGATAATGATGATCATATAATCACCACTGAATCCTCCTTAGTATCACCAACCAGCATCAAACTCCCCTCTGACCTGTCTCAACCACTTGAAATAGAACAGAATACTGACCCTTATTCCAATGTGACTTCTTCATCAGTAATGACTATCACAACAAGTCCATCCCCGATCAATCAAGTATCAATGCCTTTGCAACCAACTACCAAAATTTCAAGCACTCCTAAACCAGCAATGCCTACTGAACTTTCTTCTGTTCAAGGAACTAATTATAACCATCCACCACTTCCCACAGGGCCTATATCTCCTACGTCATTTAGTGATACTCAGGAACTAAATACTATGTCAACTTCCTCCGTTAGTGAAACTTTAGCCAGCATCAGGCAAAGTACTGAAGCATCTGAGTCATTTCTATTGGACAACTCAGATCTAAATAATTGGAATTCTGATACCCCATTTACTCCAAGTGCATTCACCCCAATATTGAGCCAGTCTGGTCCAGGATTTAATGCACCCCATCATCACCAAAGGCAATTTCTGTCTCCGACACCTGTACGTCCAATGCCTACCCAATACTTGCCACGGTCACACTCACTACCCCCCTTTCATATGAGGTCTTACAGGCAACCCAATGACTTCGTAAGTTAATAATTATAATTATTGTCTCATGAAAGGGCCCACTATGGATTGTCTGCCCCTCCCCTAGCAATTTTTTTGCTGAGTTCTAAACCTGAGTGCCTACTTAGCACTGGTTTACATATTATACACAACAAGGTACAGATCATGCTGCTGAGCAGTAGTATACACTACTACAAGATGCTTATCCCACGATGTCACACACTATTTGCACCACCTCTAACACTCAGTAGTGCATATCTGCCCACCCCCAGTTTGACCAATATGCATCCCTTCTTTGTGAGACTACAATAAAATATTCATGGTTTGCAGAAGCAGTGAATTATATTATAATACATTTGATAGGATGACTCAGATGTGAGTTCTTCTATTTCTTCTGTCTCTGGATACAATCCTACAGTAAGTCTTCATTCATTTTACTTAATAAGCTATGTAAGCAAATGACCATGATTATTTCTTTTAAACATTTGGCACCTCTAACTACTAACTACTGAATATCCCCTTAGCTTACTGAATTGTAGAAAATACAGTGGAACCTCTGAATAATGGACACATTCGGCTCAAGAATAATTGTCCTCTTTAAGGAGGTTATTCCTCTCTTGGAGGTTGCTAGTTAGCTATACACCCCTCAGTTATGAGTTATAAGGTATGATCTACATGAAGCTGAGGGCATATGTTCTGTTCATTAATTGTCCAGAGATAGGAGATTTTCCAGCTCACTACATATGAGGTAAAAATATTACTTTTATAAATGTCTGTCGGGGGGGGGGGGGCACATGGTTTGTCTGTTATATATGTTGTATAGTCCATTATGAGATGTTCCACTGTATGCCTTAATTGTTTTTAGTAACGGTCGTCACTGCCATAAATGGCAATAGAATTCATATATGCACAGCAGGAATAAATTATTTGCCTCTAAAGATTGCAAATTTTTTGTTAATATTAATTACATTGTTGTTTAGTAGTAATCAAAAATATTTTTTTTTTCATTTAGCATTCCCCCATGGAATCAAAACAACTTCAGTTTGTGAGTCTATCATAATTACCTGGTGACCTCTGGCTAAAATAATAATCCATGTAGGTTTACCAACATTGGATTGCTCCCATGCAACAACAGCTACAACAGATTCAATCTTGTTTTGAAAAACTCATGGAACACAAAACAGATATTGATACTTCTGTTGTTCAGTGTAGTGAATCTGGACCAAGACTTAGTAAAAGTGCTCTTACTATCAGTGATGGTGCTATGAGTGCTAGCACTGATACTGATGACACTCACAATGAACCTGCTGACATCCCAGATGGTAATTAGCTAAGACTCAGAGAGTACCGTATAGCCGGAAATTTAGCAGTTGAGCCCAAAATCACTATTGCAAGAATATTGGAGGATTTAAATTTGGCGGTTCGGTACGGGATCGCCATAATATATGCGAGTAGGAAATTTTGGCGGGTTATAATATTATTTTAGACCACCAAACTGCCAAATTTAATTCCCCACCAAATTTTCCAGCTATACAGTACATTGAAGGGTGCTACAGACATGCATGACATATTAATTATTATGCAAGCAATTATACCAGTTTCATTATACCTCTCTACCCAGCATTTGATGTGCCCTACCTCCTTCGGCCACTAAGGGATCCCAAGCATGTTCCTCCCCCTGACTTTAAAACAAAGCTACATTTAATTATTTTTGTACCCACCCCTGTATATTTAATATTATTAGCTATGCATGTGTAGTGGCTATATCATCACCCCGTGGCCTAATACTGAATCTTTTTTAGGTGTATACTTCGGTTATCCCAAGTCCCCCAAGTACAGAGTTTGGATAGCAGAAATGAATTCCACTCAATTGAAGTCAATTGAAGGAAGCTGCAAATCAGCTGTTGAACTTGCCAAGAAATTGTTTCGTTTTGTCTTCAAAAATGACTTAGAAACTAGACCTGATGATATATGTGCCACATCCAACCGATTAGATGGACGGACACTCTGTGATCAAGATAAATTAAGGGGGATTCGCTGTGAGTTCAAATAATTTAACATTTATGTTGTCATATATAGTACAAACAAGTTATTAGTCTATGGTAGCTAAATTTATTAATGATAATGAATTATCATTATCTCTTCTATTGCAGTACATATCCACAGGAAATATCCACATGGCAAATTTGAAGATGATCTTGAAGCTCAGAGATGGAAGGATATTCTAAAGAAAATAAATAGTGCTATAAGATATGAAAGGAGCCAACAGAAGAAGAATATAAAGGAGCCCAAGTCTTAAATATTGCACTGCATTATAGTGACTAAGTAGCTATATATACAATACGCTATGCCTGCTATGATAATTTTGACATGCTAGCTTGTATTATAATTTTAAAGTTGCTACATCAAGTTCATTGATAAATACCCCCGCCCCCTGATACATGCAGTCATTGGTGCCAGCTATAATAATATAACCATGCAGTTTAATCTGCGCGGCCTCCGCGCGTTGCGTCATACTGCGCGCTGTTGACGCGCGCAGTTAACGCGCCAACTTGTGCATCAAACACACTGCGTGGTGATGCGCAAGATATGCATATCGTCGCGAGCGTTTTTACTCGGGCTATAGCTGCAACTTCAAACAGGCTATAACACGAGTCAAACTTACAAAGATTAATGGGCAATCAAATTTTCCCAACACGTTATTGTTCACATGTCGCACAGATCAGGGAGCTTCATGTTTGGTAAATGATAACCGGTTGTCCCTGAGCAGAGGAGATGGTTTGGACTACAATTTTACTCTTTCAAATGCTAGTCAAGAAGATGCTGGCATTTACGAGGTTGTTATGGAGGGAACTCACCCAGCAACAGGCTCTCTTATTGCATTTAAGAAGAGCTTTCATCTCAGTGTCAAAGGTATACTAAAATTGTAAACTTACAGACACATGGACAACAGTAACCTTAGTACAATGATTACGAAAAGGGTTAATAACTTATGGGTACACAATGATAATTATATTGCCACACAAGTTATTATAAAGAATAATAATTGTTGGCCAATGATTAATAGGAACAAAGTCTGGTGACGTCCATGGGCATGCCTGGCCAACTTTTGTTAGTACCGGTATTATTATTGTTATAGCTATAGCTGCACAGTAATACAGTGTAGCATTCATGATCAGCCAAGGGGAAATTTTCATGTCCTTTCTTCTGTAGTGACAATTTCATGTACCAGGACAGAAAAGCAATAATTTAATCATTAGTCTGGTATGTGAACTGAAGGGGTTGGCCCTGCCAGACTATATAATAGGACTAGAGTTTGGCTAGCTATCATTAAATTTTTATGATGGGTGCCCAGTGAAAGTTCAAGGTAAAGTCCAAACCCAAACCCAAAATTATACCTTATATAAGACTGCAATAATGGTTCAACGTCAGGGATGATAACAGCCAAGCTTATGGCATAATAATAATACTATAGTATAATATAGCAACTGTGCTTGCCAAGCTGAAGATTTCCCTATTAGGTATACAGTGCTTCAAGGCAAGAGAGCAAATTTTTTGATTTTGAGCTTAAATGATTGTAAAGATGGTTCTGTTTGATATTATCGAATGAAATCTGGTTTACACTTTCTACATCCATATTGAAATTTACAGCTGGATTTATGGGATGTAATTTTGATTAGTTTCGCTTCAATGGCTTCACAAGCGGTTCCACTTTGAGAAATACTTTTGGCATAGAAAAAGCTTATTATTTTGAGTTAAGAAACTGCACTTTTCCTGTGATGTGGCACCATATGAAGTTACTTGGACACAAGTTTGAAGGCTAACGGAAGTATAGTTTGTCGGATATCATTAAAAATGTCATTTCAGAGTGTCAAAAATTTTTGGCATTTTATTTGAAAAGTACTTTGAGTTAAGAAAATCCACTTGAGCCTCTCAATCTACTTGTATTAGAGTTTCAGATTCCCAAATTTGAAGATTCAACTCCAAAGTACTCTTGAGATATTGCCACTTTTGTCCAAGATTTGTGAAAAATGGCTCAAAAACTGCCTGAACTTGTGCGGCTTCTCTATTAGCTATATATGGGGATAATGAGTTGTGCAAAAAGATGATAAAAGTGATTTTTATGATATCTGTAGATGTTATTGAGCACAGTGGAGCTCATTTAACCTCAAAAAATAGAAATTCAAAAAATTTGCTCTCTTGCCTTGAAGCACTGTACTAAGACATAATAATACTATGAGATCATTGAGATCACTGTAAGGTCACGAAGACTCAAGCCAACCAAGAATTCAAGGTCCATGGCATGATGCACTACTAGTAGTGATTTTACAGGCTCAAAGTGGGAAACCTAATGTACACTCCATTATTAAATTTTTGCAAGCTATGTAGCCTGCCCATGATTAATTTTTTTACTAGCTAATACAGGAAGTGCATGACAGGTAAAGTAATAATTACATCAGCTTGTAGTCAGTCACGGTCACATAGCTTATCATATCATGTCAGTAGCTAGTACATGACACATTTAATTTTCGTTAATGGAATGATGATTTCGTTGAGGTCAACATAGACAACACATTGCCGATTAGAGGCTTCGCAATTTCATCATCATAGAGACGTGGAGGCATTTCATGATCAGCTAACATAATAGCTAATAATTTTATTATAATAATATTATAGTTAGTCATCAGGATGATACGTAGAAATGATGAAAGATAGCTACATGTTTGGCACAAATTTATTTTCAAGATGGTAGCTATAGATTTATTTTGGTTATTGCTAGCTTATAGACTACGTCTAAGAGAACCACTGTATACCTCAAGTTTTCTCTCATGCATAACTAGCTACAATATCTCCACCTGTAACTCCCCCTGCACCGGTTGGAGTCCAAACATTGTGCTCGGTGGTTGTCTGGTACAGTCCAGAGGTGTCCTGTGAAGATACGATCAGTGGCTATGAGGTGCGATTCTATGATCCAAACTTCACTCAGTCAAACGTGACGAGGTATGTCGGAGCAAACAGGACTTTCTATGGCATAACAGAAGAGGACAGACTTACTGGCGACGATACCTATGTTCAGGTACCAATAACACTATCACATCATATACAGGACATTGCCACATCGAGGTCCTATAATATTTGAGATTTTTTCTATGTGCATGCATGAAGTTCCATTCCCATATTATGTTCAACTATTAGCAGCTATAAAATTAATATTGTATATACCACCTGCAGATTCGAGTCCTGTATAACTGTTACAGTATAGTGGGACAGTGGAGCGATGGGATTTCTGTTGGTACTTTTCACAAAAATTAATGTAATACCAGAAGTGTATTCTTGTGGTATATATTCCCTCGTGCAGGATGCAATCTCAAACAGATGACAATATTAAATTTTAGTAAGTTGATTCGCTAGTGCATGACTATAGCTAATTAATTTTTGACAACATGATAATTTGTCCAATTCCTCGAGCTCTTCACTGTTGATCAACAACTCTGGTAGCTCAACCAAAGGTATACCCCGGTACTTGCACAGGATGTGCAGCATGAAAACATCTTAATGGGTATAATACATGACATCACATGCAATAACCTTGAAGTTAAATTTTACTAATTTTACTACTGGTATAACACATCTGTGCCAGGATTCCATAATTTGCTGGGAATTTGAAACATGTTGTTGTGATGTATACATAGCCAAGATGGCTGTTGATATCATGATGCTCTATATCACAGATGTATACTTTATGCTCAATGGAACTGTGTACCTCAACAACAGTGCTGTCCCCCTCTTGGGTGTAGGGGAGGGAGACCACGCCCTCCAGTGCCGGACCAGCAGGGACGAGTGCTGTAGAACCTTGCCAAACCGGTTTGGTGACTTCTACTATCCCAACGGAACTCAAGTCTTTAATGAAAGGTCAGGGTATGGGCTTTATCGCAATAGAGGTCAAAAGGTCATACATCTGAATCGGAGGGAGGGGGTGACTTCGCCTGCTGGGAAGTACAGGTGTGAGATACCTGATGCCGATGGAGAGATAAAGAGCATATTCATTAATTTGATGGAATAGCTAATGCTAGTCTCAACATTAAATTAGTAAGCTGCAAATTGTCATAAATAATATTAAAAGCTAATAAGCTGCAAATTGTCATTTTTATTATATTCCATCAGCTGCGAACTGTCATTTTTTGTATATACCACACACACACACACACACACACACACAATATAGACAATAATATTATCATGTGACATTATTGTGCACTTTAACAATATTAAATTTTTAGGGGTGGATACAAAAATGATCAATGCATTATACAACTTATTATTACAATCATTATTACAAAGGTAATTGCCAAAAATTCCATGAAATGAACAAAGTCATGACATTGTATTAAATTTAGTTTGATTGGGTCAGGTCAAAGTTCAACATGTCGACTCGCAACTCTCTGGTGATCCGTGTCTGATTCCGTCCTCCCCTCTCTCGCCAATCTCAAGCTCTGTCGATGCTGTACAGTCGCTCAGCGCATCATGTGACCCGTCTCGACTACTTCTCTCGCTACCATGGGGCTCCATCTCCATGACAACGCTATAATTAGGGGGTGGAGTCGACCCCACCCCTCTCCTTCCCCATCTTCCATGGTGGCTTGCACTGTGATCACCTCGGAGGAAATTGGAGGGTACTTCCCCTTGTGTCCTGTTGCCGTGCCGACGCTCACACTAGTGGGTCGACTGGGGACCACTATGTGTACCGTGGGAACGTCTTCCGTCGTCACGGCGGAACGAGGTGGTAATGGTGGGGGCTCCTCCTCTTTGGGGAGACTGGGATCAAAATGCACCCCTCTCTCGCATGACTTTCCTCTCGATTTTGACTGATTCGATCTGTTTGGTTTGCTCGGCTTTCTACCTGTCAGGGGTGACTGCTCCCCAGCTGAAGATCCAGTATCTGATGTTCCCGATCCCGTATCCAATGACGACATACTCTTCTTTGGTGGGCGTGGTGGGGGCGTGGCCTCTTCACCTCCTCCTCCCGGCGGCTTCTTACTAAAGTCCTCTTTAACGATTTCGATGACGACCTCGTCCATAGTTCCAGGGGGAGGGGAGCAGGGGGCTTCTGAGACGACAAAGATGGCTTCTTTAGTGCAACCACTCATGTACTTCCAAAAAATGTTCGCGTTTGTAACTCGCACAGTTTTTAACGCATCGATGTCATTCTTTTTTTATTGCAAGCGCCTGCCCATGCTCTACACGTTGAATAGCATATAAAGATGCCTGCAGTGTTAGAAATGCAGTTTTGCATGTTGCCCGACGATTTTTGCATGCGGTGGCCGCCTATGACATCATAAAATTCATAAATTTTTCGGCCAGTTACGTCACGCCCCTTTTGCCGCGTGCTTGCCGCGATCGACAGATTATCAAAGAAGAGTTGTTTTGTGAGCTTTAAACGTGAAAGAACGATGCCACCGAAGACCAAGAGACAGAGGCAGCTACAGTCAGCCCTGGATAAAGCCAGAGAGTCGAAAAGGAGCCGCGTAACGGACGAAGGACCCAGCGCCAGCGCTGAGAGTGACGAGATGAGCGGACGACTCGATGCTGACACCAGAGAAGTCGACCTTGCTCAGTTTGTGACGATGTCCGAGGACGCGTTGGACACTGACGACGAAGCTGTCGATCCCTCGTTCGATTTGGACAGTAGTCTGAAGTCTGATGTGGAGCATCTGCAAGACAGCTTTTGTGACGATTGGATTTCTCACCTCGAGAGAGAAGACAGGGTGTCTTTAGGTTTGTTCTTGTGTTTCCAGCTCTCAAAGCATTTTGATCTTGGGGACACCAAAGCTGCTGAGCTTGCTGGAATGATGGTGGGAAGGTCAGACAAGACTGTGCGCGAATGGAGGAAGCACTTTGTGGAGGAAGGAGAGATCCCTGAAAGTAAGCAGGGTAAATACCAACGATCGGGTGTGCTGTGGTCGGATGAGAGCCTCAACAGGAAAGCTACGCAGTACATTAGAGACAATGCTTGTGTAAAGGGAAAGCCTAACCTTACTGTCAGTCAGTTTTGTCAGTGGGTGAATGACGATCTCCTCCCCAATGAGACCCTTGAGCCGGGATTTCCGAGGAAAGTATCGGTTGAAACGTCGCGTAAATGGATGATCGAGCTAGGGTTCAATGTCGTACGTAAGAAGAAAGGCACATATGTGGATGGTCACGAGCGCGATGATGTTGTCGAATATCGTAAAACATTCCTGCGTAGGATGGTTTCCCTCGGATTCCTCAACGAAAGCAACGCGCCGACTGAGGAGGCAAAGAACGCACTTCCGAGTGACATTCGTGCTCCCTTGCCTGAAGTTGCCGAAAAAACCGTTGTCCTCTTTCATGACGAGTCCACGTTCCAGTCGAATGAAGACCAGCCCACTCTTTGGGCAGAGAAAGGAACGACCGTGATGAGACCGAAGTCAAAAGGAGCAGGAATTATGGTTTCGGACTTTATCGACGAACACAGCGGATACTTGCAACTGACGGACGAAGAGCATGCACGCGCCAAGGAAAGCGACCCGACGATACGTAAGCACGCGCGACAACTGTTCGAATATGGAGAAGGTCGAGATGGATATTGGACATCAGAGAAGTTTATGGCTCAACTCAAGCAAGCGGTAAAGATTGCGGACGCGAAGTATCCCAAAGCTGATGGATGGCGAGTCGTTTGGATTTTTGACCACAGCAGTTGCCACGCTGCGATGCCTGACGATGCCTTGGACGTAAACAAGATGAACGTGAATCCCGGCGGCAAACAGCGAGTGATGCGCGATGGATGGTGGGGTGGAAAGCCTCAGTCAATGAACTTTTCTTTGGGGGTTCCAAAGGGAATGCGACGTGTACTGGAGGAGAGAGGAGTCGACACACGATCGATGAAAGCAGATGAAATGCGCGCGGCTCTCGGCAGTCATCCGGACTTCAAGAATGAAAAGTCCTCCATAGAGCGGTTTCTAATCGAGGAGAAAGGACATATTGTTTACATGTTGCCTAAGTTTCACTGTGAACTTAATCCAATCGAGCGCGTGTGGTCTCAGTCAAAGCGATATACGAAGGCGTATTGCAAGTACAGTATCGTGAGTTTACGCAAAACTATCATCCCTGCCCTTGAAACTGTAAGTTTAGAAAATATTCAGAACTACTTTAGAAAGGTTAAACATTACATGTTTGGTTACTTGGAAGGCCTCCCCGGAGGATCTGATTTAGAAAAGCTTGTTAAAGTTTATAAAAATGTAATTAAGTCACACAGAAGAATTTCTGAACATCAGTAATTTACTCCCGAATTTGTTTATTATGTTTAATTAGTTGTTTAACACTTATGTATTTTTTGCTCTGTTAGAAATGTTTGCATACCTATGTACTTGTCTCATGATTATTTTGAGAATTTTCTGTAAATCTTTCAGAAATGACATACCATTTTTGTACACATATGTCTTAATCGATTATAATTTATTATAAATTACAGTTAATGTTAAGACTAAAATTTGGTCTGTTAGGATTTTTGCTTGTGCTGAGAGCTTTCAAATGATGCCTTAAGTGTTGAGTTTGGAGCAAGTATGTAGGACTACATAGCAATATAAACAAAATGCCATTTATGGAAGTGTGGTTGATGACGTCATAGGTATGCGAGCCCCACCCACCCACAAATGTTGCTCTCAGTGGGGAGAAGTGATCCTCCAAGTCTTATCCCCTAATAATCATCCATAAGCATGTTACATCAGTAAATGTACTTTTGAACATTGTTGGAAGTACAAGGATTGTTGCACTATTCAAGAGTGGAGAATCTGGAGTGGAGATTTTTCTCCTGAGCTGGAGCTTTGGTGGAAGCTGGTAGATCTCCGGCTCCTCCATGTAGCTACACGTTGGTGTTGGCTACGTTTGTGGACGAGTGTTTCATGGAACCAGACGAGTTTCGGTGGAAGTGGAAGCGATGTTTGCCATGACCACTTCTCTCTTCCTCTTGTTGAACGTGCTGTGTACAAGAAATGAACTTATACAATGCAGTCCCTAGATTGGGGGTTAAGTATACTGATTAGTATAGAGGCTCAAACAAAAAAAAAAACAAAAAATAACTGCAGTACTACAAAATATAAAAATAATATAACTATACTATACCTCCTAGATCTATATACCCTAGCATATTATAGTGCTAGTACCGTAGTTAATCGAATACAATACATGATCCAATGTAGCTAACGCAAGAAATTAGTATTTTACAAATTCTCATAACATATGGAGTGATTGATAACCTTTACCAGAAAAACGTGTGTTTTTCAAAATTGATTATTTTTTTCATGCATTGTATTAGGTTAAGTTCAGTATTTAAGATGACTACAAATAATATTGATTACGGTCTATGCCTTCTCAATCCTTACTTGTATATGCTGAGGTGGCTTGGGCCTAGTGGTGTTGTAGTTGTTTCTCTTCGGTAGCAGGTTGCCAATGACAGCCTCCGGGTTAGTGTTCGTATATGTACCACTAACTCTCTGGGGGGAACTCATCGAATTTAACTGCATGAGGGGGAGGGAGGAGGGGGGGGGGAGGGAGAGAGAGCATTAGGTAATCATAAATACCAATAACTAGAACTTAAGGTTGTAACACGTTCTCTTTTATTTCATCCAATTCTCTTTTGCAAGATTTGGGCTAAAATTAGCCATTTTCACAGCAAGTTTTAATAAAAGTAGTAAAAATCATCCATTTCTTTAGCATGGATGCTGGACAAATGATGTAAAGTGATAGTAATTCAACAAATTGTCAAAATAAGAATGATTCTTCTCAATTCTTTCAGCAATACTACAATCTAAGAGAATACAAAGAATACCTTAAATTTTTAGGATAGCACCTAAAAAATCAACAAATATTTCTCAAAAAGGAAACACAATTAAAAACATCCATTAGTTTTTACACTCCGTGTCCTCCCTTGAGCATCACTGCTTGAAATATCAGACAGTGAGTAGAATTTAAGTGCCAAGGTACTGAAGGCAGCTCAGAATTACAGTCTCAACACTACATAGTTGTCGATTTTAAGTGTAGGTGTCCTACAGAAGAGAGAATATTGACAGTAAGGTAACCATGGCTGTCAAAGATGTACAGATGACAATAATTTTTTGTCCAAATGAAAGCGAAATTATTAGAAGTCCTAAATATGAGGCAGCTAGATGCCAAAAATGTAGGTACTACAGTAAAATTCATCTATGAGTGCTAGTTACTACCTAAATTTAGGTACTACTACAATACTATATGGCCCAATAATCACATTTTGGAGCATGCTATAGGAGTAGATACCTAAATTTAGGTACCACAATAAGATCTGGCACCTGTGGTGGCTAGCCACTACCTAAATTTAGGTACTGCTGCAATACTGTGGGCATTTTGGAGGAGCAATCCATGCTATAAGGGTAGAATTATGTCAGATATGTCATGCATTTGTGTGGTAAATTATTCAGCCCCACACACTGATGCTTTAGAGACCGTTTCTAATTAAAGCACACTAAGTAGAAAACAATATCTATAAACTCAAAACTGTTAGGATGAATCTATTCATTCTCTATTGCCGTCCTCTACTCCACTCCATTTCTCAGCCCACTTTTAAGGGGTTCTACTATCCCGGGCCACACAGACCCATCATAGTTGTACAGCTAGCTTAGCTATAAAATGATTTTAGCTAGCTCCTGGATAATGAAGCACTAAAAACGTAAAGGCTTACCAAACAGTAGGTGCAGATAATCATCCTTTTGAATCCTCTCTTTCTGCCGTCTACCGGAGATACCACCATCGCGCTGTAACACTGAAGGTAGCCCTCGAACCCAGGCTCAACTGTGAAAAAGGCAGCTGCTTTCAAGATCACGCTTTTGTAATATGAACTTTGACCCCCGAATTTTGCAGCTGTCGTCGACTCGAGTTCAACATGGCTCCTGATAATTGCTAGCAGTAGGTAAGTGTACGTTTATTGTGTTCTGTATATAAGTACAGTGGGTTACCAAACCTGCATGAACTTGAACTAAATTCGCTCAGTTAATTTAGCACAGCCATGAGTCTGGCTGTTCATAGGGTTGGGGATTAGCTAGCCTCGTCCCCAGGCTCTCTTTTCCCCTCCCCCAAGAGAGCCTGGGGACGAGGCTAGGGATTAGCATGCTTGGCAGGCCTCGAGCTTGAAATAGCTACTAGACTAGGCCATAGTATTCAATCAGGCTAGGCCTGACACTTAGCTAGTTGAGTCAGAATGACAATATCTGTGCATGGCTCAAAGTATAATATTTAATATATTAATGTGGATAGGCTGGCTAGCTAGCAAAGAAGGCTTGATGTAGGATAATTCAGCATAGAGGCACAAGGGCAATGTCCCCCCTCCTCCCCCTCTGGTGAGCCACACATGCTATATATCCATAAGAGAAGTGCAAAATCTAAAGTTATCAATCATATAACCATAGTATACAAACCCAACTTTAATACTTCAAATAACTGAGCAGTTACAAGTTCCATTACCACGTGTCAACAAGCATTGGACGACCGTTAATTAAGGGGTGTGGCCAACAGTTAGGAGGCATGGTCACAAAATTAAAAAGTGCCGTATGGTACACATAATATATTACAACTATATTAGAGGCAATTACTATACCCCAGTAACTTTTAACGTCTAGGTAACCCACAGCATGTCTTGTCAGTAGAATACCTAAATTTAGGTAACCCACAGCAGTATCGAGTACCTAAATTTAGCGATTATGCTATGTGTGACTGTTTTTCTCTTTGATATCCAGCAGCTCAACCAAGAGGCTTTCAAATCAAAGACTTTATTCTGTTATCTTTAGAAGACACTGTGATTTAAAGTGAAACTGACTGGAGTTTACAGCATCTCCTTATTGCTGCTAGCAATTTAACTAATTTCATGTGATCATTTTTGTTAAAAAAATTTTTATTGTCAAAATTGCGGGATCTCTTAGCATGCCTGCTAAAGAAATAGATCAAATTATTTGTAATCCTGCAAAAGAGAATTGGATGAAATAAAAGAGAATGTGTTTTGTATACATTGACCAAATTTGGCACATACTTTAAGTCATTAAGTACATAAAGATTATTTCTTGGAAACTAAAATTTTCAACTCTTAGAACATTCACCTTTCCATAGGAAGCGTTGGAGAACTGCAGTCGCCTCATTGACTCTAACTGTCTCTGCTGACGCTCGTTAATATTGTTAAAGTGTAAACTGCACAATAATGTCACATATCACATGTCATACAATTATAGTCGACAAGCATTTTGTGTCAAATTTCTAGAAGAAATACAGTAATTGGTATGGTATTATTTTTACCTACTTGTGAGTCCGAGCAGTCTGGTAGGTTATCAGGATAGGCACACACCCTGGTCATCTCGCCACTGGCCAGACAGAGGTAGCCACACCCACCACTGTCATTAGAATATAGTTGTAACAGATACACTGTAACAGCAATCTGATTGGTCAGTTGGAGGTCCATTATTTCACTTAGAGACCTCTGAGTTCACTTATAGACCTCTTAGAGAGGAGGTCTATTATTGGGCTGCCAAGGGCAAAGAAAGATGCACAGTGCAACAGTAGCCTAGTCCCCAGGCTAAATGTCATGGTTACAGTTGCTATATTCTAAATCAATTAGAGACCTCGTCCAATGGTCTTTACGCTTTTAAGAGACCCTCAGGCCCTTAGTAGCACCCTCGCTTTCGCTCAGGATGCTACAGCCCAGGGCCTTTGGGTCTCTTAAAAGGCGTAGAGACCTTGGACTTGGTCTCTAACTATTATATAGCACAAGCTCCATCTTTATGAGGTGGGGAAAGTTCTGTAGGAGAAGTACAGATAAAGAGAAAGAGAAAGGGAGAGGAAGAGAGAGAGAGGGAGGGGGAAGGGAGAGGGAGATCTAGAGAGACGGAGAGAGGGAGCATTCATTCTCTAATTCTTGCATATGCACTATTAAAATTAATTTCATGATTGAATGAATGATGAATACCTCCAGGGCGTGGGATGTAGGGATCTACCAAGGCATGTGGAACTGACAAGGGCCGTAAATCTTGTCACGCAGGATCATCTCATGTTGTTCTTTATCTGCGCCGACAACCAAAGTGAATCTTTGTCTGTCCATTTGAGTTTGCATGATTCTTGGGTGGTACAAACTCCAGTCAGTGATGAATAACTTCCTGTTAGTGTATGTGATGTGTGACAGTGAGTGCATATGTTTGACTAATGTGTATGATTTTGTACAAAAAATCGGTACAAGGCCGACATAATATTCTGATGCTAATAATTAGCAAGTAGCTACAAACGTTTTTGGCCAGGTGAAAATTTTTTGTCAATTTCACCACCAGCTCTGCTCATTGGCAAAAACTTTATCATGTTAAAATTTAATGTTTGTCCTGTGCTATATAAAGAGTGCATAGCAGATATGTTGACCTTTACCGCACAGTTAGTGGCGAAATTCTTTGAAAAACAGTTAGCACATGCCTAGACTATTACTGGAGTGGATGGTGGTCTCTATCGTTGTGTGTATGGTGGACTTGGGACATCACCTCAGTTGTGTGTTTATGTGTTCGGTGAGTCAATATCCGGATAACTTATTCACATGAGTAGCTTTGTATAAGAGCAAATGCCAAGTTTATAAAGCTTCAAGTTAGCCAAAAACAAGCGTACTGGTATTCCCCATTAATTTGGAACTAAGATACTTAAAACATTGAATGTAGTTGACATTTCAGTGTTACCAGTATTGACTCTTGAATTCAAGTGTGCGGTATACTGTATATTATACTGCCCTTTCTCTATACAGCAGGAGAATCCTGCCGTTTTCAATGCCTCCATTACCTACACACCTGGTGGTAGCTGTAACTTCAAACAGACAATAACACTGTCACAAGTCAAACTTAAAGATTGTAAGGGATCTCCCTCTCCTTGTTCACATGTCGTACAAATCAGGGAGCTTCATGTTTGGTGAATGATAACCAGTTGTCCCTGAGCAGAGGAGATGGTTTGGACTACATTTTTACTCTTTCAAATGCTAGTCAAGAAGATGCTGGCATTTACGAAGTTGTTATGGAGGGAACTCACCCAGCAACAGGCTCTCTCATTACATTTAGGAAGAGCTTTCATCTTAATATCATAGGTATACTAAAATTTTAAACTTATAGATGTATGCAGTGGCGTCGCCAGGGGGGTGCATGTGGGTTCATTTGCACCCAATCCATGCACCTGTGCACCCATCCTATGCATGTGTAATTTTATTGTTTACCTATATATAGCCTGTCATAGTATGCATGTTGTCACAGCCAGTGATGTAACATGTCATGATTGTATAATATATCATACACAGACTGTCTCTATGGAATAGTACCTAGAGTATTAATTTATAGTACATGTATACTATAGTACACTTCCGTTAGCTTTATGCATCCACCTGTACGGTTACTTTCAGTAACTTGCACCCAGTTAAATAATTGCCTAGAGACGCCGCTGGCTGCATGGACAACAGTATAACCTTAGTACAGTGTCAGATGTGAGTGACTTAAAGTATAGCATTTTATTATTGTAATATTATTATTCTACTACAGCATTTTTAATGTCAAAGTGGCTCAGTGAGGATAAGATATGGTCATTCTGCCACATCATACTCGTGGAGTAAATCAGATGATGGCAGTGCTGCTAATGCTGTGATACTGGACACCTCTTCCGATAAGTACACGGTCGTTGATGGCAATTCCTTAGAAATCAGATAATATTATTAAAGTGGATGGTGGTCTCTATCGCTGTGTGTATGGAGAAACTGGGGACATCACCTCAGTTGTGCGTTTATGTATGGTGAGTCAACAAGCCTGTGAGGTGGTGTCCCCTCTTTTATACACTAGTCACTCTGGTCCAAACCCCTCGGGTCACTTCCTTTATCATAGAGTCGGTAGACTCTATAAGTAGGGATGGCACGGATACTCCATATATGTAATACATTACAAAAATCCAAATATCTCAAAACAGGTAACCTTGTGAAATTTCTAAGTGTCAAAATCAGAATCTACAGCAAATTATCTATCTAATAAGACCAAGATCATCCATCAACTCAATTGTATATGCCAGAACCAGATGTTCAAAAAAATAGCCATTTGTCATTCTTTCTTTCTTTCTTTCTTTTTCATTATCAGGGCTAACTCATGACTGTCTGGACCTCTCACCTTAGTTTTCATATAAATCCGCTCTATTTTGTAGCGCGCAGTGCAGTGGCAAGTTAGTTTGGCGTTATCTCGACAGTTACGTAATAGTGGGTGTGTGCGGCGCATTAACGGTTAACGATTGGGTGTGTCTGATGCGCCATTTTATGATATAATGCGCATGCTTGGAATGTGTTGCCATGGTGAAGTCATGTGACAGCGCCTGGCCCTAGGCGAGGCCAAGCCAAGGTAGGCAGCTACTCTAGCGCGTGCAACGGCGCGCTGGATCGATCATGGATATGAATATGAAGGTGCAAAGCTCGAGGAACGGTAAGGCGCTAGGCATAGGCAGGCTACTCGCTAGCGCGTATAGCGCTAGTGCTCCGCTGGATCGATCATAGATATCATACCATCATACGAAGGCGCAAGACTCGAGGAGCGGTAACGTACAGATCATAAAACTATGCCTGGTAGATAGCTGCTGCCAACAATAAAACTTAGAACTTGGTTTTCTCCCTAAGCGGGAGAGTTTCATCGCGACTTGGGCCACCTAAAGTAGCCTTCTTTGCGGCCTGCTTCATCGTAATACAAGGCATGTTAATGAGGGGCGTGGCTACGAATTTTTGCAAACTTCGGTACCTCCCATCTTCTCTACACAGGACAGAAATTGTGAGCGAACCATGTAAGATGGCATTGACAAATTACACTAAGTGCATTAAAAAAGAACAGAAACAAGTATAAAAACAATTGAATAAAATTGAAGAATGAAGTAGGGATGGCAGGATCAAAAAGCACACAAACAAGAGATATTAAATCGCATCTACTATACATCCCTACGCTAGCTTTTTGAGGGGTGTAAAAATAACCAATAATAATGAATCAAAATTGATGAACCCAAACCATTGTGACAACGTAACTAGAGCTGAATGTCTCCCATATCATCGTGACCACACTCAACACGGCAACATTAATAGGTGCAAAATAATCGAGAAAAGCAAGCGTAGGGATGTATAGTAGATGCGATTTAATATCTCTTGTTTGTGTGCTTTTTGATCCTGCCATCCCTACTTCATTCTTCAATTTTATTCAATTGTTTTTATACTTGTTTTTATAGTATCACTATATGAGGCATACCTAGGCCTACTTAAGCACTTGTTTTACACAGTGTACTATATATCAGTCTGCAGTTTAGTGATAGCTACTACTGGTACATAAAGAATCAGTAGTTAATTGGCAGGATCCGGAAACTTTCTTTTGCATACATGCACTGACTGTACATGACAATACCACCGATCGAGTTTTAAGCATCTGATTCAGTGAATCTAACCATATCACAATCATCATATTGTCTGCTGAGTGGACGGTAATGCTAGTTTTTCTGATACAGTCAGTGCCTATGGTGAGACTGGAGTGTACTGATGGTGCCTTATTGAGAGCACAGTGCAGCAGAACTAGTATGAGTATCATAATGGTTCGATGTGAGTTAAAGTATAGCATTTATTATTGCAATAATAATAATATTATTATAATATTTTACAGCATTTTTAATGTATGAGAGTCTGCCTGGATCAGTGAGGGTAAGATGTGGTCATTCTGCTACAGCATACTTGTGGAGTAAATCAGACGATGGCAGTGCTGCTAATGCTGTGATACTGGATACCTCTCAGTCCGATAAGTACACAATTGTTGATGACAATTCTCTAGACATTAGTTTATAGATAATATTACCGGAGTGGATGGTGGTCTATATCGATGTGTGTACGGTGGACTTGGGGCTTCACCTCAGTTGTGTGTTTATGTGTATGGTGAGTCAACATGCAGTGATAATTCAGTATGGATCATTATATAAGAGCAAAATGTAATGTCAAGTGTATATTAGCTAGCTTAGCCAAATATGGGGAAATAGAGGCGCAGTGGTATTCCCCATTAATTTGGAACTAAGATCTAATTAAGTCTTATTTAAAAATTGTTGATGTTTCAGTGTATTGGCTCTTGAATAGCTATAAGTGTGACGTACAAGTTAAATCTGTAGTCAGTGTTACAGTAGTGAACAACATCTTTCTCTCATACAGAAAGAGCAGTTTTTGCTTCATGTCCACAAGAGTATCCAGGCTGCTCTAAGGAAGTTCCTCTTTCAGTTACGTCCACGTCGGGAGACCCAGCCATTTTCGATGCCTCCATTACCTACACACCTGGTGGTAGCTGTAACTTCAAACAGGAAATAAACCGAGTCAAATTTACAAAGATTAATGGGCAATCAAATTTGCCCAACACACTACTGTTCACATATCGCACAGACCAGGGAGCTTCATGTTTGATAAATGATAACCGGTTGTCCCTGAGCAGAGGAGATGGTTTGGACTACATTTTTACTCTTTTAAATGCTAGTCAAGAAGATGCTGGCATTTACGAGGTTGTTGTGGAGGGAACTCACCCAGACACAGGCTCTCTTGTTACATTTAAGAAGAGCTTTCATCTTAATATCATAGGACTTGGTATGCTATAATTGTAAACTTACAGACACGTGGACAACAGTAACCTTATTATAAAAAGGCTTATAGAAACACAGTGATAATTATATTACCACACAAATGGAATAGACTAAGTGAGCCTATAATAACAATTACATCAGCTTGTAGTCAGTGTTAACATAATGTCATGTCAGTAGCTAGTACATGATACAATGTATGATTTCGTTAATGGAACAGTATAGTGGGACAGTGGAGCAATGGGGTTTCTGTTGGTAAGAAATTTTTCATAAAATTATCAAAAGATTAGTGCATTCTTGTGATACTTATTCCCTCATGCAGGATGCAAGCTCAAAGAGATGACAATGTTTAGTAAGTTGAATAAAATGATTAAATTTGCTAGTGCATAATAGTAGTAGCTAAAGAGGAATTTTATTAACATTACTGATATAACATCTATGCCAAAAATTAATTCACTGGGAGTTTGGAATGTGTTGTGATGTATACGTATATACACAGCCAAGATGGATGTTCACATCATAATGCTCTATCGCAGATGTATACTTTATGCTCAATGGAACTGTGTACCTCAACAACAGTGCTATCCCCCTCTTGGGTGTAGGGGAGAGAGACCATGCCCTCCAGTGCCGGACCAGCAGGGACGAGTGCTGTAAAGCCTTGCCAAATCGGTTTGGTGACTTTTACTATCCCAACGGAACTAAAATCTTTAATGAAAGGTCAGGGTATGGGTTTTATCGCAACAGAGGTCAAAAGGTCATACATCTGAATCGGAGGGAGGGGGTGACTTCGCCTGCTGGGAAGTACACGTGTGAGATACCTGATGTTGATGGAGAGATGAAGAGCATATTCATCAATTTGATGGAATAACGCTAGTCTAGCATTATTCAATCAGCTTCTGTAGACAATTATCATGACATCTTGACATTTCTAACAATATTAGCTAGCTAAATTCTTAGGATTCAAAGGGTGATAGTATGTTGATACAAAATTTTTTGAATGATCAATAATATCATGTAGCTATATTAAACTCTTGTTATTACAATCATTATTACAAAGGTAGCTAATTGCCAAAAATGCCATAAAATTTACAAGTCATGCATTAAATAATTTAGTTTGATTGGGTCAGGTCAAAGTTCAACATGGCAACTCGCAGCTCTCTGGTGATCCGTGTCTGATTCCGCCCTCCCCTCTCTCGCCAATCTCAAGCTCTGTCGATGCTGTACAGTCGCTCAGTGCATCATGTGACCCGTCTCGACTCGTGACTATACTTCTCTCGCTACCGTGGGGCTCCATCTCCATGCTAGTAAACATGATAACTAGGGGGTGGGGTCGACCCCGCTTCCTTTACTTCCCCATCTTCCGTGGTGGCTTGTTTTCCCCTTGTGTCATGTTGTCTGCTGAGTGGATGGTATATCGGTGATGCATGCTCCTTTTTCTGGTACAGTCTGTGCCTATGGTGAGACTGGAGTGTTCTGATGGAGCCTTATTGAGGGCACAGATTTGGAACTCATCTAGATAGTGGCTCCCTAATTCCAATCAAGAAGAGTTTTCATCTTAATAATATAATTATTATAGGTACACACCGGTGTGAATTATCACTGTCATCATAAAACACATTTGAGGTGATGTCCCAACCACGTAACCGTTTGTACATCCTGTATGATTATATGCATGCCTTAGCTAGGCTAGTCACTCCTGGTCACTTCCTAGGTCTATATATTTAGGCACTTGTTCTACACTACACAGTCTAATATCAGTCTATAGTCTAGTAATAGCTATTCCTGGAACATAAAGATCCAGAAGTTAATTGGCAGGATCCGGATCGAAACTTTCTTTTGCATACATGCACTGACTGTACATGACAATATTTATCATTGATCGAGTTTTAAGCATCAGTAAATCTAACCATATAACAATCATCATGTTGTCTGCTGAGTGGATGGTAATGCTCCTTTTTCTGGTAGAGTCAGTACCTATGGTGAGACTGGAGTGTACTGATGGTGCCTTATTGAGGGCACAGTGCAGCAGCAGTCCAAGTATCAGATGTGAGTTGACTTAAAGTAGCTATGGCATTTTATTATTGCAATATTATTATTGTACTACAGCATTTTTAATGCATGAGAGTCCGCCTGGATCAGTGAGGATAAGATGTGGTCATTCTGCAACATCATACTCGTGGAGTAAATCAGATGATGGCAGTGCTGCTAATGCTGTGATACTGGACACCTCTTCCGATAAGTACACGGTTGTTGATGGCAATTCTCTAGATATTAGTTTAGATAATATTACCAAAGTAGATGGTGGTCTCTACCGCTGTGTGTATGGTGGGCTTGGGACATCACCTCAGTTGTGTGTTTATGTGTTCGGTAAGTCAACACCCAGATAACTTATTCACATAAGTAGCTTTGTATAAGATCAAATGCCAAGTTTATAAAGCCGTAAGTTAGCCAAAAATGGATAAAAACAAGCGTACTGGTATTCCCCATTAATTCGGAACTAAGATCGACTCAGTGCTCTCAAGGCCTGTCTCAGCTCTTCTAGCGCGCGCCCGACTAGCGGCCACTTATCGATATATCATGCATGTTTGTGGTCAATTAGAGCTTGTAACGTGACGTCACCCCATATCAACCACATACAAGTATACAAGCCACGGCAGTAAAGCCGCACGGCTGCAATAATCGAGCAAAATTCGTTGGTCAGCGAGTTCCAACATTGTTCTCGGGGGAATTTCGCAAGTTAAACGACGAAAAGCTAACCTTAGGGATGATTGTCGACGATCTGCCGCGGCGATTGTTCGTAGCTGCCTTGGTCTTTCAGCTACATGCGAGAGATCGTGCCGTCAGAAGTGCTGAAATGGCGTTTTTTGCGATTATCTACTTACTACAAAGTTGTTTGCAAATTCGCCGCGGGGAGAATTAAGAGTATCATCCTAAGTTTTATTTTCCCCTGTTAAGGTCAGCTATATCTGGCTGGAACAATGTTGGAAAACTTGAAATAGTGTTTAAGAGGGCGTGGCTAATCGCGGTTGTACCGCCTAATTAGATAAATAGTTGCGGTTTATTGAAAATCTTGAAGTACTAGAGTTATAGTTTCATTTCATCACCATGATCAGCTTCTCATATCTTGTTTAGGTAGCTACCTGTATCAGTGGTTGAAAATGTATAAATTTTATGCTAAATTGTATCTGAGACTGTCCTTATATTATACACTGAGGATGCTTAAATTTACAATCATTGAATGTTGTTGATGTTTCAGTGTATTGACTCTTAAATCCAAGTGTGCGGTACACTGCATAATATACTGCCCTTTCTCTATACAGAAAGAGCAGTTTTTGCTTCATGTCCACAAGAGTATTCAGGCTGCTCTAAGGAGGTTCCTCTTTCAGTTACATTGGGTAAACCTGCCATTTTCGATGCCTCCATTACCTACACACCTGGTGGTAGCTGCAACTTCAAACAGGCAATAACACGAGTCAAACTTACGAAGATTAACGGGCAATCAAATTTGCCCAACACATTATTGTTCACATGTCGCACAGACCAGGGAGCTTCATGTTTGATAAATGATAACCGGTTGTCCCTGAGCAGAGGAGATGGTTTGGACTACATATTTACTCTTTCAAATGCTAATCAAGAAGATGCTGGCATTTACGAGGTTGTCATGGAGGGAACTCACCCAGCAACAGGCTCTCTTATTACATTTAAGAAGAGCTTTCATCTCAGTATCAAAGGTATATATACTAAAATTGTAAACTTACCGATGCATGGCATAGGACAATTAATAGCAACCTTAGTACAATGATTATGAAAAGGGTTATGGGAACACAGTGATAATTATTATTGCCACACAAATGGAATAGTAAGGAATAGTAATAATAAGTTGTTTGTCAACGATTAATAGGAACACAACCTGGTGACGTGGATGGGCATGCCTGGCCAACGTTTGTTAGCTAATGTTATTGTTATAGCTATAGCTACACAGTAGATACAATCAGTTCGGCCAAGGGGAAAGTTTACCCTGTCCTTCTATAGCGATAATGCATGTCATGTGCCAGGACACACAAGCAATAATTAATTTTAATCAGGGCCGGGATACCGTTAGAGTTAGTCGTGCATGGTGGGCCAGCACTGTGAATGAATTGAAGGGGCTGGCCCGCCAGACTATATAATAGGGTTAGAATTTGGCTTGCTATCATTTGAATTTTTGGTGAAAGTTTAGGGTAAAGTCCAAAAATTATACCTTAAGACTGTTACAGTAATAGTATACTAATGCCATCATCTAGTTCAACTCTAGCATGGTTGTGAAAATGTTATCACAGTTCTTTAGCATTCATGATAATCTGGCTGGGTTGTAAGTCAAACAAGCATGATCAGTAGCCATGCACCTCTGGTGGGATGATAATAGTTGGCAGCCAAGTTTAATTAGCTATGTCATAATCGTGTGACTATATTATACTTGCCAAGCTGAGGATTAATTATTATACAATCATTGAGATCACTGTAAGTCCTGAAGACTCAAACGAACCAAGATCGATATCAATATTAATTTTTACGGGTTCAAAGTGGGAAACCGACGGTCTCAGCATGACATTAATCTATCATTAAATTTTATAATTCCATGATTGGAAGCGCATGACAGATAAAATAATAATTACATCAGCTTGCAGTCAGCGTCAGCATCTCATGTCATATCACTAGCTAGTACCTGACACCTGCAGTGTATGGTTTCGTTAATGGAATGATGATAAAAATTAATCATGTTGTTGAGGTTAACACAGACAACACATTGATTAGAGGCTTCGCAATTTCATCATCATAGAGACACGAGGCATTTCATGATCAGCTAACATAATCATAACTAAAGGGAACTATACTGTATATACCTCAAGTTTTCTCTCATGCATAACTAGCTACAACTTCTCCACCTGTAACACCCCCTGCACCGGTTGGAGTCCAAGCATTGTGCTCAGTGGTTGTCTGGTACAGTCCAGAGGTGTCCTGTGAAGATATGATCAGTGGCTATGAGGTGCAATTCTATGATCCCAACTTCACTCATTCGAACGTGACGAGGTACGTCGGAGCAAACAGGACTTTCTATGGCGTAATAGATGAGGACAGACTGGCTGGCGAGAACACCCATGTTCAGGTACTAATAACATTAGCTATTGCATCATAGACAGGACATATTGCCACATTGCATTCCAGCTAGCTATAGGTCCTAATAATATTTGAGATTTTTTTGTGTGTACAAAGTTCCCCTCTCATGTTCAGAATTACTACTATTACTATACCTGCAGATCCGAGTCCTGTACAACAGTATAGTGGGACAGTGGAGTGATGAGATTTCTGTTGGTAAGAGATTTTTCATAAAATCTAATGTCAAGAGTGCATGTGCATTCTTGTGGTATTCCCTCATGCAGGATGCAATCTCGAACAGATAACAACATTTAGTAAGTACTACATGACTATAATTAATAGAAATTTTGACAACATGATTAGCTATTTGTCAAATTCCTCTTCGCTGTTGATCAACAACTCTCAGACTGGTATATAGCTCAACCAAAGGGATCACTGGCTATACCCTGGTATAGCACAGGATGTGCATGAAAGCACCTTAAGGGGTTATATATGACATCACAATGTCGTGCAATCACTAAGATTAATCTTGAAGTTAAATTAATTTTTACTAATAATTTATTTTTTTACAACTGATAATAATAATTATTATGTGATCAGCTCTAAGAAAAGGGACCATTAATTTTGGAATTATGTGTTTGTAGTATGTAGCTTGTAATTTAGTGTGTATAGGGAATAATAATGTACTAGTAGGTGTATGTATCCGCTGTATGTTATTGTCAATACGCTGATACAAGTATACACACTATACTGCATTTGTAGAAAACAAGTTGGACATTGTCATGATAAAATTGGTCATGTTTCATGCGTATACTTCTACCACGAAAGGTCCCTTTTCTCATAGCAGGTCATAATAAACATGTTTGTACCAGAATTTCATAATTCACAGGGGAATTTTAAACATGTTGTTGTGATGTATAGGTAGCCAAGATGGCTGTTGATATCATAATGTTGTATCACAGATTTATACTTTATGCTCAATGGAACTGTGTACCTCAACAACAGTGATATTCCCCTCTTGGATGTAGGGGAGGGAGACCACGCCCTCCAGTGCCAGACCAGCAGGGACGAGTGCTGTAGAACCTTGCCAAACCGGTTTGGTGATTTCTACTATCCCAACGGAACTCAAGTCTTTAATGAAAGGTCAGGGTATGGGTTTTATCGCAACAGGGGTCAAAAGGTCATACATCTGAATCGGAGGGAGGGGGTGACTTTGCCTGCTGGGAAGTACAGGTGTGAGATACCTGATGCCGATGGAGAGATGAAGAGCATATTCATCAATTTGATGGAATAATGCTAGTCTCAACATTCAAAAGTTTACTAGTGTTATTATTGTTAGAGTTGATGTAGCTAATAGTTAACACTTGTGTATTATATTTGTGCATGTGGTTCTAGAATATTCTTATCAGTTGCATGTTCGTACACTGAGAGTTAGCATCAGAAGTTATTATAGTAAGCTTTTGAATGTTGAGACTAGCATTATTCCATCATGATCAGCTACTGATAGACTAATAAAACAAAATTTAGCTGCAAACTGTCATTAATATTAATAATTTTTGTATATTATAGCTATCACATGCATGCTGTAGGTAGATTTTAACAATAATATTAAACTTTTAGGATTTCAATGGGTGATAGTAATGTAGATACAAAAATTTTTTGAATGATCAATGTCATGCTTGTACAACTCGTTATTACAATCATCATTACAAAGGTAATTGCCAAAAATTCCATGAAATGAACAAAGTCATGTATTAAATTTAGTTTGATTAGACCAGGTCAAAGTTCAACATGTCGACTCGCAGCTCTCTGGTGATCCTTCTCTGATTCCACCCTCCCCTCTCTCGCCAATCTCAAGCTCCGTCGATGCTGTACAGTCACTCAGTGCATCATGTGACCCATCTCGACTACTTCTCTCGCTACCGTGGGGCTCCATCTCCATGATAACGCTATAATTAGGGGGTGGAGTTGACCCCACCCCCTCTTCTTCCCCATCTTCCATGGTGGCTTGCACTGTGATCACCTCGGAGGAAATTGGAGGGTACTTCCCCTTGTGTCCTGTTGCCGTGCCGACGCTCACACTAGTGGGTCGACTGGGGACCACTACGTGCACCGTGGGAACGTTCTCCGTCGTCACGGCGGAACGAGGTAGTAACGGCGGGGGCTCCTCCTCTTTGGGGAGACTGGGATCAAAATGTACCCCTCTCTCGCACGATTTCCCTCTCGATTTTGACTGATTCGATCTGTTTGGTTTGCTCGGCTTTCTGCCCGTCAGGGGCAACTGTTCCCCAGCTGAAGATCCAGTATCCAATGTTCCTGATCCCGTATCCAATGACGACATATTCTTCTTTGGTGGGCGTGGTGGGGGCATGGCTTCTCCTCCTCCTCCTCCCGGCGGCTTCTTACTCAAATCCTCTTTAACGATTTCGACGACGACCTTATCCGTAGTTCCAGGGGGAGGGGGAGCGGGGGGCTTCTGAGACGACAAAGACGGCTTCTTCAGGAGTGGAGAATCTGGAGTGGAGATTTTTCTCCTGGGCTGGGGCTTTGGTGGAAGTTGGTAGACCTCTGGCTCCTCTATGTACACGTTGGTGTTGGCTACGTTCGTTGACAAGTGTTTCATGGAACCAGACGAATTTCGATGGAAGTGGAAGCGATGTTTGCCGTGACCACTTCTCTCTTCCTCCCGCTGAACATGCTGTGTACTAGAAAGAATGTGTACAGTTAAGAAGTATGTATACCTATCTACATAATATTATAAGGGGTCAGTACTTAAACTGATGCTTGCTAGACTACTAGCCACTATCACTTTATATAATGCAGTCATCAGATAGGGGATTCAAGTGTGCTGATCGTGCATTCTCTTTCTTAAGTACATGCCAACAAGTTAAACAGGGCTCAAACAAGAACAACTAGCTACAGTACTACAGAACACAAGTAACTACACTTCCTAAATCTAGCCCAGTAGCACTAATATTTAACTTAAGGTGCATGACCACAGTATTACTGATGGCAGTCCTTGCCTCTTTCTTACTTGGATATGTAAATATAGCTACTAGCTATACACTTCCTAGGCTATATTATGATAGTTAGATGTTGGTTTCGCATATTCTACGAAGCAGCGAGTAGAATTGCGAAACCAACATCTAACTATTTCGGTAGCAGTCACTACTGACCCGTTAACATACTAATGACCTGCTATCACCTCCAACTATCCCACAATTTGGGGTTGAAAATTATGTTGCTATGGTAACTGCTACCAAAGCCTAATAGCTGCCCTAATATTTAAAGTTATAACAAATATTGATGACACATGCCATGCCCTCTCCTTACTTGTATATGCTGTGATAGTTTGGGGCTAGTGGTGTTGTAGCGGGGGGGGGGGGGGGGGGGGGGGGGGGCGTTGGACAAGATGTCATCAAAGGAACTGAGACATACAGAATGAACCAGTTTTAATTAGTGCCATATTCAATTCAGTCCTGTAGCTACTCCTGCTGAAAGGTACCGATTCAATGTATAGCTGTTTAGTGATGGGTTCTAGAAGGGTTTTTCTAGCTACTTCTAGCTCGACACGGGAGGTTTAGATCCATTTTATCACCGTATAATTTTACAAAGACTATTTTCCTCGATTATCACAATCTTGTACGAGGTTTGATGGGGTTTGATAGCTGAAGTCACTACAAATCACCTAAAATTAAGCCTTGAGCTTGAGTGTTGGTTGGATCCATGTTAGACCTCTCAAGTCTCATGTCTCAGGGCTCAATCTCACGATCTCATGCCCTGCAGTCCAGAAACTCACGCCTCAGCTCTGCTTAGTTACTCAGTACAGTGTACTATTAGCTAGCGCCCATTAAAGTTAGGGGGTGGGGCTGGGCATACCTCGAACACTTGCTGCATGCGCTCTAAGTTTTGGGCTATATATACCCTAGTTAACCTGCACATAATAATATACTCATATTTAATATGGCGGAGCCTCCTGACGGTATGCATTGTATTACAATAATCAATCTGATTGAATGATTGCATCCGATGATCTCACGCTTGAACCCACTGATCTCACTCCTAAAATGCAAGAGTCTCACTCCTGATAAAAATGTAGCTTGAGAGCTATGCCATGTTAGAGTTAGCCAGCTGCAGCACTTTGAAATTTGTATTGCTACACTAGAGCAATAATATTGCTGACTCAGCAAATATGTACTGCATGTGGTGTTGCCCCCCCCCCCCCCCCCCCCCCCCCCCCCTTGAGGGAGAAGGTGGGAGAGAGAACATTCTAGAACTCAAGATTGTATACATAGACCAAACTTTACACATGCTTTGGTCATTAAGTACACATAAAAAAATATGGAGATATTTCTTGGAAAATGTGACTTAGTTATAACCCTTAGAATATTCACCTTTCCATAGGCAGCGTTGGAGAATTGCAGTCGCCTCATTGAGTCCAACTGTCTCTGCTAGCTGATAGAGAAGCACAAGGCCTCAGTGGTTGTCCACTGCACAGACGGCTGGGACAGGACTGCCCAGCTGACCGCTCTGGCCATGCTCATGCTGGACCCCTTCTACAGAACCATCAGGGGACTTTGAGGTATGAATCCAGGAAATATAATATCATACAGACCACACTAGTTGGGAGGAAAGCCATTACTCAGCCATTTTACCGTACCATCACTCGAGCTACATGTGTACGTACAAGTGTGATGTACATCCGGTACACTGTACATGTAGGAAGAATTATTAGCTACAAGCTTCTTTCTTTCATACAGAAAGACCAGTATTTGCTTCATGTCCACAAGAGTATTCAGGCTGCTCTAAGGAGGTTCTTCCTTCAGTTACATTGGGAAATCCAGCCAATTTCGATGCCTCCATTACCTACACACCTACACACCTGGTGGTAGCTGTAACTTTAAACAAGCAATAACACGAGTCAAACTTACAAATATAAAAAAATGGTAGTCGTGCCATGCATGATCTCGCTTGCATGTGGCCCACACAGGTGGCTTGTGTTAGCAGTAGACGGTAGCTACTAGCTATCAATACTCCTGGTATAAACCTAGCTTGTAACTGTATGGCTGCAATAAGCGGCACACCTGCTCAAGCTTATCACTATATGGGACTCGCCGGATGTGTACTATTCCCCAGAACTACCTACATGTGCATGGAAGGGCTGGGCACGCATACCTAGGTCTATACTTAAGCACTTGTTTTACACAGTCTACTCTCAGTTTGCATGCAGTCTAGTAATAGCTAGCTAGCTACTACTCGGTAATAAAAGATCCAGAAGTTAATTGGCAGGATCCGGAAGTTTCTTTGTACACGTGCGCTGACTTTACATGACCATTGATCTAACGATATCCAATATCATAATCATCACGTTATCTGCTGAGTAGATGGTAATGCTCCTTTTTCTTGTTAAAATGCACAATAATATCATATATATAATTGTCTGCAGCGTGCATGTGGTATATACAAAAAAATTATGACAGTTTGACTGCAAATTTTCTTGTGCTAATTAGATCTTGCATTTTATTTGCATAAACACGGTATTATACATTATAATACCACACACTTGAATTCAAGAGTCAGTTGATATACTGAAATGTCAACAATATTCAATGTTTTATGTAAATCTTAGTTCCGAATTAATGGGGAATACCAGCAGGCTTGTTTCTCCCATTTTTGGCTAACTTCTTGGCCATATTTGATCTTATACAAAGCTACTTATGTGAATAAGTTATCTGGGTGTTGACTTACCGAACACATAAACACACAACTGAGGTGATGTCCCAAGCCCATCATACACACAGCGGTAGAGACCACCATCTACTCCGGTAATATTATCTAAACTAATATCTAGAGAATTGCCATCAACAACCGTGTACTTATCGGAAGAGGTGTCCAGTATCACAGCATTAGCAGCACTGCCATCATCTGATTTACTCCACGAGTATGATGTGGCAGAATGACCACATCTTATCCTCACTGAGCCACTTTGACTCTCATACAGTAGAAGTGCTGGAATGAAAAAAAGAGTTGAACTGCATGCAGGCTAAGACTGCATGATGGTATTGTGTTGGTAGTGATTCATGCACTCACGTTGAATTATACCTATGATTATACTCAGGCTGCTGCTGCACTCTGCCCTCAACAAGGCACCATCAGTAGCTACACTCCAGTCTCACCATAGGCACGTGCTGACTGTACCATAGGATTTCAAAGGATGATAGCGTTGATGGCAATTCCTTAGACATCAGATAATATTATTATTAAAGTGGATGGTGGTCTCTATCGCTGTGTGTATGGAGAAACTGGGACTTCACCTCAGTTGTGTGTTTATGTGTTTGGTGAGTCAACAAGCCTGTGACCTCCAGGTGGTGTCCCATATCCATTGCTTCACTTCCTTTATTATAGTGCCACTATAGTATGAGGCATACCTAGGCCTACTTAAGCACTTGTTTTACACAGTCTACTCTCAGTCTGCAGTCTAGTGATAGCCACTACTGGTACACAAAGATTCAGAAGTTATAATTGGCAGGATCCGGAAACTTTCATTTGCGCTGACTGTACATGACAATTAATGTGCTTTTAACCACTGATTGAGTTTGAATTTAACGATATCACAATCATCATGTTGTCTGCTAAGTGGACGGTAATGCTCTTTTTTCTGGTACAGTCAGTGCCTATGGTGAGACTGGAGTGTTCTGATGGTGCCTTATTGAGGACACAGTGCAGCAGTGTGAGTATGGTTCGATGTGAGTTAATTAAAGTAGCTATAGCATTTATTATTGCAATAATATTATTATTATCATTATTATACTACAGCATTTTTAATGTATGAGAGTCAAAGTGCCTCAGTGAGGATAAGATGTGGTCATTCTGCCACATCATACTCGTGGAGTAAATCAGATGATGGCAGTGCTGCTAATGCTGTGATACTGGACACCTCTTCCGATAAGTACACAGTCATTGATGGAAATTCTCTAGACATTAGTTTAGATAATGTAACCGGAGCTGATGGTGGTCTCTATCGCTGTGTGTATGATGAACCAGGGAGACAGCTGGTACCGGTACTCGAGCCCGGGTTGTGTATTTATGTTCATGGTGAGTCAATATGCAGTGATGTAATATTATTATAATCTACGCACATTGCATAATCATTACAAGAGACTGAGCAAATTCCAAGTGTAAGCCCGTATTAAGTTAGCCAAAACTAGCTATACTGGTACTCAATCTTAATCCTAACATGTCTGGTATACTTGATGAATGTTCTTGCATAATGTTTCATGTACAGCATGACATTATTCTATCATTAATTTTTATGATCCCATGATTTTATTAATACAGGAAGTGCATGACAGATAAATAATAATTACATCAGCTTGTAGTCAGTGTCAACAATTCATTATGTCATGAAGTGTGCGGTATACTGTATATACTGCTCTTTCTCTATTATACAGCAAGAGCAGTTTTTGCTTCATGTCCACAAGAGTATTCAGGCTGCTCTACGGAGGTTCCTCTTTCAGTTACATTGGGAAATCCAGTCATTTTCGATGCCTCCATTACCTACACACCTGGTGGTAGCTGTAATTTCAAACAGGCAATAACACGAGTCAAACTTACAAAGATTAATGGGCAATCAAATTTGCCGAACACACTACTGTTCACATGTCGCACAGACCAGGGAGCTTCATGTTTGATAAATGATAACCGGTTATCCCTGAACAGAGGAGATGGTTTGGACTACATATTTACTCGAAAGGCTTAATATGGGAATACAGTGACAATTATATATGGAATAGTGAACCTATTATAAGGAATAATAATTGGCCAACAACTAATAGGAACATAAACTGCATAGTGACATGCCGTGCACCATTTGGGCATGCATGTCTGGCCAACTTTTGTTCGCTAAAATTAATATACATTATTATTATAGCTATAGCTACACAGTATAATCGATCAGTGTATATAGCATTCAGCCAAGGGGAAATTTTTTCCTGTCTCTCTACAGCGACTCGTGCAAGGATAGACAAGCAATAGTTTAACCTGGGATACCATCAGAGTTAGTCTGGCAGGCCAGCACTGTGAATCGAAGGGGCTGGCCCGCCAGACTATAATAGGGTTAGAGTTTAGCTCGTTATCATTATGTAACGCTTCGCCACCTTCAACGCCGCTTCACAGGGTTTAGATATTAATAGTATTATTCAAATAGCAGCATTATACACATACGATACATAGAGAGAGAGAGAGAGAGAGAGAGAGAGATGGATGATGGTAGAGAGATGACACCACAACTGAGGAACACTCAACACTACTCAAACTCAAACTGACTGACTGACTAGAGTCCAGTGGTTTTATATGCATGCATACAGGATATGATGTCAGATGGCAACTAGTTGGAAAAGGGTCGTTACACATGACCTTACAAATCCCCCCTCTGAGGACAGGCACTTGCCCTCAAGTGATTTGCACAAACAAAAGAAAGAAAACAGATGATTTTGCACAACCATGCAACAAAAGAAAAGAATATCATGACACAAAAATCAATAATCACGAAAATTAATAAACTTACATAACTTCTGTTCATAGGTTAACTTTTCTGAGTCATGGAACGGGTAACTGGACCAGTTGTTCTCTGAGGCTCATTAGAAGGAGAAGTCACAGTCTGGCGCTTAGATCGGCGTTTCCGTGACTGCTTCCGACCAGTCCAGCAACGATCAGGTAATTCAGGATAACACTTTCTCAGTCTATCAATAGCAACAAAAATAGATGGCTCACTAGTTCGTTCAATCAACTTGACTTCGGCATTGGTGGGGGTGACTGCTACGATACGGTACGGTCCGTGGTAGGGTCTAGCTAACTTGCGATTCTTGCCTGTCACTTCACTCGGCATATATACCATCACCCGGTCACCAACACGATAGGTAGATTCAGGATCTTTCGATTTGCGATCATAGAATAACTTCTGCTTCTTCTGGGATTGCCGTATTTGTTGTCTTGCATATTCTCGAGCATTGGCCAAACTGGTAGTTAGCTCAGTCTTATAGTCGTCCAAGTCAACTGTATAAGCAGGACGGGGAAGGGCCAAGTCACTCGCTGTTGGCAGACGGGGATCTCTACCGTAGAGGAGATAGAAGGGTGACTCCTTGGTAGAGTCCTGCACAGTAGAATGATAGGCAAAAAGCAGCATAGGTAGTTGTTTATCCCACTCGACAGTAGTTCCTTCGATACTCTTTGAAATCATATTCGTGATAGTACAGTTAAACTTTTCAACAAGTCCATCCGTCTGTGGGTGATACCCTGACGTATTTACTTTCTTCATACCTAAAAGAGAACACATTTGCAAAATTAGATCCGACAAGAAATTAGCACCACGATCAGATAATAGTTCCTCGGGCACACCATGCCTACAAACAATATTCTCCACCAGAAGACGAGCTATAGTCTCTGTTCGCTGGTCAGGTACTGGATACGCTTCAACCCATTTTGTGAGGTAGTCGAGAAACACCACGAGATATTGGTTTCCACTGGAAGTGAGGGGAAGCTTAAGAATATCAACCCCAACACGATGAAACGGTCCACGAACAGGTATGGGTTGGAGAAGAGGACGGATTCCGTGTCCTGGTCCCCTACGACTCGCACAATTCAGACATCCACGACAAAATCTTCGAACATCAGCTCTCATGCCAGACCACCAGTACAACCTACGTAAACGATCATAAACTTTTCTCTCTGAGAGATGGCCAGCATATATGGTAGAATGATTTTCGGTCAACAACTCCTGTCTCCAAGGCTCTGGAACTACGATACACCATCGGCCACAATTCGACACATCCTCACGATACAATACACCATCGATAATCTCCATTCGTCGGCTCTCCAGAACTATTCTTTTGGCAACACGATCGTCATCGGGTAAGGAATGGCACTCCAAGTAAGCGATATATAGAGCAAGGTCAGGATCCGTTAATTGCATTTCACGAACTTCTTTGAGGCTTTCTTTTTCAGCTATGGATTCACCAGCCGTCACGTCACTGTCGTCAGGTACTGCCAAACCGGCAAACACAGAACACACAGAACAATCAAAACAAACAGGGCACACACTATCACAACACTTACATGAAACTTCAGAAGTTACAGAAAGAACATTTTCAGATTCTTCACATACAGACACACAACCATTTTCTTCACATACAGACACACAATTTGGTGGGGACACAGAACTAACACTAGACGCGGGGTTGCGTGAAAGGGCATCAGCATTCACATTTTGTCGTCCAGAACGATGCTTCAGAGTAAGATTCATTTCCTGGATTGTTAAAGCCCAGCGTGCCAGCTTTCCAGAAGGGCGGGGAGTATTCAGCAAAGATAGGCAAGCAGAGTGATCGGTGTACACGATGGTATGGTGACCCAAGAGGTACGGACGAAAGTATCGAACAGCCCAAACAAGACCAAGAGTTTCAAGCTCTGAGATACCGTAGTTCTTCTCGTGCGCGTTAAGCGATCGCGAAGCGTACGCTATCGGATGTACGTGTCCATCATCTTGTTTCTGGGATAACACTGCACCAAGTCCAATTCCACTAGCATCAGTCTCAAGAATGAATTCTCGATCATGTCCAAAGCGCGGGTAAGACAACACGGGAGCAGTTACCAGTAGTTCTTTCAACTTGCAAAAGGCAGCTTCACACTCGGAAGTCCACTCGAAGGGGACATCTTTCTTAGTCAAAGCATGCAGGGGTGCTGCAATCTTAGCAAAACCGGGTACAAACCTACGATAATAGGAAGCTAAACCTACAAACTGTCGAAGAGTAGTCACATCACAAGGCGTCGGGAACAACTTCACTTTTTCTGTTTTGGAAGGATCAGGGCGAATACCCTGGGTAGAGATGACATGTCCAAGGTAGGGAACTTCATTACGGAGAATAAGACACTTCTTTGGTTTAAGACGGAGTCCAGCTTCACGGAGACGTCCAAAGACTTCACGAAGGTGACGGAGATGGTCGTCGAAGGTACGGGAAGCAATGAGAATATCATCAAGATACGCGAAGCAGCTGCGCCATTCTAAGCCAGAGAGAACTGCTTGCATCAGTCACTGAAACGTGGCAGGCGCGTTACAGAGCCCGAATGGCATCCGTACGAACTCAAACAGGCCATGATGAGTCGTAAAAGCTGATTTAGCGCGTGCATCTTGATCAAGCTCAACTTGCCAATATCCGGAGGCAAGATCTAGGGATGTGAAATACTTGGCTTCTCCTAGGGTGTCTAATATATCCTCCACACGTGGTAACGGGTAAACATCTTTCCTAGTGATGGCGTTCAAACGTCTGAAATCAACACAGAAACGAAGGCTGCCGTCCTTCTTGGGCACAAGCACAATGGAACTTGCCCAAGGACTGTTCGAAGGCTTCACTACTCCTTGCTCCTGCATATCACTAACCATTTTTTCAATCTTTTCCCTATAAACTACAGGGGTGCGATAAGGCTGTTGTTTTACAGGAAGTTGATCTCCTGTGTCGATGCTGTGCTGTACTAAACTAGTACATCCTAGCTCTGAGTCGTCCAGAGCAAACACATCAGTAGATTCAGCGAGTACCTCCTTGAGTTTTTCAAGCTCTACTGGGTTTAGTTTGTCAACAGGCATGTCTAACACTTTCAGTAGTCTCTGCAGACGCTCAGGCGAATTAACTAAGGCTTTTACGGAGGCACATCGACTGGGATCACGAGGTAGTTCTGAATCAACTGTTTGAGACATATCAAAAGACACTTGATCAGGCAAATCACATGCTCTGGCTACTCCTAACTCGCTTCCTTCTTCTAACCAAACAGGCATTCCCTGAAAGTTCTGTAGGGGAATCAACACGTTACCATCTGGATGCACAGTAACTAATGACTCTTGAGTACAAAGTCCTAAAGGCTCCAAAGTTTCATGCTTTGGCTCAAACAACAAATGCTCCACTTTACTAGGGTTGCCTTCTACCTGACCTCTAACAAAACGACCTTTTTGACCTGGAATAATAACTGATTGAACTAGATTCACATGAGCAGGCTCAACTCCATTCTCTACTGACGCAGTCAGTTTTCGGCCATTAGCTCTAACAACAGAGATACCTAAGGCGGGGAGTACGTTGGATCCCAACAGACACTCCTGCTCACTATCGGGTTGCACGAAAACAGGCACAGCTGTGGACTTACCATCGACAGCTAGGGTAAACAAGACTTGGGCAGTTACACCTATAGCGTGCCCTCCCTTACCTTTAAACTTGGTACAAGGGTGCTCTAGTGTGGGCAAAGCTTTACCATTCTTCTTTAAATGCTTAAACACCTTATGCAGCAGGGAACGAGAGATTATGGTCGACTGCGACCCAGTGTCAACAAGGGCAGACACAGGCAATCCTTCAACTGTTACCTGCAACCAATAGGAAGGTCCTACTGCACCCATAACAACATTGACACTACTCTCTGCAGACGCACTGGCCAGCTGTTGCTCCTTCTCCAGCCTACGCTTGGACAGTTCCTGCTCTAGTTCTCTATCGCTCAATTCATCCACACTCACTAGACGAGTCTTGCTATCCTTCTGTTTTCCAGGGGCTTCCACTCCTCTCTTTTGCTTATCCCAACAAAACTTGGCTATATGCCCGAACCGGTGACAATTATGACATTGAGGGCCTTGACCCTGCTTGTTACTACTCTGACTACTGTCACGCTTCTTCTCACTATCAGCAGAAGCTTTCGCTGCCTGCTCTTTACGGGGCTGAGTGGGGGCTTTCTCCACTTTCTTGCTTTTCTGTTGGTTATCCTTACGCTCCTCAGCAGCCTCACAGTACTGCTGTTCACATCGCTCCGTCGTACGTGCACGGTTAAAAAGCTCATCAAAGCTTTCATCCACCTTAGGAGCACCAAGCTTTCTCTGCCATCGCGGCAGCAACGCGTGAAAGAATCTGCCCTTCACTAACCTATCAAAATCTTTGCCTTTTAGCGTAGGAAATGCCCTCTTTGCTAGCCTTTGCAACTCCAAGCCCAGTGCTTCTATAGACTGATCTGTCTGTATCAACTGGTGAAATTCTGCACCCCTCAACTCCTCAATATCAACAGGCTTAAATCTGGACTTGAGTGCACCAACCGTCTTGCTATAGTTAGCTTTTACCTCATCAGACAACAATCTATAAGTCTGATAAGCTGAACCATGCAGGGACATTTTGAGATTATACCTCTTAAGATCATCAGACCACCCAATCAACTTGGCTCTTTCTTCAAATTGCTCAATCCACCTATCAAATCCCTCCTCACTGGACTGTATACCCTCACCACTGTAATCTTTTAGTGGGGTAGGCTTTGAGCAGACATAGCTTTGGTCTGGGCTGCTACCATGGCTGTTTGTGTTTGCACCAACTGAATAAGCTGTTGCACAAGTCCCTTATCTCCAGCCACACCACCAACACTCTTATTAACACCAGAAACCTCAGAGGCATGCTCACCACCTGCACTACCATTTAAGGAAACAACCTCAGCACTGCTGGGGCCACCACCTGTGGGGTCACTACTAGTAGAGGCTGGGCTAGTGGTCTCACTATCACTAGCTCCCTCGCAACCTTTCTCACCACTAGTCACAACACTGTGGGTACAATCACTAGGACTCTCTGTCTGACCTCTCTCACTCTTCCCATGAGCAAAGGTGACATGCTTCTCACTGCTACCTGTAGGCTCAGGACTACCACTACCTCCATGACTATCACTATCCCCCTCCTTAGAGCCACTCTCTTTCACACCATGCACCTCACTTGTAGCTCCAGGGGCACTGGGAGGAACAGAACTCTCCAAGGTAGATAGCTTTTCTTTAAGCTCCACTATCAAGGTAGCATCTCGATCCCGCTCCTCTCGGTGTCGCTCACGCTCCTTGTCAAACTGCTTTCGTACCTCCTCCAGTTGCTTCAATCCATCCAGTTCTAGTTTCATCCTCATGGTCTCCATGTCAGCATTCCACTTATCACCTGCAGCACTCCAACCGTCAATCGTTTCTGACAGTTTCTTCTCTACTCTTTTTCTCCTTTTAGTCTCGTCCTCCAGCTCCTGTTCCAACTCCTGAACTTTACGACACTGGTCTTCACCGTACTCCTTTGCATTTTCAGCCATTTCTCTCACTTGATGAAGCTGCTGCTCGTAGTCGGCTCGCACCGATCGCAACTCCTCTGCTGCCTCTGCCAGCTGCTGCTGCAGATCTTGTGATCCAACGGTCTCCTTTTCCATCGTTATGACAGTGTCTTGCGGTAACTGAGAACTCCCTCCACTCCGCAATCTACTCGATGTTGTCGAAGTTCCTTCACGGGTCAAGCTCTTGAGCTCCCTCGTCGACATTCACGGTTGCGTACAGGTCGGTTGCCAACACAACGGATCTGTCGTACAAGTCCACCAAGCCGAGATCCGGGCAGGGTCGCCAAATGTAACGCTTCGCCACCTTCAACGCCGCTTCACAGGGTTTAGATATTAATAGTATTATTCAAATAGCAGCATTATACACATACGATACATAGAGAGAGAGAGAGAGAGAGAGAGAGAGATGGATGATGGTAGAGAGATGACACCACAACTGAGGAACACTCAACACTACTCAAACTCAAACTGACTGACTGACTAGAGTCCAGTGGTTTTATATGCATGCATACAGGATATGATGTCAGATGGCAACTAGTTGGAAAAGGGTCGTTACACATGACCTTACAAATAAATTTTTATGCGGGTGACCAGTGAAAGTTCAAAAAATTATACCTTAAGATTGTAATAATGGTTCAACTTCAGGGATGATAGCTAATATTATGCAATCATTGAGATCACTGTACATGTAAGATCATGAAGACTCAAGCCAACCAAGATCAGTATTAATTTTTTTTACAGGTTCAGGTTCAAAGTGGGAAACTTAATGTACACTCTATTATTAAATTTTTGCAAGCTAGCCTGCCCATGATTTAATAATACAGGAATACAGGAATACAGGAATACAGGAGGTAAAATAATAATTACAGCAGAATATGCACTGATGCTACACTGAAAGGGTTATAGAGTTTAGCTTGCTATCATCATAAGTTAAAATTTAATTTTTATGACGGATGACCAGTGAAAGTTCAAGGCATGAGTCTTCACGATCTTACAGCGATCTCAATGATTGCATAATAACTATAATTGGAAATCCTCAGCTTGGCAATTATAATAATAGCCATACTATTATGACATAGCTAATTAAACTTGGCTGCCAACTATTATCATCCCTGAAGTTGAACTAGAATCTGATGATGTAATAGTCTTAAGGTATAATTTTTTGGACTTTTTTGGTAGCTACATATTAATTTATGAAGCTACTATTGAATTTTATTCCCTCAGGCCTAGGGTGTGCTCTCAAACAGATGTCAACATTAAATTTTAGTGAGTTGAATAAAAATTAGTATACAGGAATTAAATTTTCTAGTACTAGGTCCTATAATTCCCAAAATATTACCCATTATGCTCATTGACAAGTTGAACCGATTATATTAATGCTAATAAAAACCGATAATATGAGATGTAACGAGACTCAGTTAAGCTATATTATAGCTCGAGTGCAACCATTTCAGTTTTGCCATGACATTGTGCTCGGGTTCAAAAGTGGGCACCAGCTGACTGATCAACCCTTTCCCATGCAGTCCATAGTATTATGCAGTCTAGGCGTTATGACAAAAGTCCAATTTTAATAGGTGTGTGTAAGCATTTGAGAATTACCCTAGCATTATAGACATCAACTGGCATAGTTTGAGAATTTTAGGGCGCACAATAATTATTGCAAGTAGCTGTTAACATGCCCTAAAATTCTCAACTATGCCAGTTGATGCCTATAATGCTAGCATAATTCTCAAATGCTTACACACACCTATAGCTATTATGCTCAAAATTATGCTGGCATAATTTACCTACCCCTAATCCTAATAATTATGGATTTCTTAATGCTCTATCACAGATGTATACTTTATGCTCAATGGAACTGTGTACCTCAACAACAGTGCTATCCCCCTCTTGGGTGTAGGGGAGAGAGACCATGCCCTCCAGTGTAGGACCAGCAGGGACGGGTGTTGTAAAAACCTTGCCAAACTGGTTTGGTGACTTCTACTATCCCAATGGAACTAAAGTCTTTAATGAAAGGCCAGGGTATGGGTTTTACCGCAACAGAGGTCAAAAGGTCATACATCTGAATCGGAGGGAGGGGGTGACTTCGCCTGCTGGGAAGTACAGGTGTGAGATACCTGATACCGATGGAGAGATGAAGAGCATATTCATCAATTTGATGGAATAGTCACTAATACTAGTCTTAACATTCAAAGCTTACTAGTAATATTAACTGCAAATTGTCATTAAATTAATATTTATTTTATATTCCATCAGCTGCAAACTGCCACTTTCGTGTATATACCACACACACATGCTGTAGACAATTATCATGCGACATTATTGTGCAATTTAACAATTATTTATTTTTTAGGATTTCAAAGGGTGATAGTGAATGTAGAATGTAGATACAAAAATGTTTTGAATGATCAATGTCATGCATTGTACAACTCGTTATCACAATCATTATATTATTACAAAGGTAATTGCCAAATATTCCATGAAATGAACAAAGTCATGTATTAAATTTAGTTTGATTGGGTCAGGTCAAAGTTCAACATGTGGACTCACAGCTCTCTGGTGATCCATGTCTGATTCCGCCCTCCCACCCTCTCCTCAAGCTCCATCGATGCCGTACAGTCGCTCAACGCATCATGTGACCCATCTCGACTACTTCTCTCACTACCGTGGGGCTCCATCTCCATGACAACGCTATAATTAGGGGGTGGAGTCGACCCCGCCCCCTCTCCTTCCCCATCTTCCATGGTGGCTTGCACTGTGATCACCTCGGAGGAAATTGGAGGGTACTTCCCCTTGTGTCCCGTTGCCGTGCCGACGCTCACACTAGTGGCTCGACTAGGGACCACTACGTGCACCGTGGGAACGTCTTCCGTCGCCACGGCGGAACGAGGTGGTAATGGCGGGGGCTCCTCCTCTTTGGGGAGACTGGGATCAAAATGCACACCTCTCTCGCACGACTTCCCTCTTGATTTTGACTGACTCGATCTGTTTGGTTTGCTAGGCTTTCTACCCGTCAGGGGTGACTGCTCCCCACCTGAAGATCCAGTATCTGATGTTCCCGATCCCGTATTCAATGACGACATACTCTTCTTTGGTGGGCGTGGTGGGGGTGTGGCCTCTCCTCCTCCTCCTCCCGGCGGCTTCTTACTCAAGTCCTCTTTAACGATTTCGACGACAATCTCGTCCGTAGTTCCGGGGGGAGGGGGAGCGGGGGGCATCTGAGACGACAAAGACGGTTTCTTTAGGAGCGGAGAATCTGGAGTGGAGATTTTTCTCCTGGGCTGGGGCTTTGGCGGAAGCTGGTAGACCTCTGGCTCCTCCACGTACACATTGGTGTTGGCTATGTTCGTTGACGAGCGTTTCATGGAATCGGATGAGTTTCGGTGGAAGTGGAAGCGATGTTTACCATGACCACTTCTCTCTTCCTCTTGCTGAACGTGCTGTGTAGCTACAAGAAATAAAAAAAAACCCAGTTAACTAGAGCTCTGTAGAGCACATCATAGGCGTAGGAACCAGGGGGGCACCATGCAGGGGCACGTGCCCCCCCCCCCCCCCCCCGTGACGACCAGTCCTAGGGGTGTGGCTATCAAGTGTTCACCGCCACACCCCCTCCTCCGAGGGTGCGATGTGAGCGTAGCTACGATCAACATTCTACGTATGATAAAATGTACTCTGTTGCTCCTTTTGTGGAGTGTTGATCAAATAATAATAATAATAATAATAAATAATAATAAAAATCAAATATGTGACCCTTGATCTGTTGCTGTGTTCTTATTGTCAATGATAGATACCTCAGTGTGTTATAATTAATTTTGTTCTCTCAAGGGATGATCCAGAAATTGATAATGAGTTTAATTAACTGATATATACCATCAGTACCAATGATGCATGATAGCACGGATGTACCACCGTGTAATCCACACACTCCGTCATCTTGTTACGTTTTTGACCCTATATCCCAACTGAGATTCTTAGAACAGTCACCCTGCATGGAAATTTCTATAATGCCATATTTACTATGTATGGCGAAAAATCGTATGTACTATATATCTTGACTGTCAATATAGATAATTATATCTAGCAACAACACACTGAAGTATCAAGGGGTGGTCATATATATATGCCCTGTGTTACCATTTGTGACCGCGATCAAAATATTTTGATCGACAAAATCGGCCTTGGTCGCTTGATTTTCGGCAAAAATTACCCTTGATCGCTTGATCCTGGTGACGTAAAATGACGTTTCAGGTAATGGTCGTCATATCCACTAGCTAAAAGTGACTTTGATCGCTTGATCCTGCACTAAAATCGGCCTTGATCGTTTGATTTCATTTTGATCCCGGTCATAAATGGTAACACTAAGCGTATATAAGTGACTACCTCTTGAGTATCAATATACTCAAGAACGGGGACGAGGCTACACTCCTTCAGGCTACGCGCATGGGGGTGTGGCGGTGAGCGTCGATAACCACACCCCTGGCTAGGACTGGTACATGGTCGTGTTATTAGCATGTATACTGGAATGGCGACGGTACGGAGACTGAACTGTACGGACATCAGCGTTACGGACGGCGGTGACGTGACGACGGTAGGAGGAGAGGATACTGGAGTGATACGTGATAGCCACTGGCGTGACGCGTGACCTCCAGGGCCACCGTAGATTTTGAATTTAGGAATTTCCCCTAGGGTAAGCACTTCGCTAATTAGCTAATTGGTGCAAAACCCCTATATGCCCCCACCCTGGCCCGACTTGGGGTAGGTGGGGCATGACATTGCAGGGGCGGATCTAGGATTTTTAGTATGGTGGGGTTGTAGGTATAATTGCGCGCGAAGCGCGCGAAAAATTTTGTGACCACGCCCACTTTTAGTGAGCCACGCCCACTTTTAATCATCTTCCTGCGCCCCATGCATGGGCCCAGAGTGTGACTGTGACCTAGCAAGGCACTGCAACACTGTAGGTATAGAGCTTTACCACGCCTAGCACCACAGCTGACTCTTGTGGTCTACAGTAGATTATTCATAGCTGAAGCCATGTTCAGGATGTACCACAAACCACCGTGCACCACCTGTTGGTTTGAGGCCAATTATGTACTACACAGCTTGTCTGCTGCTAACCATACAGTGGCAGCTACTGTGCCAAGCTATAGTAAGCCTTGTATATAAGTGGGAGGGGCTGCTCAAAATCGTTTGGGGGGGGTTGCAACCCCCTGAACCCCCCCCTAGATCCGCCCCTGCATTGATAGGTGCATTAAATCAACTCCCACAAGGTCAATTCTCATGTAAGGCCAAGCAAAGTTAATTAATAGTTTCTCAGGCCCGCCCGCATCAAATTTTGAGAAAGCAAGACTTTTTTATTTATTTTTCACGTGAGCAGTCACGTGTTAATTAATTTAATTAACAGACAAAAATTGGAATGTACAGTAAAGAGTTTATGAAACTAACTGTTTTCTGGCATCTCGAGACTGTTTGTTTGACATCTCACAACTGAAGTCTCCGTGAAAGTGGTATTTAGCCAGCAGCTAGCTAGCTATTTTCTTCAAAGATGATGACGTCATCTTACAAGGTTAGTACGAATGATGAAACTTTTCTCTACTAAATAGAAAGCTAAACTTGATTGTTAGGCTAGATATTCTCTCTGGTTGGACTTCAATACTTGTATTTCTGCACTAGCTTGTGTATCAACCACGTGTAGCACTAGCGAAAGTGGGCGTGGCCACTAGCGCCACGCCCATTTTTCATTAAAAAATAAAATAAAAAGCCGCCTCCCGCATGGGTTTTGAAATTTGAAAGCCTGAGAAACTAGTAATTAAGTTTGTTTGGCCTAATCAATTCTTGCGAAATCAACTTGGGGCGAGGTCAATTCCCATATTATGATCAAGAAGGCTATTTAGAACCAAGAAAATCTTCTGTTTTGGGAGCGTATTTTAGAGGCCAGTAAGTTTACTGTTGGTAATAACCACCATAATCGACAGTTCACTGAACTGATCAGCTGGATCCTGTAGAAGTTAGTGTAAAATAGAGTTTTATACCTAGAGTAACTCATGGGATGATTTACACCAGCAAAACCTAGAGTAACTCATGAGACGATTTTACACCAATACAACCCATTGGAAGATATTGTTGTAAGATCCTAATTTTTTTATTGTATACCAAGCATATTATAAGGGACGCTTTTACACCAGTTGCCACCACATACAGGTACTGAAGTGGTGTAAAATCATGCCATGTAATACTGATGGCTATAACAGTAGCTGAAGCAACCTCACTTAAAATTTTCCCATAATAAGAATGCACATCTATACTCTGCTGAAATTTTAAGTGTGAACTTTGATCTGGTGTAAAATGTTCCCTTGTATATATAATATTATAGTCACTGAATCCAGACTTGGGTAGATTTCTAAGTGCGTTCCAAATCCTCGCTGTGGGTGTGGCTGAAGTGCACGCACTTGGTGGGTGGGGGTATCCTGCAGCTGCAACAGCTACTTTGGGCTTGTGCTAATAGAATGGTAGACCGGGGGCTCACCATGTGTACGAGTTAGAATTCTTTGTAAAGCATGTCAGGGTAATTTCTGCAGTACAACATTGTGTTCAGAGTGATAAGGGTAGTCTAAGAGATCACCATTGACTTATGGATATTACAGCAATAAAGAAGTATTAGTAGTAATTAAATTTACTGATGCAATTAATAGTTTCTTAGAGTTGACAGTAATCATGACTGTTCATGACTAGATACATTCTCTCACTTGGATGCTATTGTAGCTAATTTATACTTTCTAAATCTTCATCATCAAAAGATGCCTCTTCAGTTTGTCCGTCTGAAGGAAAGTAGATACCATACACATCACTCAATTGCACCCTCTAGTAGTGTTTTATAAATACATATATAGATATAATAATTATTATAGCTAAATCACATTTGACTCAATGGCTATCACATTAAAAAGAGATGTAACTAAATCACCAGTAGCTGCTGCCAGGAATCATTCATTCATGGCTAGTCTCGAACCCAGACCCCTCCTATTTCCACAGCATTGGATGTATTGTAGTGCTACCAGCACGACTCACTCATGTGTTTGGTATTAAAGTATATGCAGATATTATGAGACAGTTGGTATTATGGGACATCCATACTAACTAAGATGGAAGCTTCCGGTTTGGGGGTCATTGTATTATACCTGCCTGCAAAGTTGGATTTGCTATCTACCTTATTTTGATATGGGTTTTGTAGCAAAATACGATTTTCAGTTTTTGGTGTATCAACTTTGCAAATCTGCTTATTTGATACATCAAATTACTTAGCTATTTTTTACTTTAAGAATGCCAATTGGCTAGGACATCAATTTTAAATTAAACACCTCATGATAATTGCCTTTACCAGTGGGAAGGGAAGGTGGTATCTCATAATAGGGACAGGCGTCCCATAATACTAATGATCACAAAACAATTTATAAGATTGATATTTAGCTATAATCCATGTATTAGAGGCCATAGGCAGTCCGAGCTTAAACCACCCCCCCCCCCCCACATAAAATACTCCTAATACAACTGTGTAAAAGCAGTCAATTGTTATTAAAGTGTCTCATATCTAAGTCTTGTACTCTATGCATAATTATAATTATATCCTTCTCATGGTCATCTTCTTTCGACCAATTCACAATGGTGTTACTCCCAGACATGCTTCGACGATAGTGAAAGTATCATAGATTGCTAGTACATGTATATTATAGTAGTCTCGTCCCCAGACCCTCTAGTGTGCAAGGGACTAGGGTCTGGAACATAACCCCGGGCGGAAGTGTCGCAAAGGACAGCTATAATAAAACTCTCAAAGCATTGTACATTACACAAGTGGTCCACACCTTGAGTACGCCACCCCTGTCTGGGATCCACATCTATCAAAGGATATCAATGCACTTGAGTCAGTACAACGATTCGCATCCAAAGTGTGTACGAAAAAGTGGCGTGATGTGAGCTATGACGAAAGGCTCAAATTACTGAATATAGACACTCTCCAGTCCAGGCGGTCGCAGCTGAAACTGTGTTATTTATACAAAATCATTAATGGGCAGGCATACTTCATAAATTTACCACTCTCTTTATTTTCTTCTGTACACGACACAAGGTCTCACAATTTAACATTGAATGTTCCTTTTACCCGTTCAGTAAGTTCTTTTAATTCTTTTTTTTGTCGAACTGCACGAATGTGGAACCAACTACCTTTTGAAGTTGTTTCCAGTCATACTTTTTTATCCTTCAAGAAAGCACTATGTAATCATACATTTACTTAAGTTTTATGTTATATACTGTATATAATTTTTTGTACATAAGATATAGTCCGTGTACTAAATTGTAATAATATCATACTATTACATCTATGTATTACCTCTACGGGTTAAGTCATTTCTCTTGTACTGTATTATTTTATTAGTTATTTGTATAACAAGGGTGCTCATTTGTGTTAGCATAATATCTGCTATTTGTGCATCCTTTGTCGTAATCTTGGACATGCATGAAATATAAATTATACACTAATTTTATACACTAAGTAGAAAAAAAAAGTTTTTAAATAATTAATTAATGTTTGGGGGGTTTGGAAGCACTTGGGGAGATAATTTTTACATGGGCACGCAGAATGGGTCGAAACTAGAGATTTGACGGCGGGGAATTTTGATTCACGCCTTAGAATTAAAGTTACGGCCCTTTGAAGTTCTCCCTTATGTTTGTATAGGAAGCCATGCATTTGCAATGTTTCCCGCCCACGCGCTACGTAAGGGGTGGGGCCACGCGCGCACATTAACGTGACGACCATTACCCACTTTGATCAAAATTGATGTATAGGCTGCCTGCTTGCATTGTATGGCTCTACTATGCATCCTGCTCAACTATGTGGCGGTTTTCGAACAATTTTTTTTCTGCTTAGTGTTGTGGTCTCCTTGAAAAAAAAAAAAAAAGGAATATTGCGCACAAGTAATCATGACGCGTAATCTGGCTTTTGTGGTTTCACGCGCGTACGAAGAATGCAAATTACGTAGCCAGATCTTACTGAAGTGCGCACGCGCACGAGCAGTACATGCAGCACGTTTTGCTGTCCGTTCGAGTATAATAGTGGTTTAACACCGGTACCCTGTCACACCTGTCGCGGAATTTCTGCCTTCGGAATACTTCCGCCCGGGGTTATGTTCCAGCAGAACGAAGCGAGGTTCCCACTCGCCCCTCCAAATCAATTAATCCTCATCCAACCTAATTTCCGCCTACATAGGTTTTGGCTTCCTCATGAACTGAGCATGCTCAGTGAAAAAGTGCATTACGTCTTTACCTTCTGCCTACACGTGGAGATTTCAACGTTGTGTGAATTTTGTGAGTTTGATGGGACTTTTTAATTATTGTTACTCCGCTTTACAGATGGTTTTGGTGAATGTATAAATGGTTGTTTTTGAGCCAAAAGGTTCAGTCAGTATTGCTCACTTGGGAGATCATGGGCGTGCACAATCCTGAAGAATCATTTCAATCCCAGTTTGAAAGGAGAATTAAGCCCAAAATATCAGCAAACTGAGTTGTCTCAGGAGGATGCCCAGAATATGACTGTAGAAAAATGCTACGTCGGGCATATGAAGACCTCGCTTGACGTCACTGATCCTTCTCTGCTAGTGCAAGAAGTTATATCAAGCATTGGTCACTACATCAAGTTTAAAGCAAGAGGTGCTTCAGGCACAGAATGTGACACACCAGTGGCGTTCCCAGGATTTGAGGGAGGGGGGTGCTGAGACATTTGCGCGCGAAGCGCGCGCGAAAAATTTTAGCCACGCCCCCAAAATGTTGACCAAACCCCTTATTAAACGCGTTCTTGAAGGTAGCTGGCTGACAAAGAAGGCTGTTTTAGGCCAAATAGCGATGAGAAACTGCTATTTTGGGAGCGAATTTTGGAGGCCAGTAAGTTTATTGTTGGTAGTAACTTCCAGTCATCGATTATCAGTAATAATAATTATTATTTGTCACTGAGCTACTGAACTGGCTGTTCATGAGTGTTGTGCCAGAGCTGATGGGGGTGCTCCAGCACCCTGAGCACCCCCCTGGGTACGCCACTGCACACAACCATGCAACAGGTCCGGTTAAAAATGCATTTGCTGTTCTGATGCAGTCCCAAAGAGATCTGTCACTTCCTACTCTTCCTGATCGAATCCCTGCCGCACAAAGAAGGATGATCTCTACAATGCAATCATTGAATCAGATCTCCTGGAACAAATGAATCTCGCCCTACCACGTAACGAGGCAGGATCAGGGGGAAAGCAGCTTGTACGAACTCTGTACAATGTACTGTGGTACATTGACGGATGGCACGATAAGATCTGGAGGTGGACAATATAACTGATGTGTACACAAAACCACGATCTGGTGGAAAAGCAGTACTACAGTGCTGGGTACACCTCCATCTGCATTTATTGTGGAGATGAATGTTCTAGTGACTCTCAATCTCAGTACTACCCTCTATGTGAAGAATGCACAATGGGAAAAGCCCTGTCAAGAAGTGAACTGTACTGTATGTTGTCACAAGTTTTATTTGCAAGCTAGTGAAATGTTATTTTTATGAACACTTGACCATCTCCCCAGTAGCTGCACAGTGTAATGGTGCATGTGGTAAAAGGTCGTCAATAGAATGCGTACACATCGATCGATGCTGGCCCCAGAAATCATGGAGATGGCGTCAAAGATCGACTCTCAACCTTGATAGCGACAAGTTTCGATGCTTCAATTACAGAGATGAACTCGATAGCATAGTATTCCTTCCGAATTTCAGGTTGGTCACGCTGCTGCAGTCCCCGCGCGGGTCAGCCCCTTGTGACAGTGATGCGTGCTATAGATAGCGCAAGGCTAGCTTTATTTATCCACGGCATTACGTAAGCCAAGGAAACACGTGAAGTTCAACCAACAGTACTTCTCAGAGAAAGTAGCGCTCAGCTTGTAATGTATTCGCTGGATACGCGCGTAAGATACTCTACATATTTACTGATTTTCAAGTCCCAGAAAGGCTCCAGCGAGGCCCTGGATTTTCTCATAATTACCTCATAGATTACCTAAGAGATTACATCATAGGTTTCATCATACATTACACCACAATTACCTCATAACCACAGAAAAGTAAATTTCTACTGGGGAGATAATGAACAACTTAGAGACTACGTCCAGAGTCCCTCATGAATACGCCGCCATAAATTCGAACTAGGACACATCGACAAACTGCGCATGCTCCGTATACGCGTACAATATTGGGGCGCGCGGCTTGAGCCGGTTGACCTTCACCCGCCATGTGCTCGACTGAATAGGGAAACCCCCCCGAGTGCGAGCTCGCCAAAGAAAGCGAACCGAGAAAATCGCCATATCTCATCGATAGTCCACGATGTCTTCTACGCTAGGTTCGAATTCTGGGTCCCAACAACCTTTCATGCGCGCTAAACATTTTGAAACAGTTTCACAGGAATTACATCATTAGTTTCATCATATATTTCATCATAGGTTTCATCATCATTTCATCATAATTTCATCATAGCGAGAGCCGAATTCTTTGTTTCTAATTGGGACTCTGGACGTAATGAACAATTTAGAGACTACGTCCAGAGTCCCTCACGAATACGCCGCCATAAATTCGAACTAGGACACATCGACAAACTGCGCATGCTCCGTATACGCGTACAATATTGGGGCGTGCGGCTTGAGCCGGTTGACCTTCACCTGCCATGTGCTCGACTGAATAGGGAAATCCCCCTGCCCTGAAAGCGCGCTCGCTAGAGAAAGCGAACTGAGAGAAACACCATAATGATATCATCGGATAGTCCACGATCTCTTCTAAGCTAGGTTCGAATTCTGGGTCCCAACAACCTTTCATGAGCGCTAAACATTTTGAAACAGTTTCACAGCAATTACATCATAATTTCATCATAGGTTTCATCATAGGTTTCATCATTATTCATCATAATTACCTCATCGCGAGGCCGAATCGAATTGGGACTCTGGACGTAATAATAATAATAATGAACAACTTAGAGACTACATCCCGAGTCCCTCATGAAAAGTAGCCGCCATATATTCGAACTAGGACACGTCGACGAACTGCGCATGCTCCGTACACGCGTATATTGGGGCGCGCGGCTTGAGCCGGTTGATCCGAACGTGACCTCCACCTGCCATGTGCTAGACTGAACAGGGAAATCCCCCCGAGTGCGAGCTCGCCAAAGAAAGCGAACTGAGAAAATCGCCATATCTCATCGATAGTCCACGACGTCTTCTACGCTAGGTTCGAATTCTGGGTCCCAACAACCTTTCATGCGCGCTAAACATTTTGAAATAGTTTCACAGCAATTACATCATGAATTTCATCATAAATTACCTCATCGGTTTTCATCATCATTTCATCATCAATTACTCATCGCGCGGCCGAATTCTTTTTTGCGAATTGGGACTCGGGATGTAATTACCCCGCGCGCATGCGCAAGGAGTAAAGCAATCGTCTGTCGTCGTCGTTTATCGGCACTAAAATCGCCCGATCTCGAGTTTTAGGCGTCTGTGCATGCTGTAAGTACAGTCAATCGGTAGATATCGGTGAATAACTGGTTTGTACGTGCTTCGAATTTCTCAAAAAGGCTTAATTACTAGTGGTACAAATCGTGCATTTTCTGTTCAGCATGCCTGTGGTTTATCGACCACACCCACTCTTTTAGCATAACAGTATGCGGATGCGACTGCGCATGCTCAAGCATGGTGTTGAAAAGGGTCGTCACGTCATGAAACAGCTACATGTATGCCTCAGAGTGCTACGCTACAGTGGCTACAGAGCACGCGGGGTATGTGCTCTACAGTTGTTGTCGTCATTGTCGTCGGCACGAAAATCGCCAGATCTCGAGTTCTAGGCGTCTGGGCGTGCTATAAGCACAACCAATCGGTAGATATCGATGAAAAACTGGTTTATACGCGCTTCGAATCTCTCAAAAAGACTTACCAGTGCTACAAATCGTGCATTTTCTGTTCAGCATGCTTGTGGTTTATCTACCACTCCCACTCTTTTAGCATTAATAGTATGCGGATGCGACTGCGCATGCTCAAGCACTGTGTTGGAAAGGGTCGTCACGTCATGAAACAGCTGCATGTATGCCTCAGTGTTGCAATACTGCGCTATAGTGGCTACAGAGCGCGCGGGATATGTGCTCTACAGAGTTGTTATGACAATTACCTTTGAGTGGCTGAAGGAAAAAAATACATACTTGAGGTTTTGTACTGACGTAAAGTGGCAGGAAGTACTAATTGAACTACTACTACCAGGAGCACCCGAAGGGCGGCGAAGGAGCGTCCGACTACCGTAGGATTGGCTGTAGTATGTGTTAGGCGAAGTCCAGCTGGTGCGGTGCGTAGCAGATTACTTTTGCACAAGCCACACTGTACTAGCTAATTGGCTTAGTCTATAGTGTGGTTGTAGACTGTGTACTGAGTATTTCACTTCCCTTTGAACAGCAGTGATCAGTATGCTGTGTACCTAGCTTGTAGTGTGGTGGTCTGCTATAGTACTGTGGTTTCCTTTGGGCTCCCCCAGCAATGTAGTATCCATGACTGCAAGGTGCACGCACGCGCGCGCTATTGCGCAAGTGCTTTGCATTGCATGCATAACTAGCCTAGTGCTAATGCTGTTACCACGGTGATTTTTGAATTTCGGCGGGATATTTGAACGGCTGTCATTATGGCCATGAGTGCGGAACCTCAAAGGAAGACCGCTTACTCGGATGACCTCAGGTGGCGGATTGTATGGCTAAGGCTAACCAGGGAACTTTCTTATCGAGATGTAGCCAGGAGTTTATGTGTGTCACTGGGAACTGTGCATAATGTGTGGAGAAAATTTATGGCAACAGGTGAGGTTACTGCAAAGAAGCAACCACCTAGAGAATCGATGAGAGTATTGGATCACCACCATGAATTGCTTGTGATAGGATTGGTATTACACCAACCTGATATGTATCTCAGGGAAGTTTGCCAATATATACATGCAACATCAGGTGTGAATGTATCTGAACCTACATTATGTAGGATTTTACGAAAGCATGGCCTTACAAGAAAAAAGATCAGGCAAGAGGCTATCCAACGCTGTTCAATGTTAAGAGGCCGTTATTTAGCTGAGATGACAACATTTCGTGCAGATCAGTTGGTATGGATAGATGAAACTGGCTGCAGAAACAAAGATAGCATTCGAGCAGCTGGATATGCTCTAAGGGGAATGACGCCTGTTCGAAGACGTCTTCTTGTCAAAGGGAAGCGTGTTTCATGTATTGCGGCCATTGCTTGTGATGGATTAGTTGCCCTAGAAGCAACAACTACTACTGTAACAGTAAATGCAGAAATATTCTTTGATTTTGTGCGTGGTTCACTGATACCCAACATGGTTCCCTTTGATGGGAGTAGCCCTCGTTCTGTAGCAGTCATGGACAACTGCTCAATTCATCATGCTGACTCAGTTAAGAAACTCTTCCAACAGGCTGGTATTCTCCTCATATTTCTCCCCCCTTATAGCCCAGATCTTAACCCTATAGAGTTGGCATTTGCTAAAGTGAAACGATACCTTAAAGAGAATGATGAATTGCTACAGTTTGCACCAGATCCATTACCCATCATCAGAGCAGCATTTAACACAATAACTGAAACTGACTGTAATCATTGGAGTGAACATTATGGCTATGGAATGTAGTACTATTTAATGTATAGTGCATGGAGTCAAGCCTTATGCTGTAGTTTCACAAAATGTTAAGATCTTCTAATATTTTGTTCTTTTGTGCCTCATACTCTTCTTTTGTTATTGCACCACAATCCAATAGAGAATACCACTCTTTCATTTGCGTCATGTACTGCGACCTAAGGCTGGATCGTTTAGCTAGAGAAATGCACGCACTCTGAATAGATGATGCAGCTGCACTACTGGTGCTGCAACTAGCACTGCCACCATCAGTAGACTTTGGGGTGGATACAGGCGCATTTTTATCCTTTATTCGAAAAAAAGGATAATCAGGAGGAGTTTCAAATGATGAGTGCTTGCCCATATTAATCAAATGAGCCCACATTCTAAGCCTGTCGGCATCAAACTTGCCTGAGTGTTTATCGTCTAATTTTTGATATACAGTGTCAACTTCATCCAGTGTTTTTGAATTTACTTCAGCACTGGTCATTCGGGGCTTTTTCTTAGAATTAGATTCAGAAAAACATTTCCTTTTTACAGTGACGCTCTTGCTTGGTAGTGTTTTAGCCCGTCCATCACACCAGATAATAATTTCAGTTTTCTTAGCTTCCTGGTATTCCTTGTACATATCCTCTATGTCACTTTCATCAAAAATCCAACGTGTCTTACCACGAACTCCCTGTTTGCTAGGCTCGATATAACCGATATCATATTCATCCCCTTCTGGCACATGTTTTGCGGCTAATGACTCGCTCAGAGCAGACCGTATGTCAGAACACTTGGTGAAGTTCACTGTTGTGCGAAGCTTATGGACTTTATATAGCCCCTTTTCAACAGGGTCCACGACTTTAACTAAGTAAGAAATTTCTTTAAATATAGTTTCCTCCGTAGCTGATTCACTGCTAGAGCTTGGGTGTGGGGATGCAACATGTTTAGTGGGCCCATTAGAACTCGGAGCAGAAATACTTGCTGCTTTTGTGAGATCAACTATAGGATCAGGATTACTCAACATTGGATGATCAACGGTTAAGTCTAGGATTGGGTTGGGATGAGCAGGCTGCATACATAGAAATTGGTGTGCTTTTATTAGAAATATCAAGTTTATGTGTAGCGAAATTAATATACATTTAATTTTTATAGCCAAATAGCCATAATATATGTAGCTCTTACCTGGGGAAATATACTGGTTGACTGAGCATGAGGTATGCATGATGGCGGTAGAGCATGTGGTAGCTGCGGCCTGGGTCCTGCGTTGGCAGCTGTCCAGTGAATGCCAGAGCCAGGTTGAGGAGGTGGCCTATAGTTAGCATCGCTGTGTGGCCACGTTGGAGAAGCATTTAGATATCCGATGTTGTATACCAATGCTTTAGGTCCATGCCGCTACGAGAGTCACAATCACTTGCCGCTGACTCAGCTCACTGCACCGAATCATGAGCTATGCGCGCCAAAATACTACTGCGTGGCAATTGTGCATGCGCAGCTGTGTAGTGTATTATATCATGATCATAGCCTGTGGTGATGTATGGGTGTGTCTATATTAAATTAACTTGTTACTGTGTAAACTCTGCTGACTGACCACTTGTCTCAGCTCACTGGAGAGTGCACTGTTCAAAGGGAAGTGAAACACACAGTACTACGTGCAGTGCTATCACTGTGAAGCTTAACCAATGGAAATACCCTGCTGCTGGCCACTCCATATAAGGTCAAGCATTGCTAATGAACTTCGCCTAACACATCTGACACGCAGTCGGACGCTCATATGCTCCCGCTACTACTATACCGCCCACCCGCATGCCTAGTGGACTGGGAATGAGATGAGAAACTACAAAACTAGGGAAATGCATAGCACTGTGGGCGAGGTGAGCGTGTAACAGAATAGATTTCCCCTCCTCCTCTACAATCTATGGTAACAGTGAGTTATGTTGCGCCACGCCCAACCATCTATGGGCTGCAGGATGCACGCTCGTACGCGTAGCCTGGCCTCTTTCTCTTCTGCCGACTCTGTAGCTAGTAAATTCTGTCTCCTGCTATTGGCTGTTGTTTAGCTAAGGGTCCAATTGACGACGAACTCTGTCTTGCTCTTGCCTTGTTCATAGCGACAGCGTAGCACACATGAATGTAAATTTGCAAGTCGTTGAATTAGAGCAGCATATATACGGAATGATGGACGTTGGGCGGGGCGTAACTAACGAATCCCGTTATGTACCCGAAACCCGCACGCTCCGCGCGCCATAGGTGCACGGCCCAGCCCCCGTAGGGGGCTGGTCTAAATCACACAGTATGAACGCTAAGGCTAGGTAGGGTTTGGTTTAGGGTAGTGTTTGACACACAAGGGTTAGTACTACTATTGTCTATAAAGTCGTGACAAAAGAGCAACTGGCAGCGGCGTTCACGGTGGTGTAGTGGCTAAGGGTCTGGTGTATGGATCCGTGGACCCCAGTTCGATCCTCGCTCCATTTATTGATTTCCTGTTTTTTTTTTCCCCTTATACTCTGGAAATTTTACAAGTTGGAAGCGGGTTTTGGGTATATAACGCCGCTCGTAACTAACTATCTCAGTCGCGCAGTGCATTACCGTTTATGTGGGGCTCGCTCAGGCTCGCCCCAATTAATTGCCTTAATAGTGCATGTGGCAGGCTCACCCCAATTAATATATATATATATAAAACCGCTTCCTGTCTCTCGTGTATTCGGGGCTCGCTCAGGCTCGCTCCGAACAAGAATAAAATTGAAGGATGAAGTAGGGATGGCAGGGTCAAGAACTTACACAAACAAAATTTGTAGCTGGGATAACTTATCACATCCACTATTATACATCCCTATACTTGCTTTTCTTGATAATATTATCATGCACCTCTGATTCAGTATGTAAGTATCACTGTTATACTTGGATCTTGATTCTATGTATATGGGAGAAACCCAAAACTTTAAGAATTGGGCATGGAAAGCAAGGAAGCTGCTTGGTGACATCAGAGACGTCGACTTTGGCCCTGAGGTCTATTATCAACAGATGAGCTTTGGGATGCCTTAGCACAATAGGAGATGAGTCAATGGAATTAAGGATAGCTAGCTACAGTGATGACACCACCACAGGACAGTGAGATGGTAGGCAGATTTAAAATTCAAACCATATCCATCTGCAGAAGGTCAGCTATATTCTAAACTCAGTAGTCCCATAACAAAGAATACTCACTCAGCTATGGTGCGGATGTCTACCTCTGGAAGTCGAACTAGGTAGCTAGATACAGATCCCCAAAACTGCTAGTACCAGAGAGAATATGCCAATTATGCCAATCAGTGTCTGGAGATGAACCCCACTTCCTGCTAAAGTGCCCGGTACTCAACATTCACAGGCAAGCCCTGCTTATAGCTATGGTAGACATAAATGGAAACTTTGAATCACTATCAAACGAAGATAAGACAGTGCTTATTCTGGAGCTGTGTGCCTCTCAACCGGCTGTGAGTAACTCAGTTTACAGAATGTAGCTACAGGGAAAGATAACTTGCTGAGGTAAAGGCCAATGCATTAGGTTTTTCATTTTTGTCTAAACTCTTCCACATCTCACGTCTCCATACACGCACACAATGCATGGGCTAGAAAATAATATATTATTAGTATAAACAGGAGCGTATATGAGCCACCCGAAGGGCGGCAAAGGAGCGTCTGACTGAGTATCAGATGTGTTAGGTGAATGAACTTCGCCTGCTTTACCTTATAATATGGAGTGGGCAGCTGCAGGGTATTTGTGTTGGCTAAGCTCTGACCGCTCTCCATATGCTCAGTACACAGTCTACAACCACACTACAGACTAAGTCAACTAGTGTGGCTTGTACAAAAGTAATCTGCTATGCAGCTGTATGTTCCACATAAGGAAGTGTGAGTACTTTGCTAACACATGCTACAGCCAACCCTACAGTAGACGGTAGTCGGACACTCCTTAGCCACCCTTTGGGCAGTTCATATGCTCCTGGTACAAAATAGAAATAAAAGAGGCCCAACCCGCTTAAATTTAAGTATTACAATGTCATGTTATTATTATACCTATAGTCTATTTATGTGCCCCAACTTAGTCTCACGGAGCCAGACTCTTACACGGGGGGAGAGGGTCTGGTGACTTGCTATACACGGAGTTATTCCGGCGCTTTGTACAGAGCAGCACCAATCAGATTGCAGCTTCACTGCGTTACCATAGTCATGCGCCTCCACAATAATCACGCACTGTCATTAAACATCGCGCACCCTTTAAAATGATAGGCAAGCGCGCGCCGCGCAATATAAACTTAACTGACGTGACATCACGTAAAATGGCCAATAATTATTGCATTCCAGCAGAACAACTCTGTACATGTATAGCATGTCACCAGACCCTCTCCCCCGGTCTGGCTCCGCGAGACTACATAGCCCCATCTGTGCACCTGTCCTAATCACTAGCTACCTCTGCCCTATGTCATCATACAGGCCCCCCTTTGATGTTAGTCATGCCAACCACCCTCTATTCAATTATTATTAAACCTGTCCTCTTAAGGACAAAAGGCTCCTGCCTCATCATAAACATATAAAAATGCTATATGTCCCAATCATGCACCATAACTGCCTCTTGGCATAGAACTTGCATACGGCCAGATGCATTATTCTATGCATGACATTAAAATATCTATCTATCTATCTATCTATGCCCACACTATGGTAGCTAGGTGCATGGGGCAATAATACATTAATTTATTATATAGATAGGTGCATGAACTGCTGACATGGCATTGCACACGTGATACTGCCAATACTGCCAGACATTACATTACACAATCGCGTGCAATGTGCATTCTTGTGGTTACTTCTTTGACCAATGGCGTCGCCAGGGGGGTGCATGTGGGTTCATTTACACCCAATCCACGCACCTGTGCACCCATCCTATGCATGGTATTTTTGTTGTTCACCCTATAGCCTGTCCCAGTATACATGTTTCACTACATTGTCACAGCCAGTAATGTAAAATAATATCACGTAAAATCAGGAGCATATATATGAGCCGCCCAAAGGGCGGCAAAGGAGCGTCCGACTGTGTGTCAGATGTGTTAGACGAAGTTTATTACCTTATATGGAGTGGCCAGGTGCAGGGTACTTCCATTGGTTAAGCTCTGACCAATCTCCACAGTGATAGCACCGCCCATCATGCGCTCCTGAAACTACAGACAAGTCAATTGGCTAGTACAGTGTGGCTTGTACCAAAAGTAATCTGCTATGCACTGCACCAGCTGCACGTTCCAAAATTTAATAAGGAAGTGTAGTCTTAAGTACTTCGCCTAATACATGCTACAGCCAACCCTACGGTAGTCGGACGCTCCTTCGCTGCCCTTCGGGCGGCTCATATTATACTCCTGGTATATAATATATCGCTACATACATGTACACAGACTGTCTCTAAGGAGCGTCCGACTGTGTGTCAGATGTGTTAGGCGAAGTTTATTACCTTATATGGAGTGGCCAGGTGGAGGGTACTTCCATTGGTTAAGCTCTGACCATTCTCCATAGTGATAGCACCGCCCATCATGCGCTAACTATAGCTAGCTAGTTCTTGATCTGCAAACTTACGAAGATTACCAATGCTCAATCAAACACACCTCAGAGTCTGTTCACATGTCGCATAGACTAAGCCAACAGTGCTTCATGTGCCTGCTTCATAATAGATATAGCTATTAACCATTACCCAAAACCCCTACACTCTTTGCTGCCCCTTTAATTAACTATGGGCAGGAAAGAGTGTACCCCCACACTCTTTGCTGCCTGAATATAGTAGGCAGGAAAGAGTGTACCCCTACACTCTTTCCTGCCCCTTTAATTTAACTATGGGTAGGCATATTACATCAAAATTTTAGATTATTCCTTGCACTTTCTTTACCACACATAATAATAAAGGAGGCTTCAAGATATAATTTAGTCTTTATTCCGTAAAATTTCATTGAGTGGTTGCGGAGATATGGCTGTTTTAATCTAAACATCACAATTTTCTGCCAGGTGTGTGTGTACTATTCCAATAGGGGAATGGCACGTAACATGTTGATTGCTTTAGAGGCCTATAACTCAAAAACTACACTACTGATTGACTCCAAACTTGAAATATAGCATGTAAGTACCTCTCTACTTATTCTACTGATGAATTTAACATGCCTTAATGAATAAAAAAAATTTGGTGTGCATACATGTTTCGCTGCTGCAGTAGCTAATACTTCACTGCCTCAGAATTCCAGAAGCTGACTTCATGCATGATTTTTTGAAATTACTAGTTTAGATGTCCGCTCAAACACATACATAAGTTTTCATAGTGTTACACACACATGTTCACACATGTACATACTCATATGCACATATTAATATTGTTTTCTGAAGTGGAATCTATTCTTAAAGTGTAAGATGAGCCCTGAGTTCTTTAGAAGCAACAAAGAGTTTAAAGTGCGTGCACTTTCTATGTATCATATTTTTTGACAGAAATAGTCTAGCTAGGGGTAGTTTGAGCCAAAAATTTCATTTTTCATATTTTCAACACATTTCCTCATATGTACACATGTTATTTTACGCAAAGTAAAATGCTTATTGAGCTCTTTTCAACCGAACACTTAAAAAAATGGTTAAAACTACTAAAAAAATTTGAAATCTGCACCTTGAGTTACCCCTAGAAGCATAAAATGCCCTGGAAAAGTGAGCAGCATGGAGCAAGTTGAAGATATCCATTAGCAATATTTGTGTGCCACAGTAGTTGAGTATGTGGTATTTTATGGAGTTTTCCTGAAGCCCTGCAATGCCGGAAGTGGTTACAACCCAACACTTTAGATACTGCAGTGTAGTTCTATCTTTTCTGAAGCCTGTGGTGCAAGTTTGGTGTTCGTAGCACATTGTAGTGAGTAGTTATGATCCCTGAAACTTCATAATATTTAAATGTGTGCAGGTTTTTTATAGGCAATTTTTTGGGATTCTGACATGCCTACTATGGGCAGGAAGGAAAGAGTGTACCCCCGCACTCTTTGCTGCCTGAATAGCTAGTAGGCAGCTGAGAAATATTCTTCTGCCACCATCAGAGCAATCTTCCAGCATTCTATGGGGTGCCATTTGTGTCAAAATTCATTATTGGCAGGCATTTAGAAAGCCTGCATGGGGATTTATGAAAGTAGTGGATGTTTACGTAAATCACAGTGGAAATTTGATGTGAATCACAGAAGATATTAACCTTAGAAATGCTCATAGTTGCCAATTGTCCCAAAACTGGCGGGACAGTCCCGAAAATATTGGGCTCTTATCCCGAATTCCCCCTCTGCTGACATCATAGTACGTCACTATGTATAAAATGCACAAAAGGGGTGTGGCACAAGCCTACCCTTAGAGTATATATACTACCCTGTTTTTGTCCTTATACCTCGAGATTCAGTGGGCGTGGTAGGTGGATTTTGTGCGTGGTCGCCGAAATAGTGGGTGTGGCAATGCAAAAAGGGCGTGGCCCCAAAATTTTCGCACGCGCGTTAGCTCATCTGTCCCACATCCGTTTCTTACAAGGTTGGCAACTATGAATGCTACAACCGTGGGGATTTATGAAAGTAGTGGATATTTATGTAAATCTCACTGGTATAAGTCACAGCAAATATTTACACAGTTTGTGACAAAATTCTGTAGTGGCAGACATTTAGCTAGTGATGTTACAGGAATTTACAAAAGTAGTGGATGTTTATAAAAAAAAAACATTTAACATCATCTCTATAGGTCATGTGCCCCATGAAGCACACACAGACTCCACCCAGGACTTGGGGCATGCCCATAAGATTAATTAAAGCTTAATTTTTGTGCCATTGGATAAGTATTATAATATTTAGCTATGTGGACAATTACTGGCTTTTTCTTTAGGAGCTTTTCTGATGACTTGCATAATCATCCCTGGCTCTTCCTCACTTCTGACCAAAAGTACTCATAATATGATTTGCTAATTATTGTATTAGCCATGCAATAATAATTATTATGGATCACTGTCAACACACTATGGTTTAATCCCCACAGTATCTCTAAGATTTACATAAATCTCCACCATGTAGCAGTCACGAGTGTTGATACTTTCATAAATTAATGTTTTCTGGATTTACATAAGGCCAATCAAACTACATTGTTAGTTTCTCGTCCACCCGTTTTTATATTTCTATGCGGGCGGGCAGTCATTATTCATTATTCATTGTTCAATATTATGGCATTTTGAGGGTGTGGTTTCCTGGAACCGCCCAAATAATTAGCAAAAAAGAGGTGTGGCTGGCGTTTCAACGCAATAATGAAGGCAGAAGCGGTGGGTTGAAACAGACGCGGGCGGTGACGAGAAACTAACAATCAAGTTTGTGTGGCCTAAATGTCCACTATGATAAAGTTTAATGCCCACTACTTTCATAAATCCACACAGTATCTCTAAATATCTTCTATTAACATAAACTTAGGGCCTTGGCTGCAATTTACTAAACACAGTGGCTAGAGTGCCGGCACCGGCACCCAAATATAAGGCTTAAAGAGCCGGCATAACTCACAGGATCTATAGGTAGCTTATAATAATATAGAACAAGCTATTACTGAGCGATACACTGCAAGTGAGAGTAGTAGCAGGGGTTTGGGTTACAGTAATCGGTTGTTGACGAGGGATTAGGGTTTCGGTGATCGGTTGTTGACGAGCTTGAGGTGTTTGGGTTTCAGTAATCGATTGTTGACGAGGGGTTAGTATTATAGAGGTAAGGTGTATAAATTTGGCAAAAATGGTAGCCAGCAGTGGTGAGCCGGGTAGCTGAGCGGATTAGGGACTGGGCTTGTGGAGCAAACTGTTAGTTACTAATTTAATTGCTCTCATTTTGTTATAATATTATAGTCTAACTAGAGTACACACCTGTATTAGCTTTAGTATAGCTATTGTGTATCCATTGCATATTATTGCATAAGTATTATAAGCAAAAAAAAAGCAGTGATCATGGGTTTGAATCCCGCTTGATGTAGCTATAATTTTTTTTTTTCCCTACTTTCGAAAATTTTTTAAGTTTTTTTGGCGGGCTTACAGTGCTACAGAGCAAGAGAGCAAAACTTTTTAATTTTCCTTTGTAAGCAGATTTATTATCACAAAATTAGTCAAATGTTGCTATTTTAGCAATAAAAAGTCATTTGAGGCCAAAACTTTTTTCATGATTTTTCCCATAGAGTTTAATATAGAAACCATACAAGTGCAGCTAGCTTTTCAGCAAAAATCTTGCAAATTTTGACTTCAACTGCGAATATCTCGAGAATGCAAGCTCATATGGACTTCTTATCTGGTACCATAGTATGTCACTACAGTCTCTAAGTGTACCTAAAATATGGACTCTTAACAGTAAGTGGAAGTAGTGATTCTTATCCCAAACGTTTTTTGACTGTTTTTGCTTAAAATTTAGCATATTTTTGCAAGTTTCTCAGTAATTCCTTGGAGTTCACAGCTCTAACTCAGGACTAAGATCTTCCCTTGCAGTACCTACCACTGTGTCAAGTCGGCATTCTTAACGCAAAGCGGTTTGTCTAAACTGATCCCAAACATTTTCTCAGTACCTCGGTAGAGAAATATGGCCACGCCTCTTTATTAAAACCACATGGGAACTCCTCCCACTCACTGAAGCTCAACAAGGACTAACTATTTAAGAATCTGTTGTCAATTAGTACCCAATTACTACATGTTTTGGCTTTGATATAATAAAGTACAAATTGAAAAGTTTTGCTCTCTTGCTCTGTAGCACTGTAGTTGCTGGCTCTTTAATCCTTATGTTCAAGTGCCGGTGCCGGCACTCTATAGCTAGCCACGGCCTTTACTAATACGTCCAATACGTAAATATCCACTACCCCCAGTTGTAGCATCTCTAAAATTATAATGTCTTCCGTGATTCACGTCATATTTCCACTGTGACTTACATAATTGTCCAGACTTTCTCAGGAGCATTAAGGACTATCTTCACTGAGAAAGCTTGTAAATTGCTCGTTTGCGGTAACCGCACCCGCCAGCGCGGCAATTTTTGCATTATGCATATGTGGGTTAAGGCCACTCCAATGAAATTCCTTGTTTCTAGTATCTCCTGGAGGATGCGGGCGGGCGGTCATTATCATTATTCGATTTGGACAGTAATCTGACGACCACTACCTACAATTTTATTCTCGAGCATGCGCATTAAGACCCAAGTATGGAAAGTTGCCACTGCGCATGCTCGAGAATAACTTGGTAGGTAATGGTCGTCTAGAAACTGTGGGTGATAGTGCTCGAAATCAATAGTAGAACGAACTGGCACCAAAATAATGAATAATGAGTTTAGAAGTGCGGCTCAAAAAAAGGAATCTCGTTATGTACAGACTTACTCATTGGTATTTAATCACAGGGTTTCCCCCAACCCGCCAAGGAGCACCAAGTTTAACCACTTTCGTATGGAATTCCACGCTCTTGCGCTCTGATAGTCTATGTTCAATAGAAATTATATGCATAGCTATAGTTAATAATTTATAGTCCCTAGGATTTTGTTAAGTAGACGGAGACGACTGGATGCTGTTTTGCCATCTCTCAGGGAGCTTCAAGTCTTACAGAAATCTCAACTCGATATGAAATCCATTAGGTGGTGGAGGTAGGCAATGCTGTGTTTGTATCTCGTCCACCCCCAACTTCTGGGTTTATCGAAACCACAGACAAAACTGAAAGGTGATTCAGCTGCTCAATATAGATCTAGTTCTGCCTGGGCCAGGGTGCCAAATATTGAAGCTTTTCGCTACTACAGAGTCTGCTAGACTCCTCAAATATTGAAAGCCAGGAGACTAGGAGATTTCATATCTTACTGTGGCCAGCTGAGACAACATGGCCACAGTTATTAAAGTAAGATACAAACCTCCTGAGCAAATAGTACCTTGGAGACAGCTCTGATAAAAAGACAATTAATTTAATACCAGGACTCAAAGCATGGTGTTCACAGGACGTCCTTGAGAGTGAAACATGAGAACTTCTGAAGAACCGGGTGGCAACATAGTGGCTAAACTCAGCTAAGGCAACTTTGCAAGGCTAGCTTGTCGTGCAGTAGCTACTGACCTGTAACGATAAACATCCTTATGAATTTTATAGGGACATAATATTATTATTATTATGAATTTTGTAGGGACAGAATATTATTGTTCCGTACCGTATATATAGCATGCATGCTCCGCGCTATAGCGCTATAGGCGCTATTGAACTTGATGCTCCTTGGCGGGTTGGGGGAACCCCTGTGATTAAATACCAATGAGTAAGTCTGTACATAACGAGATTCAAAAAAAGCAGGCGGGCGGGTGATGAGAAACAATGAATCTCATTGGAGTGGCTTAAAGGTCAATTGCTCTGCTGACTCGGCAGAAATCGCTGTTGCAATGGAAAACAAGGGGTGGTCACATATATACCTGCTGTACTGACACCCGCGACCGGGCTCAAAATTTGATCGGGGCCATTTTTGGACCTTGATCGCTTGATCGCACCGCTAAAAGAGCCTTGATCCTTGATTGCCAACCGGGGGTGGGTGGGGTGTGGGTGGGCCCATCTTGACTTTGATTTGAGCAGTGCAAACGGACATCTTGCATCATCCCGCGTTGGGAGGGGCCTGGGGACGAGGCTAGTCAAAACAGCTTGTTGAGAAAGTATAGATGCCGTTAAGGGTGGCTCATAATGCATGAAAGTAGATCGCCTCCTCGAGGGTACCTCGCTAGAGCACATTCGTTTGGGAAGCCACCAAAGTGTCTGTGACGTCATTGAGAGGGCGTGGTCACCATCTTTGTGTAGTGTAAGGCCAGAGGAGGTTGGACATTGTCCTATACATAATGAAGGAATTTTTTGAATTAGGGAATGAACTTCGCCAGTAAGTCTATGTTAATAAATAATGTCAGAAGCCCCGTGAAAAAATCAATCATGGAGTACTTATGAGCTGTTTTATGTACAATGGAATGCAATTAAGCGACAAAAGTATAGTGCAAATATATAATATAGGCAACACTGTACAGTTTTGATGATCTTAACAGGCTAAGATGTAATATTTCATCAGTATGGAGTCACTGGCAAAGTTATTACTCCTCAATTCAAAGATTTTTGTCTTTATGTATTGAACTATGCATGTCCAACCTCCTCTGGTGTAAGGCTAGTAGTTTCTGTTGTTATTTTTACTTTATCTATATGTCATTCAGAAGTGGAGATATCAACATCTAAAGTTACCCTACATTTATATGCATTTTACTCTTCCCAGTCCTTAATGCACCTGAGTTTCAAAGTGTCTGAATTTTGACACAAACAGCATCCCATAGCCTCCGTTGGCTACAATATGTTGGCTGGTCACAAATTTGTGAAAATTTACCTGGAAGCGGATGTTGAAATTGGAACAATTATTCGTAGTAGCTATCAGATCAAATCACAGTCTTTAATACTTTTCTCAGAAATCCAGATGAACTTATTCTAACTCTATCTTGTAGCTACTACCACTTGGTTTATAGACAGATTGGGCCTTCTAAGTTCTACTTAAGTCACAGATCCAACGTTAAAAGCTACAGCAAGCCTCCTGTCCCGAGCGGTGAGCCGCCAAGGCATAAAAAGGCGATTTTCGAACGCGATCGCCCCGCCTACACTAGATGTGGGCGGGGCTCGCGATTTGCAGCGAGTGTAATTAAGAATATTCATACCAGGTTTGAAGATAATAGCAGCTATGGTTCCAGAGATATAAGCGTTTTAAAAGGAAAAGTTGAGAAATGCGCAAAGTGGTCCCTTTTCTTATTATCCTATATATTTTTTTCTACTACCACTTTCTGTATGATAACTACATACAGTAGATACACAAATAGCAAAATAGGTAACTTTAAGTATACCTATTATTATGTTATTGAAATAAAATTAAAGTTTCAATAATAACTTCTTAAAAGACATCAAGTTATTCATACTGGTCATGTCCTCTGCATGGTAACCCATTCCACAGGCCCAGGGCATGAAAGAGATATGCTGAAGTTCTTGCCCATGGGATTGTAAGAAAGTTGTTATTAATTGATCTGCTTTGGTATGGAGTCCTCTTTGAAGCGATCGGAGCATCTGGAAACTCCGTCATCCTTTTAATGATTGTGAACAAGTGACAAAGTTTCATCCGCATTCGTCTTGTCTTTAATGAAGGGATATTTGTTCTTATCAGGAGGTCATCATAGCTCTCATTCCAAGATTTGAGGCACATCCTATATATATACACTGCTTCCGGTTTCTCGGCTTGTGCATGCCTTAGTCACTCTAGCTACCGGTAGCTATTTAGCTAAGCACTTATTCTATACAAAGACTAATCTCAGTCTGCAGCCTAGTAATATAGCTACTACTGGTACATAAAGATCCAGAAATTAATCGGCAGGATTTGGATACTGACTTTATGTGACAAGCATCAGTGGATCTATAGCTAGCAATATCACAATCAGTATACGCTAAGCGTCATGCACAACTTTACTTAAAGGATAGGAAAATGCCATGGGTTATACATTGGATTGATTTAAGTCAAGGATCCCAAGGGTTATACATGGGACTGAATTAAGTCATCTACCCCATGTGTTATACATGGGATTGTTTTAAGTCAACTTAGTTTGCTTAGTTCGACTTAAATTGCCGATTTATTAGACGTATAGCTACCTTGACTATTATCAGGGAAGATTTTAAGTCAACTTTCATAAACTCTAAAAAGTGCATAAAACATCAAAATTTGAACTCTCACTTAAAATAATTAATGTTGCCAATAAGACGTCTTATATAGACTTTGTCTGGCCACAACCTTATAATATACTATATAGGTCCACTTGCAATTGATCATAATAATATAATTGCCACTGAAGTAGCTAGCTATATAATTGAATTTTTATGTGACACATGAAACTATAGCTATAGTAATAATATTATTATTAAATTTACATGGGGATATTTTCAGCTATACATATTAAACAGCAGATTCTATTTACGTACGTATAATAATTTTTAAAATTAGTTCGTAGCAACGAGTAATTGCTATTAAAATGCGCAGTGGTAGCAGCCGGGTTTTGGCTATAATTTGTATGGTTAGCGGGGTTAATTCGGCCATAGATTATAGATTCGGTAGGGTATAGGTAGGAAGGGTTGGGTTTCGGCTATGGTATGGTTAGCAGGGTTAGTTCGGCAGGGTAGTTAGGTAGGGTTGGGTTTCGGCTATCCTATGGTTAGTTCGGCAGAGTAGCTAGGTAGGGTTGGGTTTTGGGTATCGTATGGTTAGCAGGGTTAGTCTCATTGCTGTTTGGTGCACGTATATATTATAATCGTGACAGAATGGGTTAGATCTACAGCAGCGGCAGCAGTGGTGGTGTGTTTGGGTTCGGGAGCCGTACCTTGAGATGAGTGGGTGGAGCTAATCAGTATGCATATACACTGTAATTGTCCGCACGCTCGTCTGCTGTGCAAGGCTTATAAATACTTGGCATTAACTCACAAAGGTGACGTTATCTTTGCCATTGGGATCATTTTAAGTCAATATTCAAATTAAGACGTTTTGTACCGTTTTTAGTGTTTTTGAAGGTTGACTTAAAATCTTCCCTGATAATAGTTAAGGTACACGTAATATATCGGCAATTTAAGTCAAATTAAGTTGACTTAAAACAATCCCATGTATAATACATGGAGTAGATGACTTAATTCAGTCCCATGTATAACCCATGGGATCCTTGACTTAAATCAATCCCATGTATAACCCATGGAATTCATAATATTATGGAGACCGCGATCGCGGTCAACATGCATGACAAAAAAGTTTAGTTTCTGGCTACTGGTATATTTCTGGGTTTGAAACACAGCAGACTGTAAGAAGACTAGCTAAACAACATATGGGCACGTCCAGTTCGTGTCCAAAGCGTAGCTACCTCGCTATACACGGCCGAATATCGGCCGTAAACGTTTGGCCGACTCATTTTCAACATTCTGGACAACATGATGCGAAGACTGCTGAGGCTTTCATACTTCAGCTGGAAGGAGAGTACCACTAGCAGTATAGTATATTTGCTTAATTAAGTAACATTTACTGTATTTGTTGAATTATAAGATCATGAAAAATGAAAATAATTTATACATTCAATAACGTACTATCATAGTATAAACAGCTCTGTAGACTAGCTGACTCACATAGAGATTAGTTTTACAACTCTACTAAAGGATGGAAGAAGTTTCGTTTCTTCAACTGTCTTCGTTGTTGAGATATGGAGCCGATCGCTCACCAATCAATCGCCACACTCGTGGCTAGCTCGATTTTAGCTTACTGGACAACCTGATGCGAAAGGTCAGAGCCAAGTCATATGAAGATCACATGGACAGTTTGACCTCGAGAGTTGCCCAGTGCAATATCCTTGGCTAAATCCCTTGCTCGTGTTGAATATGAACTTGCAAAATGTCGACCAGGACCATTTTTCTCTTGCTTCTGGCCGGCCGGCCTCAGGACCTTGTGACGTCACGAAGAGTAAGTGTGGGCGTTGCCAATACACTACAATATATGGCGCGGCCCGCGCGCGAAGCACCAGATAATGTAATTAGTGGTTACTACTGAATCGCATTCCATAATCAGGCAAAAGTGAGGGCTTAGTGTATACTGAATCATGTTATCTGCTGAGTGAATGGCAATACTCACTTTTCTGGTGTGCAGTCAATGTCTATGATGAGACTGGAGTGTACTGATGGTGCCTTATTGAGGGTGCAGTGCAGCAGCATCAGTATAATGTAAGATGTAAGTGAATCACTAGCTATTAATTTTTAATACCTAGCTACACCATGCTGTCTTTAAGTTAGGACCTACAACTCATGCAGTTCTTCTTGCATATAGCTATTCCAGCATTTCTGTTGCATGAGAGTCAAAGTGATTCAGTGAGGATAAGATGTGGTCATTCTGCCACATCATACTCGTGGAGTACTTAGGCAGTAATGCGATGATCATGCAATGCTGATTATCCCCCCATACCCCCCTATGAGCATAGTGGATAGAATAAATTTCTCCCACATGCATAGAAGATTCGAATTAAGGATAGCACCAATGGATCACCATCAATAGGCGCATGATAATTGAGTGCATTATTCCGTATAGCACTAATAGGGGTGTGTTGACTGTAGCTGGTTGTAATATAATAATACTACAAGTGTGGCGTCTGAATCTGACCACTGGGCTGGGTATACCTGTGGGATATCAATGTTCGAGCATCAGAAGGTAGTTCTCCATGAGCTCTATCCAACAGTGCTTGTAACGCGATCTAGGCAAAACCGTTACGAAGCCACGCACACCCAAACTTTCTCCATAGAAATGGAGCTAGTGGCGATTCCGCACTATGTTGATGACCGTTACCATATTATACACCATGAAAACTATGCAGCTACTGAGGATGTGGTCAAGTTTTCATTACGTAAATAGTCAAAAGTGGCTCAATGAGGATAAGATGTGATCAACTTGCATCAACACTCTCGTAGAGTAAATGAGATGGTAGTGCAGCTAATGCAGCAGTGATACTAGACACCTCTTCCGATAAGTAAACAATTGTTGATGGCAATTCTATAGACATTAGATCCTACTTGTAACAAATACAGTATTCTGATTGGTTGAACTGCAGTATCTATCCTTCATAAAAAAACCTTGTAAGCCCCATAAAAAACCTGGTAAATTTTGCTTGCCTATGGCTAGTTTGTTGCTAGGCAGTTGTTTATATACAAAGCTGTTGGGCATTGTTGCTAGGATCTAAAGTAGTTAGACACTGTTTAGTCGGTTTCTACGTGATTTAGAAGACCTCAGGGCTCAGTAGAACCCTCGCTTCGCTCGGGATTCTACACAGAGCCCTTCTGTCTTCTAAATCACGTAGAAACCTCCTAAACAGTGTCTAACTATTATTAATTTTAGTTTTGATAATGTAATTGGAGCTGATGGTGGCCTCTATCGCTGTGTGTACAATTGTGTGTTTATGTGTATGGTGAGTCAATATCAGTAGATTATATAATAATATTATGTGACCTGCTCTGTTAGGACATAAATATTCATTTCCAATATTAATGCCTTGGCTGAAATGTGGAAAAAATCTGCTTTTCTTCAATTTTCTACTTTTTAGTCTATCAAAAAAATTGAAGGTTCTGGCTTCATTTTGATACAAGTATAAAAACAATTAAATAAAATTGAAGAATGAAGTAGGGATGGCAGGATCAAAAAGTACACAAACAAGAGATATCGCAACTACTACAGTGCTACAGAGCAAGAGAGCAAAACTTTTTAATTTTCCTTTGTAAGCAGATTTATTATCACAAAATTAGTCAAATGTTGCTATTTTAGCAATAAAAAGTCATTTGAGGCCAAAACTTTTTTCATGATTTTTCCCATAGAGTTTAATATAGAAACCATACAAGTGCAGCTAGCTTTTCAGCAAAAATCTTGCAAATTTTGACTTCAACTGCGAATATCTCGAGAATGCAAGCTCATATGGACTTCTTATCTGGTACCATAGTATGTCACTACAGTCTCTAAGTGTACCTAAAATATGGACTCTTAACAGTAAGTGGAAGTAGTGATTCTTATCCCAAACGTTTTTTGACTGTTTTTGCTTAAAATTTAGCATATTTTTGCAAGTTTCTCAGTAATTCCTTGGAGTTCACAGCTCTAACTCAGGACTAAGATCTTCCCTTGCAGTACCTACCACTGTGTCAAGTCGGCATTCTTAACGCAAAGCGGTTTGTCTAAACTGATCCCAAACATTTTCTCAGTACCTCGGTAGAGAAATATGGCCACGCCTCTTTATTAAAACCACATGGGAACTCCTCCCACTCACTGAAGCTCAACAAGGACTAACTATTTAAGAATCTGTTGTCAATTAGTACCCAATTACTACATGTTTTGGCTTTGATATAATAAAGTACAAATTGAAAAGTTTTGCTCTCTTGCTCTGTAGCACTGTATACATCCCTACGCTTGCTTTTCTTGACTATTAGCTATGCACCTATTAATTTTAATAATGTCAACGTGTTTGTTGAGTCACAGTGTGGTATATGGGAGACATTCAGGTTGTTCCCTATATATCTAGTTGTCACGATGGTTTGGGTTTATCAGTTTTGATTCAATCGCATATTACTGGTTATTTTTGCATCCCTCAAAAAGCAAGTGTAGGGATGTATAGTAGTTGCGATATTTCTTGTTTGTGTACTTTTTGATCCTGCCATCCCTACTTCATTCTTCAATTTTATTCAATTGTTTTTATACTTGTTTCTGTTCTTTTTTAATGCACTTAGTGTAATTTATCAATACCATCTTACATGGGTTGCTCACAATTTTTGTCCAGTGTAATTAAGTGGAAGATGGGAGGTACCGAAGTTGCAAAATTCATAGCCACGCCCCTCATTAACTAGCATTCATATGCCTTGTATTAATATTATGATGAAGCAGGCTGATAAAGAAGGCTGCTTTAGGCGGCCCAAGTAATCATGAGACTCTTCCGCTTAGGGAGAAAATAAAGTTTTATTGTTGGCAGCAGCTAGCTACCCGGCATAATTTTATGATCTGTACATTTACTTTTATACCGCTCCTCGAGTCTTGCGATGCCGGTATGATATCTATAAGGCCCCAATTCGTTGATTATTAGTTTCTCATCAACCGCCCGCATCAATTTTTCAAGTTAGAATTTATCACCATTATTTCATTAGTGCATTCCAATGACGTAATAAAAGGCGTGGACAATCACGTGACCGACCGTGTGCAGCAGTTAGCTACAATGTTGTTGAAGAGCTAGGGGGGTGCTATGGCTCTGGTAAGCATCTGTGTACTGCCTAACCATGCTACTTTCATGACTGACACTCTTGATGCCACTTTTGTGACTAGTATACTGTTTGTGTGTGCCAATAGCAATGTTTGCCCAGGCAGCACCATGCATTTTATGTGCCTTTCAAGTGTTGCATAAGTTGTGGTCAACATTAATTAAATAATGGTAATACCCGCCCGCCCGCATGGTATGTTGGGAAACTACCTGATGAGAAACTAATAATCAAGGAATTGGGGCCTAATCGATCCAGCGGAGCACTAGCGCTGCACGCGCTAGCGAGTAGCTCGCCTATGCCTAGCGCCTTACCGCTCCCCGAGCCTTGCACCTTCATACTGATATCCCAGCGTACCGCTGCACGCACTAGCGATAGCGCTAGCGCTAGAGCTATATAGCTAGACTAGACCTGTACCTCGCCTAGGGTCAGGTGCAGTCACATAACTTCACCATGGCAACCCATTCCGAGCATGCGCATTATATAAAAAAAATGGCGTATCAGACACACCCAATTATTAATGCGCCGTACACACCCACTATTACGTAACTGTCGAGATAATGCCAAACTAGCGTGCCACTGCACTGCGCGCTACAAAATAGAGTGGATTTATATGAAAACTAAGGTGAGAGGTCCAGACAGTCTCGAGTTAGCCCTGGAAATGAGAAAGAAAGAAAGAAAGAAAGAAAGAAAGAAAGAAAGAAAGAATGAGAAATGGCCATTTTTTTGAACATCTGGTTCTGGCATATACAATTGATTTGATGAATGATCTTGGTCTTGTTAGATAATTTGCTGGAGATTCTGATTTTCACACTTAGAAATTTCACAAAATTACCTATTTTGAGATATTTGGGTATTTGTAATGTATTATATATATGGCATATCCGGGCCATCCCTACTTATAGAGTCTACCGACTCTATGATAATAGTAGTAGTAGTAGTAGTAAATTTTATTTTTGACAGGTATGCTGCATCTACACAGAGTATAGGTTTTCATGCAGGTTCTGTAATAATATTATTATGTTTATACATTTGTATGAAGTAACATGTAGCTATGGGCGCAATTAATTGCTCCGATATTATATGCAACTTAATAGAGAATTTAATTAAAAAATGCCTGTTTTCAGAAAACAACTCTATCTACCCTAGTGAATAAACATGGTCATAACTCCACTTGTGATCAATATCTCACTTATAAGCGCATATTCATTATTAAGTGCATACTATTTTCCTGACGTAAGTACTCGTTGTTAGGCGCATTTTGTGTATAAGCGCATAATATGTGACCCTTGATCTCGGTATCTGCATGCTTTCTTGCTAGCCCAAGTTTCCAGCCGTTTCAAGTTACTTGAAATCATGATGGCTACTATCGATTTTCAGGTTCTTCGAGCTATGAGCGCCATTTCGAGCTGGGCGGAACGAATGACTGTGCGATCGATTGATTGGCCACGCCCCTAAATGATACCGCAAGCACGCATGCATTCTTGGATGCAGCTATTCTTTGTTAGGTGCATCTTGCTATTAGGCGCATTTCACTATATTAAGCGCAGGTTTTCTTCCTGTGGAGACATTAGCGCATGCGCTAATGGCGGGAAAATACGGTATCTATCCATGCTAAATATTTCTGTAAGGTCCCTTTTCTCAGAGCAGTCACATATCACTAGCGCTAGCTTTGCTGAAAATGGAAAAATATAAGCTCATTGGTATTTCCCATTAATCGGAACTAAAATTACATAACTGATAATTATTAGTATTGGCTCTCAGTGAATACAAGCATGATGTATCTGAGTGAAAACAATGCCTAATAATTATTATATTGATCACTATAATTGTATCACCATGCTGTCCGCTGAGTGGATAGCAATACTTGTTTTTCTGGTGTGCAGTCAGTGCCTATGGTGAGATTAATGGAGTGTACTGATGGTGCTTTGTTGAGGGTAGCCAAAACTTTTGAACAAAGAATTTTCGACGAAGTCCACACAATGCATATATTGTACCTACGATGAAAAGCCTAATGGTACCTGGTTTTCAACGTATATAAAACAGGTATGTACGTAGCAGCTAGCGCGGTAACAGACACACACACTTACTCACTTAACACACAGAACGACTACCGTAACCCTCGCGCATGCGCCGAGGGTTATATAATGTGCCGCTTTCATTCGAGATGTGAGCAACAATCATTAATTTTATTTGATGAAATATTTTATCTGTACCTACTATATAAGAACTCATTATAATTAACTTTAACTAATTAGCTACTATTCTTGTACTTTTAATAATACCGTAAAGTCTGGTTAATAAGCGCACATGCTTATTAGCGCATATTTTTTAATAAGCGCATGCTTCCTTCCTGTTATTAAGCATTGTCTAATAAGCGCATGCGCCCAATAAAGACGACAGTAATAGTCATCGTTCGATCAAGAGTGTTCCGTGCTCCACTTGGCTAGTACTAATTTACCAACCTATTTTCGGATAGCCAGCTGCACGAGATCGGCTATACTCAATACTGCGATGTTCCACTGAGACGGGTTCGGACTCTTGACCTCGACCGAAGTGAGTCTCGCCAAAGAATTCGGCTATTTTTCCACGATTCTCTTCCAGCGATGGCTTCCGATCATACTCCCATGAACTATTACAGAGCTTAGTCCAAGAATCGCTGTGTTCATAACTTGCTAGCTTTATGATTGAGCGCTCGAACGTGCTGGCAGTGGGCGTGGCCAAAACTTCACTCTCTATTAAGCGCACATCGTCTAATTGGCGCATGTTTCCTTACCACCGAGAGTGATAAGCGCATGCGCTTATTAACCGGTATAATATAATATCCTGCTGTACCTGTTGTGGTGTGTCTTATCAAATCAATAATAATAATAATAATAATAATAACAACGCCATGCAATCTTAGCCTGCATGCAATTCTTAAGTCTTGCATAATATGTTTTTTCGTTCCAGTATTTCTGCTGCATAACAGTCTGCCTGGATCAGTGAGAATACAGTATGGTCATTCTGCCACATCATACTCGTGGAATAATCAGATGATGGCAGTGCTGCTAATGCAGTGATACCCTTGTATGTTAAATTGACATAATGTAAAAAGGATAATTAAATTTAACACAGAAGTTATTATTACATGATGATATATATACAAGAACTGAAATACGAATAAACACAAACAACAAATTAACAAAGACTGAAAAAAGAAGAAAATTAAGTAGAAAAAGGAATTTTTAATTTTCTTTTATTCTACTCCTGTCAAGGAGACCACACATTGAGCAGAAACAAAAGAATTGTCTGGAAACCTCTACACAGTTGAGGTGGATGCATAGTAGAGCCACACAATGCAAGCAGGCAGCCTGTACTCCAATTTTGAGTAAATTGGGTAAAGTCGTCAGTGTAATACATGTCTCATGCCTAACTGGTATATATTCCCCATTTATCAAATAGCGCGTGGGTGGAAAATATTGCAAATGCATGGCTTCACTATACAATTACAAACATAGGAGAACTTCAAAGGGCTGTAACTTAAATTCTAAGGCGTGAATAAAAATTCCTAAAGGTCAAATTCTTAGTCTCGACCCATTCTGTATGCCCATGTAAAAATTATTTCCCCAAGCGCTCCCAATTTCCCCCATGAATTATTTATTTAATTATTTGCTCCCATTGGCTGCGGCTGGCTGCCACGGCTCAGCCACGCCCCGCCAAAACTTTAAAAATCGTTATTCAAATGGTTAAGTGGACAATATTCTTATGATCATTGAGTTTTCTCTGGAATTCAGCCCTCCATGTGTTTATCCAGAAATAACAAAATGCTACGGTGGGAGCATTAAGAGGAAAAATATTGATGTGACGTATATCATCCTTTCTTTATCAGTGGTGATCGTTCCCGTGCTTAGCAGACATCAAAAGCGTACGCTTAAATGCTGTGGTGGACGTAGTCCGGTAAGGTAGTACTGCGCATGCGCACATGGGCAGAAAGCATGCAGTTGATAGGCGTGACCAACAAGCTCAAGCATTTTAGCCCCTGTAGCCAGTATTGATCGAATCCAAACGAGGCTGGAGTCCATTTCTTTGCTGTATTTGATTGCCGTTATGAGAGAGACCGACAAATTAACCCCATGCACATGTGTGTGGGATGACGGTCTAGTTAACCAATTGTAAGCTAGAGAATAATTTTTCAAACAAATTGGCAGATGTGGCTGAGCCACAGCAGCCAGCCACAGCCGATGGGCTGCCCTTTGGCAGCCAACAGTGGCTTTCGGGCGGCCCACAGCGGTTTGGGCCGCCGCGGCAGTGTCCTTCTCGGCCTGATACCTTGTCCACCGTAGAAATTAGGGAGTTGACCTTGGGGAAGTTTGATTCACACCTTAGAATTAAAGTTACAGCACTTGGAATTCTCCCCATATGTTTGTATAGGAACATTTGCAATGCTGCACCACGTGAGGGGTGGGGCAACGCGCGCATAGTAAAGTGACGACCCATTACCCAATTTAGTCAAAATTGGAGTACAGACTGCCTACTTGCATTGAATGGCTCTGTTATGCATCCAGCTCGACCATGTGGAGGTTTCCAGACAATATTTTCTGCTTAGTGTGTGGGCTCCTTGAAAAAAGTATCAAAGGCATTCTCACTCTGCACAGGTCCACCCAACGGCTTGATAGAAGATTGCTACATCTATCATGGCTTCAAAGAATCATCAATACTCATGAGCTTGCACATGATGATTCATCTCAGTCAGAATCTGATGATCTCTGTGCCCATCTATAAATGAAAAGAAAGGGGGGGGGGGGGGCTACATACTTTAATAAGATGGACAACAATGCCACAGAGGAGGTATGAAATCATTAATATTCCACGTGACTTGCGCATACCAATCCACGTCATCGTGGGTGTGTCCCTGTACAGTTGCTATGCTAAAAGCTAAAAACAGCTGTATCGTCAAGGGTTCGCTAGCTCAACCGTTGTAGTTTCGATACCTTGTCCCATTCATATCGGGTTGGAGCAGGGATCCTGGACGTTCACCCTTGAATATCGCCACCCAAGTTTAATCTTGACCCCAGTCGCAGCTCTGGACACAGCGCCTATGGGAGTGACCCCCCCTTGTATCACCTGCCTGCAACCTTTCTACGCTACCAGCTCTACATTTTTGTACTTTGAATCTCATTAGCAGATGGGCCTTAATGATATTCATGGAGGAAGCAGCATAGTGGACTATGAATAATAATTTTTAGTCATTAATAGATGAATCAAATGGTGCAAGTTTCATGAAAAAATATTGACCATTTTTATGTACTCGGGTAGGTACATTCATTTTTTGGAAAATGCGTATTTTTAATTAAATTTTGCATTAATTTGTGTACGTCCATGTAAATTATAGCGCCCATAACTATACTTCACATGTTGCAACTCTATAAACATAGCATATAATATGAAGCCAGAAATGTACCAGTGGACCAAAAAAACAGAAAAGTGAAAATAAATGAAATTTTATCCCATGTGGTCCCTTTTCTCATAGCGGGTCACATATATAGCAAAAGATTATTTAATTTACTGAGTATCGACATCCGTTTGATCATGAGAGACCGATGAGGGCATTCATGTGAGTGTTATTTTGATATTAAATCAATCATAATTTGCTTTACCAATTATTGCTGAGCTGTCCCACTAGCTACCCCTTGTGACTGTTGTAGTTGAACATGGGAGTCGAACTTCATACACATAGAAAATCTCAGATATTATTGGTTACGTGAACATGGGTATTCTCACCAGCCAATCTGTCTAAAAGGGATGAGTCCCAGCAAAATTAAATTTTCATAATTCACGGAATGTGAGATTTAATTATAACCAGCTACATCAAGATGAATGTCGATATCACTCCTAACCTTATATGGATTTAAATTCTTTTCTGCTCTACACAGATGTATACTTTATGCTCAATGGAAGTGTGTACCTCAACAACAGTGCTATCCCCCTCTTGGGTGTAGGGGAGAGAGACCATGCCCTCCAGTGTAGGACCAGTAGGGACGAGTGCTGTAAAACCTTGCCAAACCGGTTTGGTGACTTCTACTATCCCAACGGAACTAAAGTCTTTAATGAAAGGTCAGGGTATATGGGTTATATCGGAGGGAGGGGGTCACTTCACCTGCTGGGAAGTACAGGTGTGAGATACCTGATGCCGATGGAGAGATGAAGAGTATATGACAGATCAAGTGGCAAGAATGGCACCAAGAAAATTTTCAACCATAGAAGATACCGGTGACCTAAAACCCTGTCATAATAGCACGTGAAATTTGGGTGCCGTTTATGCCACTTGACCCCATAATATTATGACGGAATGATATTATGGAATAGTATCACTAGCAGGGGTGGATCCGGGGAGTCATGGGGGGCAGATGACCCTCCCCTCCAGGGTCCTACAGATTTTAGAGTAACTCATGGGACAATTTACACCAGCAAAACCTAGAGTAACTCATGGGATGATTTTACACCAATACAACCTAGAGTAATTCTAGGGACAATTTTACACCAGTTGCCCCCACAGATATTGAAGTGGTATAAAATCATGCCATGCTAATGGTAACTGGTACATGTGACCTTTGACCTCACTTAAAAATTCTCCCATGATAATGGTTGATGGGTGGGTAGGGGAGCTAAAAGTATGTAAATCTTCGGTGGGTGGGTTCATGATGCATGAAAATTCAGTAGGTTTATCTTCTACTACCAATCCAAACCTAAGGGGAAACCATCCTACTGCATGACATTGTGCTACTGGAATGATAGTTGGGGCTGACCATGTGTGCTTATGGCAATCTAGTGGGCTTTATTGTGAGTGGTAATCTGTAGTATAATAATTAACACACTGAGATGCATAGTGCCTACCAATTAGGGACCTATCCTATGCGCACAAAACTTGCACATTCTAGACAAATTATTGCTATTAGCAAGAACAAGCTGCGCTGGCCAGATTAATTAGATTAAACTTTGTCATCCACTTAAGTTAAGGAAACTTGATGGTATTGCACAACAGTGATCAATTAATGTCCCGCTAGAGGTTTCCCCACATTAAGCCTTTCCGCTGCACTAGAGAATTTACATTGGTCACAATGTAAATTCTCTAGTGCAGCGGAAAGGCTTAATAAGGCATGCACACGCAGCAGCTGCAGGTAGTATATAATTTATAGAGTTTACTATTAATAGCTCACCATTTTTTGTGAAAGTACTGCTCAACTCAAGCTTCCTTTTCCATTTCTCATTAACTTACAAACTCCAGTTTGTTCACTCCATTTTGATACAGAAAATAATTGTAGCTACCTTTTGACTTCAGCAGGTTTTTTTTTAAATTGAGTGGCAGCTGTTCGGGAATGTTTCAGCACACTTAGTGTTGTTTTAGCACACTGAGTGCAATTTCAGCACTGTACATGTTATGTTCATCACATGTAGCACATTACATTCGTGTAAACAATTTTATTCTACACACCAGTGTACGTGCTGAATCTGATGTGCTGTTTGTAATGTGATAATTAATAACTAGCACATTGCTGTGTGCATTTAGCACATTTGCTGTGCTACTTTTGGAAATCAGCACACCTTGTGCAGTCTTAGCACACCAAATTAGAGCCAAACTACATGCCATTTTTTCCTGTGTATATATCTCCATGGGGAGTGCCAGATCTTTTAATAAATCTTGCAATAATCATAATTCTTAATGGCCCCTTTTGGGATTGAATAAATTCACTCAACCATTCCCTCTTTTAGCTTGCTGTGTGCCTATTCATTAGGAGGACTTTCGATGAGATTCGTAAAATACAATCATGTTTGAAGGATTTAGTTTAGTCACTCATGGCATAATAATATTATAGTAGGTGATATGAAGTAGTATCATGTGTTACTCATGCAGTCCCAGTGGCAAAAGTTAGGTGAATAGTTCTGGTCACTCATGCAATTTATGACGTTAATCTTTCCCATAGGCTACTTTATGTCATCTTTAACCCCGCTTACACTAGGCCTTTAAACCTGCTGGCTTAGTGTAAACTAGAGGAGGTTGGCCATGCGTCATCAAATGTCACCAATGTGTCACGTGCACCAATATAAAATGTATAGAAACATATGGCAGGTATTAATCACGCACTCCTGCGCTTCGCGAAGGATGCCGTTGGGAAAGAACTCGGTGAGCCTTGATAAATCAACCTTTCAACCCCGTTCAACCCCTGCCAAATAAGCGAGATCCGAGGCTTTGTTGTCGTTCATAATGAATCAAAAGTCAGCATTTCAGGCTGATTAAGGCTTCGTTGGTCAGTTCTCCCTCTCAGGATTTGAAATCGGGCTAAGAAAGTTATCTTTGAATAAATCTGCGATCGAAACAAGTATAGTACTAAGTCACGTGCACATGACATAATATTATCATGATGCGTGGCCAACCTCCTCTGAGTGTAAACGTGCTAAACCGCTTTACAAGTCGCCTTCTAAACCGGTTTGTAAACCACATCTGGGAGGCCACATTTGGGAGGTGGTTTCAAACCGGTTTAGGATATGTTGCTATACAAACTGTCCATGTGTAAATGCTCTAAGCTGGATTAAGGCGCTTACATAAGCTGGCTTAAGACCCTAGTACGTGAAAACGCGATTAAAACGCATTCCAAGCAGTTTAGTCTAAGCCAGCTTGTATGTGTAAATGGGGCTTTTGATTCTAAACCATAGACTAAGTCACCCCCTGGCAAGCAAAAGACACAAACGGAGGTGCTTCATATGTAAATATAGCTAGAACAAACTACGACTCTGAATCCCAGAAACTCGATGCAATTGATCAAGTGGTGTAAAATCCCCCGATATAATATACTTGCCATACTATCAAACGCTCAGGATTTTACACCAATTTTGCTGGTCTAAAATCATCCCTAGTAGGTTGTATTGGTGTAAAATCATCCCATGACCTACTCTAGGTTTCAAATTGCTGGTATAAAATTGTCCCATGAGTTACTCTAGGCATTAACTTCTACAAGACCCCTTTCCCTGAGGGCTGAATATTGTGTACCAGCACTGGCATAAGAAGCGGGGGGGGGGGGGGGGGGGGGAGCTGTAGCCCCCTATCTTGTCAGCCAAGTGGGCCTAAACTCTAGGAAGATATTTATTCTACTAGGCCTTGACATCTTCAGATTTGTGATGTAAAGTCTACTTTACAGCCAAATTAGCATAATAATGGGCATGGTTTGAAGGTGTTGCGCAACTGTGTACCAGCTTGCTGTGCTTGGCTAAATAGCCAGCTTTACCACCCTCCCTTCAATTAATGAACCTTGATCTGACACAAAATATAGCTAAAAACCTGTTTGTACGGTGAAAAAGTCCGGTTCCATTGATCTTGACATCTCGGGCTGCCACGGTTTGTCTCGTTCGCTGCAGCGATGTGGGCGTGGCCAAAAATTTCGCGCGCGATTACATGTATTAATTTTATAATAATTATTAGTATAAGCTTAAGGCCACACAAATTAAATATTCTGTTTCTTGTCCTATAGGATACTCCAAAGCACACAAGGGACACGGATGATTTTGATATTTGATACCCTAGTGGATGCTCTACAAATGTAGAAAATCGATTGAATGCTCAGCCTCTACCCACAATATTTGTCAGCGAAGATCATCAGTAACTGTAAATGGAGCAGATATAGAGCTAATCATTGTTGGTTGCCGTTTCAGCTTGTTAGCAATCAATGGGGTGCGGTCCTCGAGCGACTAACGACGAGACCACACCCCCAGAATGGTTAATTACTGATTATTGGGTAGTCTCGTCCCCAGACCCCACCCCAGCACAGCTATTGCAGTTTCACACATCTAGTAGACTAAACACACATGCTTTCCTACACACCAAAACCTGCTCTCACACTATTATCGATCACGACTACAGAGAAGTACAAACACTTACTGGGTACGAGACTAATTATTGGGGCGAGCCTGACCGAGCCCCACATAAACGGTACAGCCATGCGCGAATTTTATATTATATATTATATATTATAATATATACTAGTGTCATGCAGGGCCTGTTTGGGGCGAGCCTGAGCTGAGCCTCTGAATGTCTAGCTGAGCTGCGACTCGAAAACTTTAATAAAGCCATAGCACGCTAGATCTTGAAGACCACTGATACAGATCCAAGCAAACAATGACAGACGGTCTCATAGTCCTGTAGACTATTCCCCTCCATCCTACAGTGCCGACAGTCAATAAAATTAATTGCCTCTGTTATCAGAGTCATCAGTGAGCAGCACGTCCAGTCTATCACGTTCTTTATTAGTTGGCCCTTGCGCTGTTACGTTGAGCTGATAATGAGCTCTGTCTCGCTCTCTCCTCCGTTGGAGCCTTCTACGGCGCGGTACGATAGCTTGCTTGATCAACGCAATACAAGCACGAGTCTAAATTTGCAATTCGCTAAATCAGAACGACGTATATACGGCCCGTATCCCAGGCATGAGAATGCGCAATAGAATGTTTCGCGTTTATGTCCGTAGAGATCACTGGGTATATAATTTCGTGTGACGGACGTACCATCAGGAGCATATGAGCCGCCCAAAGGGCGGCGAAGGAGCGTCGGCCATAGTATGCGTCCGACTGCGTGTCAGATGTGTTATATAGGCGAAGTTCATTAGCAATGCTTGACCTTATATGGAGTGGCCAGCTGCAGGGTATTTCCATTGGTTAAGCTCCATAGTGATAGCACTGCCCGTAGTACACAGTCTACAACCACACTACAGACTAAGTCAATTAGCTAGTACAGTGTGGCTTGTACAAAAGTAATCTGCTATGCACCGCATTAGCTGCACGTTCCAAATAAGGAAGTGTAGCCTTAAGGACTTCGCCTAACACATACTACAGCCAACCCTACGGTAGTCGGACGCTCCTTCGGGCGGCTCATATATGAGACAAACGCTCGCAATCCATATATTATTATAATTATTTTATATGTATGGTACGTCCGTCACGCGCGAACCGCCATAGACATTGTACAGCGCTGCGCGGTATATTTCAAAAGGCCGCATGAAAACATTTGCGTCAGCATAGTCACGTGTTTTTTTGACACATTGAAAGGCCACTTTATTACGACTATACTTGTTCTTTGCTACTGTTTCAGTATGAGTTCTACTAACACTCAATCTGCTGAAGCGAAGAGAGAGAAAAGGCTTCAAAGAAGGCGCGAAAGAGAGAGAGCGCATCGTGCGCCGTACAGAAGCAAGCAGAAGGCTCCAAAGGAGGACACTCTGAGCGAGATAGAGCCTGTCATCAGCTCAATAGCGCAAGGACCAGCTAAGAATACGATAAAGATAGACTAGACGTACTGCTCACTGATGACTCTGGTAAAACTTTGTATTGACTGTCGGTACTGAAGGATGGAAGGGGACTATCATGCAGCTGTAGACCTACAGGCCTACACGGCACTATGAGACTGTCTGTCATTGTTTGCTTGGATCTGTACCAGTAGTCTTCAAGATTTATCGTGCTATGGCTTTATTAAAGTTTTCGAGTGGCAGCTACTGACATACTTTCAGAGGCTCAGCTCAGGCTCGCCCCAAACAGGCCCTGCATGTCACTAGTATATAATTGGGGCGAGCCTGAGCGAGCCCCACATAGACGAGGTGAACGCTCGCAATCCATATATTATTATTATTATTATTATTATTATTATTATGTATGGTACGTCCGTCACGCGCGAACCGCCATAGACATTGTACAGCGCTGCGCGGTATATTTCAAAAGGCCGCATGAAAACATTTGCGTCAGCATACGCGCCGTATATACGCCTTTCTAATTTAGTGAATTGCAAATTTACACTCGTGCCTGCATGTAGTAAGCTAGCTAGGAGCTACCGCGTACCGTTGGTATCAAGCTGTACCGCGCCGGACTCCAAAGGAGGAGAGAGCGAGACAGAGCTCGTCGTCAGCTCAACAGCGCAAGGACCAGCTAAGAATGCGATAAAGATAGACGTGCTGCTAACTGACTCTGACAATAGAGGCAGGCTAAATTTAAATTAACTTTCTCTTGATTGTTAGCAGACACTATGTCGAGGGAACTAGCTATCGTGCAGATGTATAGGCCTACATAGCACTATGAGACTGTCTGTCATTGTCTGCTTGCATGGATATGTATTAGTCTCGAAACCAGACCGCTCCCACCGCAGCGTTTAGTTCTTTCAGGATAAACACGCGGAGGGAGGGTCTGGGAGACTGCCTATACCATTTTGGATCCGTGCGCACAGATCTTGGCGGGCCAATCAGATCGCAGAACGCGAGTGACGTCACACGTTTGAAATCTTGAACCACCAGATCGACTTTTCTCTTTGAATTTAGGACCTCTGGATACCTTTCGAAGGCTAATTCGATCGTAGAGAAGGTTTTTAGCTTGCTTAACAGCAAAAAGAGCGTTAACTGGCTGGCTCTGGACATCGTATGGGCGGACCCCAACGCGTGACGTCACGTACATATTGCATAATCGGGATCCAAAACGGTATAGGCAGTCTCCCAGACCCTCCCTCCGCGTGTTTATCCTGAAAGAACTAAACGCTGCGGTGGAAGCGGTCTGGTTTCGAGACTAGATATGTATCGGTGGTCTGCATGATCTATTGTGCTATGGCTTTGTTAAAGTTTTCGAGTCTCAGCTACTGACAGAGACTTTCAGAGGCTCAGCTCAGGCTCGCCCCAAACAGGCCCTGCATGACACTAGTATATAATTCGCGCATGGCTGTACCGTTTATGTGGGGCTCGCTCAGGCTCGCCCCAATTATATATGGTACGTCCGTCACGCAAAATTATATACCCAGTGATCTCTACGGACATAAACGCGAAATATTCTATTGCGCATTCTCATGCCTTGGGACACGGGCCGTATATATGATTTAGCGAATTGCAATTTTACACTCGTGCTTGTATTGAAGTTCGATCGTTATCAGCTCAACAGCGCAAGGACCAGCTATTAAAGAACGTGATAAAGATAGACTAGACGTCCTGCTCACTGATGACTCTGAAAACAGAGGCAATTAAATATATATTTTTTTATTGACTGCCAGTCGGCACTGTAGGATGGAGTAGTCTCGTCCCCAGACCCTCGATCCAGTGCGCGAGGAGAGGGAGGGTCTGGAACATTACCCCGGGCGGAAGTGTCCCGAAGGAATGCTGCGCACGAGTAATCATGACGCGTAATCTGGCTTTTGTGGTTTCACGCGCGTACAAAGAATGCAAATTACGTAGTATCTTATTGAAGTGCGCACGAGCAGTGCATGCAGCACGTTTGGGCACGTTTTGCCGTCCATTCGGTTTAACACCCTGCATTGTGGCCAATCAACACCTGTCGCGGAATTTCTGCCTTCGGGACACTTCCGCCCAGGGTAATGTTCCAGACCCTCCCTCTTCGGGCAGCTCATATGCTCCTGATAATATTATGTACATGGCTCCCTTCATATCCATATTACTGCACATAATTTTATTACATGGGGATGAGTGTTGATGTTAAAGTCTATGCATCCGAAAAGGCAGCCACAATCAGTGGAATCAGTTATTCTGACTGGCACTTTCTAGTCACTAGAAGTTACGTTAAATGTAACTGATATTTATGCAACCTTGTATTATATAGCACATCCACTAGAAGTATTGGGGTACACTGAGATACCACCTGTACATTAATTTGTTGGTGTTGATCCCCCCCCCCCCCAAGACATAAATGAAAATTTGAAAACTTGCCCCTGCTCACCCAATTATCACACATCCATACCACCCCCCTGACACAAATCAATATTTGACCAACATACCCTCCTTCCCTTCATTATCCATCATCCATAGGGGGTATATGCTTATATTAAATGGAATAGCCCAATGTGCATGCTCATATAGTGTTGCCATGGTGAAGTCATGTGACAAATGATGTCAGTGCTAGTGGCGCGCGCCGGTGAATAGAGCAAAAGCTAGAGGTCAAGCTTGAGCGATCAACCGTGCCGCTGAACGACGAACTAGCTAGCTAGCTCGAGCGCTCGGCGACAACTGAATGGTAGCTGCCAACACTAAACTTTGCTCATAAACAAAAGGTATTCATTGCTACGAGGCCCAAAACAGCCTTCTTTCAATTTTATCACTGAGCCAGCTACATGTACCTCCATGAACGAGTTGATGAGGGGCGTGGTTACATTCTCCTCTTCCCAGTCGTAGTACAGCAATGCCATGGGATGAAGCTCTTGAGTATGGTATTCGGGGTATCAGGCTTGGAGACAAGGCATATGCACTCACTGCTAAAACACCTTTAGCATAGCTGCAGTAACAACATAGCGCTTGGCAGAAGCCATCACCTCCACGAAATTCCAATCTATAAAAACATGACATTATTATTATATACACCAGTCTTGTTTAGAGTCATTGGATATTTGTGCAGCAGTATTTCACTTTTTATTGCACTTTTGCAACAGATGTATGTTCACATGTTCCCAGGCAACACCCAAAGAAGAGTGTACAAATCTGTACACTCCCCACACTTGATTGGAAGGACCTAACCAAATGGTATGCGCTTATAAGCGAGATGCGCGAAAAAAGACGGTATGTCTTTACAGTGGCGGATCCAGGGGTAGTTCGTTTGGTTCGTTCGAACCCCCCTGACCCCAAGCCTACCTCGAGTAATAATACCTTCCAATGAAAAAAATTGAGTGTACCAGTGGTTCTTGATGTGAAACTACACTATTTTGGGAGTCTTGGCCTTGTTTATTACAGCTACACTGAGCTACAATCAGGAAACTTACAGGTTCTTTCGTCGTCTTTCTAGCGATTGCACGGTTCAGCGACAAGCGCGATCGAAAATGGGGCGTGGCCAACACAAAAGTGGGCGTGGTCGACGAAAACTTTTTTGCGCGCTTCGCGCGCGCAATGAGAAGAACCCCCCTCCACAATATCCTGCATCCGCCCCTGCTTTATACACTGATGATGCATGGCTATATTAAACTGTATGTAACATATCAGGATTGATTTATACTTACTAGTGGGTGATCTTCAATACACAGTCACTGAGCTGAGCTGAACTGACCCTGAGCACGTGTCGATGGTGAGCATTAATTAGAAAATTACTAACTAACTAACTAATGTAGTATGCGGGCTAGTCTCGTACCCAGCCCCCCAAATGCCCGCGCGGCCGCGGGGAAGGGTACGGGTCTGGTGACATTGGAACGTTGTACAGGCGCGTGATTTCATGCCAATGGGCTTTTCCATTAATAAAGGATACACCCCCACGGAAGACCAATAATTACTTCCTGACGGTATAAGCTATAAAATTTTAATTACTTTCTTGATGGATATTTAGCCACTTTATTATTAATTCTTGGTGGTCAGCTAATGCAATTTAAAGATTCCAAATGGTGTTGTTAATAGTAATTAATTGACAGGGTATCACTAGAAAATGTTTTTCTTTACATGATCTACATCATGTGACATTGTGCAGTTAATTGTCTAATTAATGCTATCATATGATGCACAGTGGAGTAGGAAGCAATTGTACATTGGGGGGGGGGGCCCAAGGTACTCGGTCATGCACGATGCAGGGACGTAAATTAGTCATAGCGGCTAGTTTCTAAAAGCCTACCTTTTTTAACACATGTTACTGACATTAATCAGTATGCTAAAAATTAGACATTCGAGACCTTACTCTACTAATAAGCTAAGACTTTCTGGTCTTCTATCCTTGCTAAGTATAATTAGCTATCCACCCTTTTATTGGAGGGGCCAGGGCCCCCCCCCCCCCTTCTACATGCAGGATTGGGGGGGGGGGCCACTGGCCCCCCGGCCCCCCCCCTCGGTTCCTACTCCACTGATGCATATATGGCAACTTAACACACATTCAGAAGGGGGGTTGGGGGGGGAGGTGAGGGAGAGAACTATAGAGAGACTCCTAAAAGTTATAGGAAACCAGTGTTGTCTTTGCATGCAACATTGAATAGCTGGGAATATAGGGCCTGGGAATGAGGTATATACCCTAGGTGAAATATATTATGTCTTACGGGGCTATCAAAGAATTATTATGGGCACGTAATGAGGGGAATAAGCCTACATAAAGGACTAAAGTGGGCAGCTAGAAGTGTAATTATGGGTATGTGATTGGGGTATGTAGGAGGGTTGAGATCGATGAAGTGATTAGTTTATGTAGCACATGCATGGGTTTGTAATTTGGGGAATGAGATGGACTTTCTATGAGAGGGATGTGAGAGATGAAATAATCAGGACATTTGATAAAATGATTAGGGTATAATATTGTGTAAGAGAAATGAAGTAATTAATAGGGCAGTATACTATTGTAGCATGTAGCCTCGTCCCGAGGCTCCTCCCTAACTTTTGAGGCTAACACACATGCAGTGAGATGGGCATTTTGTATGAGAGATGAGTGGGGATATTATATTATGAGAGATGAAGTAATAGGACATATGTGATTAGGGTATATAATATGTATGGGAAATGAAGTAATAGGGCAGTACACACACACTGAGATGGGTATGTGTATGAGAGTGGTTGCATGGGATATGTGCTTATAAGACATATGAAATGATTAGGATATGTGTGTGTGCATACCAGTGCTTATGACTGGGGTATGTGCATGATATTGTGAAGTGATTAAGGTATGTATATGATAGATAGAGTGACAGGGATATTGAGAGGTGATGTGATTAGGGTATGCATGATTAGCTAGGGCATGAGAAATGAAGGAATATAAGGCAGTACATGATAGTATATGACACACATGCAGTGAGATGGGTATGTGCATGAGAAATGTGAGTGGTTGCATGGGGCATGTGTTTATTAAGACATGAAATGATTAGGATATGTGTATGTGTATGTGCATACCAGTGCTTGTGATTGGGGTACATTGAGAAGTGAATGAGAGATAAAGTGACTTGGATTGGAATATATGAGAGGTGATATGATTAGAGTATGCATAATTAGGGTATGCACGCTTAGGCTTAGGTGGCTATACCATGGCTCTAGAGAGCCTAGTACTGAAATCAGCTTGTGTACACAGACACCCACAAGTATGTCTGGTGCCCTCACCACTACTACTGCCACCTAGGTGGTGATGGTGGTTTCACACCTAGATGTGTTACCACAGTTATGAAAGTGCCTGCAACTTGCCTGGGCATGTTTCAGATCTCTGCATAACACACCACAAAACGGCAGGACACACTCATGCTTGCTCTCAGATTAACTCTTGCTTGAAATTTGATTCCCACCATGATCTTGCTCATCCATACAAGAGACAATTTATAGCCCTATGGTCCTCTATACATGTGTGCCCAACTGTCACTGATGACTTACATTCCACTAGTTTGAATATGAGAATAGCATACTAAGTTAGAGCACATAAGAATTGTGCGCTCTTGGTTAGGTATTATGTTGTAGAGAGCTACTTTCAGGGGCATGCATGATCGAACCTATAGCTAGTACATGCGCATGTAGGTGTATACTATACAGGTATAAATGCATGTACCATGCGTATACATTTTTATGCTTAATGTGGTACTAGGTTGTTTCTACAAACATTATTGCAAACCATTTGTAGCAGCATGGTGGGCCAGTCTGACCTTCAGTACATACTACTGGGATGGTGTATACTATAATATTATACGCATGCATGAGCTATTAGTAACTTGAAAAGGTAGGGGTGTATACAACTCTCTTAATGAGAGCTCAGTGCTCTCATTAAGAATCTAAGCAGGTTGTGTCCCTTGTCTAATTAATACACAGTGCTGTCAAACAAATTAAGGAAATTTAGCCGTACTTTATATTAATTCTTGGTGGTCAGCTAATGCATCTTTAATGATTCCAAATGGTGTTATTAATACTTGGAGGTGTAATTAATTGACAGGGGGTCACCAGAAAAGGTTTGTCTTTACATGATCTACATGTGACATTGTGCAGTTAATTATCATGTGATGCATATATGGCAACTTAACACACTCAGATGGGGGGTGAGGAAGAAAACTATAGAGAGACTCCTAGAAGTTAGCCTCGTTCCCAGGCCTCCCCGCGCCGCGCAAAAATTAAATTGAAATAAATTGATACGCCTGATGAAGGCCTGGGGACGAGGTTATACCTAGAAGTTAGAAAACCAGATTCAATCAATCCCATGGTCACACCCCTAGCTCATTACTACTCAGTTTATTTCCCTCTTGTAAGTCTATTATTCCTTGTCATGTTTCCAGGCCATGCATGGGCCACTTAACAACTTATCATAGGGTAGCCTCGTCCCCAGTCTCCCTGATGTTGTCTTTGCATGCAACATTGAATAGCTGGGAATATAGGGCCTGGGAATGAGGTATATACCCTAGGTGAAATATACTATGTCTTACGGGGCTATCAAAGAATTATTATGGGCACGTAATGAGGGGAATAAGCCTACATAAAGGACTAAAGTGGGCAGCTCGAAGTGTATGTGATTGGGTATGTATAGGAGGGATCGATGAGATGAAGTGATTAGAATAATTAATCACATCCTTCTGAGTGCAATTTGGAAATAATCACACGAGTAACTGCCAGTTGGAAAGCTTGAAATTGCATGAGGTGAAGCCAAGTGCAATTTAAATTGCTTTACAACTGGCAGTTACGAGTGTGATTATTTCCAAATTGCACTCAGAAGGATGTGATCAATTACTAATCATATGAAGCGCTTATGTAAGGACGCCTATCTACTTGACTAACAGACCACTAGCAGTAGTATAGGTCCACTAAGTAAACAGAAGCCTGGCTATGCCCACAGGGTGAAGGGGTGCTTTGTAGAGCTTGACATGTGTAGCATCAGGTTTCGTGGCTTTCTTCTTGACCTTGCAGCTGTACTAACAAAACGAAGGGTGATTTTACCCAATCAGCACGTGATTAGGTGCAAGCTGTAATTAAATTAATACCGTAGCCAACAGTGAGCGATTACACTACACTGTTAGATACAAGAATTATATTGCCTACTTCTCTATGGGAGTTTACTGTAGTGATTTAAATTATATTATGATTAGGGTGCATAGAAGATGAAACGGGTAATGTGATGGGAGTATGTATAATATTATTATGATGAAGTGATCAGTGGGTGGGAATGAGATGCATTTTTGTATGAGAGGAATGAAATGATCAGGACATAATTATAAATGATTAGGGTATGTGTATGAGAAATGAAGTAATAGGGCAGTATATATGAGAGATGTGTGGGGATGAAATGATTAGGATATATGTACGAGAAATGAAGTAATAGGGCAGTACACAGTTGTAGTATAATATGACACACAGGTATGTGTATGAGAAATGCGAATGGTTGCATGGGGTATGTGCTTAAGACATGAAATGATTAGGATATATGTATGGTGTATGTGTGTACCAGTGCTTGTGATTGGGGTATGTGCATGACAACATGAAGTGATTAAGGTATGTATATAAGAGATAAAGTGACAGGGATTGGAATATGTGAGAGGTGATATGATTAGGGTATGTGTAGTTAGGGTATGAGAAATGAAGTAATAGGGCAGTATATGACACACAGTGAGATGGGTATGTGTATGAGAGATGTGAGTGGTTGCATGGGGTATGTGTTAAAGACATGAAATGATTATGATATATGTATATGTATGTGCATACCAGTGCTTGTGTGTGTATGACATTGTGAAGTGATTAAGGTATGTATATGAGAGATATTTGGAATATGTGAGAGGTGATGTGATTAGGGTATGCGTGATTAGGGTACGTGTGGTAAGGGTATGCATGATTAGGGTATGCATGCTTAGGTGGCTATACCATGCTCAGAAGTCTAGTGAGCCTAGTACTGAAAATCAGCAGACACCCACAAGCATGTCTAGTGGGGTAACCACTACTACTGCCACCTGGGTGGTAATGGTAGTTTCACACCTAGATGTGTTACCACATAGTGCTGTAACTTGCCTGGGCATGTTTCAGATCTCTGCACAATACACCACAAAAACACTCTTACACATTATATAATTTTGTCATTTTCTATGTTATTTTTTTGGAAAATTTTCCTAAATATTTGAGAGATTTACTCAAGAAAGTAGCCTATATAGAGAGACCCTTCTCTGAGAAACATTGAAATATATCTATATTTGTGAGTACCCCTCAAAGATATTGCAAAAATAGGAAGTTGTGCTCAAGGATTTGTACAATTTTTTGCAGTGATAAAAACCTGTACCTTGAAATCAGTATTATACTAAATAGCAAGTTACGTGGGAAAGGCCAATGTTGAAAGTAGAGTATGCAGTAATCAATACAAAGTAACACCTCTGCCTCAAATTTGAGAATTTACCTCTCTGATAAGCGCATTTGGAAAAAATGTAGTTCTCAAATTTGAGTCCCTAGTTAAAGGTAGCCAATACAAAGTAACACTTCTTGCTCAAATTTGAGAACTTACTCTCTGATAAGCCTTGAGAAATACATTTGGCAGAAATTCACCTCTCAAATTTGAGGCCCAAGTTAGACACATAACCACATTCAAATGGTATGAAATACAGATTGGTCTCAAATTTGAGTAGTAGGCTCGTATTGTACTCTCAAATTTGAGTCCCTATGGTCTAAAGGACATGCTACAATTTGTTTGCATTACTCAAATTTGAGTCCTAATGTGCACATGCCCTATACTAGCTGTGTGGCCGGGCAGTATAACAATGCACTATAATAATATTATTGATAAACAAAAACATTAGTTACTAAGCACAGTGTATATAGCTACATACTGTAAGAACGTTTATGAATGCATGACATTGTGCAATAATACAGTTAAGATGGTTATTGTTATGTAATAGTACTATACTCTTTGATGTAATGACAAAGATGATTCTTGCTTGATGACTTGAGTTAGAGATACAATGGCCATGATTCTCCGAGCAGATTGATCATATTTTACAGGGAAGCTATAATATAAAAGTAATGAAGCTATGAATGGCACGCTATAATATTGCATCAATAATATTATATTACTATGTGGTATATATGCTGTACATGTGCACAGATCTTGGATGACTGAATTCAGTGTTGCAATGCATAACTATTCAGGAGTTAATCATGTGGCATGATTCCATGGATGTCTAAATTTGAAGTGTCCTGGAGATATTATTTCACCACAGGTTATAGAATATCTGTGCATGAGCAGAGCAATCGTTGACTGTACTGACTCAGAGCTAGACCATCTTGAGAATTATGTACCTCGGATATGGACAAGCTCCATTTGCTCTTCACTGGACGCCACTTGTCTAATCACATGCAGTATACAGATAACTAACTGCAGCGGAGAAATGTACAATTGCAGCGTAAACTACTGGAGTAAAATTGTACTGTAGCATGCATACATTATGAGTGTCACTACTGAAGTTGGAGTAAGCTTACACATTGGCATGCAATAAGATGAGTTTCAAATGTTATTTAGATGCTGGTATGTAGCTATTGTATGCATTAGTCCATTGGCAATGTGCCACAATCAATTGTATTTATAATGATTAAGGAATGGCTGGCATAATGTTGAGGCATATAGACGTCTAATATTATGCTTTTATAAGCATTAGAGAATAATGCTAGCATTAAATTTTTAGGCTCCACTTTGCAGAGATGATCACTTGAAAAATTTATGCTGTTGCATGCCTATGAATTCATAACCAGTGTAGCTAATAGAGAAGTATTTGACAAAGTAGATAATAATGTATCCAGTATATGTAAAAGAATACATGTCTAGTACAATGTCGTTGAAAGGCCTTTCAGTAAGTACATGATAGCTAGCTATGAGTTTATAACCTGGCCGATATTTATATCCAACTTACCGTCAAGGATACTGTCAGTCTATCAGTCCTAGCCTCGTCCAGTAAAATCTTGGGTATCTTGCTAGAGACATTCAAAATCGTCTCAGATATGATTCTCCATTATTTGAAAACTAGCGGCAGCTGCAGAGCATCAAGGGACACGTGACACCTGTATGTAGTATAATGGGTGGGACAAAGACTGCGCATGCGCACGTGCAATTCAAAATTGCAACAGCTGCATTTTCAGTGCTATGGTGGTCGAGAGAGTAACGCTGGGAAAGAGAGCAGCGAAGAAGAAGAAGAGGATGAGTCAGCCTCTCCGAGTCTCCGCGGCTCCACCAGCCCGATCACCGCGGCCGAACACGAGACGAGTAGGAAGAAGCTAACCACCTTTAGCGAGCGACTCCGGGCTACCTGAACTCACCGAGTCGAGCTCAGCTTGTCGATCACCGTGACATGCTTCATTGACTCCACTTGGACTTGAATACTATTGTGAGGGGAACGTGCAGCGCTACCCATACCATGACATTCTCCACTCAGTCTCAGAGGACAAGATGCTAAGGGATAGGCAGCTCACTGGTCTCCGCTGGAACGAACGCGGCACCAACGGTGATTTGAATGATGATGATCGACTCATTAAACAAATGACAAGTAATATTGGTACAAATCCTGCATTGCCTATATTAAGTTTATAGCGTTTTTTGTGGGGCCTTTACCGTAATTTACCTTTGTGTGCACGAGAACTCCATAGTGACACTGAGAACTGAGTCTGTCTAGTCTCGCGCGCCACAGGCTTCTCCTGTATGCAAAAAAGGAGGGGCTGGCACGCAAGCTCGAGGCTATAGCTAGTATCTGTACTGTGTTTATTGACCCTCAAAATTTCATATGACTACAATTTGTCGTGCATACCACTGCCACGGCAAGCCTATATAGCTAGATGAGGATGGAATCAAATCCACAGTCCAGCTGATGCTGCAGATCTACAGTAGATTATGTTTCACAAGTCTTGAGTTTTAGAAGTGTTGCAATAAATAGGTGCACCATATCATCGTATAATGCTGCTATAATAGTATAAAACTTACACCATTGTGTTCAAAATCGTTTAAAAATTATGATTGCTTCTAAACCCTGCATAATAAGTGATAACCAGTAGCTAAATTGCATGTGGCATGTACACACTTTGCACATTAATTTGTGTATAGGTACTCAAACTTGAGACCCGAGTTGATGAATTTCTTGAGTCTTGTGGCATTTTAGAGCTTAATTTTTGAGATACTGTAGCCTGTGTAAACAAAAACTGTAAATCTTTGAGTAACATTTGTAAAAATTTACTGTTATCCTGGGAGCAACAGTAGCATGATAGACTCTCTACTGCGTGCATTTCTACATTGGTACTCAAATTTGAGTCCATTACTGTGTGCATGTCCACATCAGTACTCAAATTTGAGTCCCTAGTGCATACATATCCACGTTGGTACTCAAATTTGAGTCCATTAACGTGTGCATGTCCACGTCAGTACTCAAATTTGAGTCCCTATAGTGCATGTATGTCCACGTTGGTACTCAAATTTGAGTCCATTACTGTGTGCATGTCCACGTCAGTACTCAAATTTGAGTCCCTTACTGCATGCATGTTCACATCGATACTCAAATTTGAGTTCTTTGTTGCCTCCAAGTCTCCATGGTGCCGCTACCAGAGTGCATCATCCACTCAAATTTGAGACAGGTGTTAGTTATTATTCAACTTAAGCTGCATACAACTCAAAGTTTAAAGCATACCACAACAACTCACTCTCACAGAATTGTGATAAAACAAATGTTTCATTCAAGAAATTAGACTAATATTGAAAGTGGAAAATCTGGAACCCAATATTTTATTGCCCCAACTAAAAACCCTCAAGAAATTGACTTAATGTTAACAGTGGTAATTTTGAAAAGTTGTATTTTAGGGCATATTTTTGAGTCTTATATAGAAAAGGACAAAATAATATATAATGTGTTTGACTAGCTCTGCTCCTCTGACTCAGTAAATTTCATCTGCACACACCCATGCTTGCTCTCAGATTAACTCTTGCTTGAAATTTGATTCCCACCATGATCTTGCTCATCCATACAAGAGACAATTTATAGCCCTATGGTCCTCTACACATGTGTGCCCAACTGTCACTGATGACTTTCATTCCACTAGTTTGAATATGAGAATAGCATGCTAAGTTAACCAAGACCGCATAATATTAAGAACTATGCGCTCTTGGTTAGGTATAATGTTGTAGAGAGCTACTTTCAGGGGCATGCATGAACCTATATAATATAGCTAGTACATGCATGTAGGTGTATACTATAACATGTAACAGGTATAAATGCATGTACCATGCGTATACATTTTTATGCTTAGTGTGGTACTAGGTTGTTTCTACAAACATTATTGCAAACCATTTGTAGCAGCATGGTGGGCCAGTCTGAGCTTCAGGACATACTACTGGGATGATGTGTACGCATGCATGAGCTATTATAAGTAACTGGAAAAGGTAGGGGTCAGGGTTTTATCTGGCCCAAAAATTTAGGGGGGGAAACATGGGAGAAGTTGAAGTAATGGACGGCCCAAGGGGGTGGGTGCGGGAGGGGGATGTGCCCCCTCCCGCGCGAAGCGCGGGAAGCTTAAGCATTAATATTAATGTTCCCATAAAGGCACCTAAGTAACACTTCAACATAATTAGTCGAGGTGATCTTATTATATTCAGATAGTCATGCACACTCACTAAGTACACTTGCTCTTGGTTAAACAAGAGCTGTATGCATTTAATTGTGAAATCTCATGAATTTTAATTAATTTTTTGTAAATTTTTTGGGGGGGAAACAGAACCTCTTGGGGGGGGGAAACACACCCTGCTGGGCTCTATGCAGATAAACCCCTGGGGGTGTATATACTACTTTCTTAATGAGAGCTCAGCTAGGGATCTAAGCAGGTTGTGTCCCTTGTCCAATTAATACACAGTGCTGTCATACAAATTAAGGTAAAATAGTGGTATGGGGAAAACTTCCTCAATAGTACCAAAAATATTTAGCAATGACAATGATCTATGAGTATCAATGTACCACACAAAGTCTGATCTGTTGTTGATATTAAAATAATTTTCCTATAGGTTTGTGCTGTGGTTGGCACCTTTTTCCAACCACAAGCATGCACAGAAAATTACTAGGACCACTGGCATCGTTAAAAATAGTTTCCATAGCAAATTAGCAAAGGTCTATTGTGCAATGTTGGGCATCAGTTGTTCATATGAAATGATTATCCAATTAAAGCCATGCAAGGGTTAGCCTCGTGCACCAGGCCTACCCTCCATACTACACATTGTCACACTATACGAAAAATAGTAGTGTGCATAGTATTATTGAGAGTATAGGCCTGGTACACGAGGCTTGCAAATTTAAGGACCATGGTTTTCAATAAGAGCCGGGACGAGTGATTCCATGCTACAATGTCTTGGAGGCATAATAGTTAATCTTATGCAAGCTGGAGTATAATAAACAATTACCTACCAATAGAAGTTCCTCTAAATCAGTGAAGTGTAACCAACCCAGGGTTAAAGATACTAGTACTGGGAACTCAGATCTTATTAATAGTGTCTGATGGATAGCTAAAATAACCTCTTAATTTGTAACAGGACAATGTATGTTTATTTTTATGGGAGTGAGTAGCTTGGAACAGCGCAGTATGTATGTAGATAACACTATTGAGGAGAGAGAAAGGGAGCTGTATATATTTGATACTGAATTTGTCTTCTGGGGATGGTATAGCTATGTCATATTAATAATTGTGTCCTAAGTACACCAAATTATACTCATAGGGGGTGTATGATTACTAGGTATTGGTGAATTGTGCTCAAAATCTGTCCTATTATGCTATGCTGGCAATGCTAGTAAAACCCTTCATGCTCACCACAATGCCTTATAATTAGCAAAGGTACCGCTGCACTGAACAACAAAGGTTGCTGGCATGCAGTCAAATATAGAAGGCAATTAGCATAATATTATGTATTATTATGCTCCAGTACCTTGGGCTCCAATAAGGATTCATGCAGCACACAAGATGAGAAAGAAATGGTTGAAGGGAAATCTAAATAAATTATAGAATCTATTATGCTAGCATATGCCCATGTGCTAATGGAATCTATTATGCCCAAAATTAGCCTCGTCCCCAGGCCTCCACCCATTTCTGCGTGCAACATTGAAGCTGGGTGGAGGAGGCTTGGGGACGAGGCTATAGCTCAAAATTATGCCAGCATAATTCGCCAATGCCTAATGGTTACAAAATCAAATAGCTAGCCCAATATACAGGCCAGCTCAGATGCCTTTAATACCCGTATTACTTTGGTGTGGTCACAAACCACACCCTCCCATTACTTTTCCTTAGACTCTGAGCCCATCAATGCACAGTTAGCTAATATCCTTACGATGAGGATACCACTTGCAAGGGACGGAAGACCATTAATGACTTCTTGATGGTCTCAATACTCTAGTTAATTAATTCTTGATGGTTCATCGGCCTATAATTAGATCTAGGGGGTCATATGCCAATTTCACTCTTCCGTGGGGGTGTATCATTCATTAATGGAAAAGCCCAATATTATGCTGTCAATCACGTGCCAGTCCCACGTTGCATGATACGCAATGCAATGCACAATCGGCTAGCGCTAAACCGCCAGCTGACATTGCACGATCGTTGCTGCGCGACCAGATGCAAGGTCACATGAAAATCGTGGAGCTGCAATCTGATTGGCTTTCGCAAAAGTAAGAATGCTGAGCTTGCAAGAACCAAGAAAGCGCTCAAATGTCACCAGACCCTCTTCCTCCTTTTGGGGGTGGGGTCTGGGGACGAGACTATATGCGGGCGGGCGGGCGGTAAATTCCATTATTAAAAATTTTATATACTAGTACTAGTGATGTCAAACATTAGCTGGATTCGCTAAAATTTTTCTCCTCATATTTATATCAGTGACATGGCACAAATGATATGTAAGGGGGCTTGTCCAAAGTCCTTGTGGAAAAATTAACGTCATTATGACGTTAGGGGGGAGGGGGTCTTGGCCCATGACGTTTTACAACTGCATTGTCAGCAGATTTTAGCTTTAGTTGTGATTATGCATTCTTGTGGTTGAATAAGTCTAGACACACCTCCAGCAGTGTCAAAATTTGCATTTTTGTGACAGCTGTATCAAGCACTAAGTAGATAAAATTGCGCACGTAGCTACAGGCAAGCAAGAAACTGCTAAAGAAGCACAGGTAGCTATGCAATGAATCCATGAAGACATAGCTAGCACTGTAGAATACAAGTGAATATCGAATGTGTAGGCTAAATGGAGCAGAATCAGAGTTTCAGTATTGAGTCTATGTTGAAATGCTGTGACGTTAAGAGTGGGGGGGGGGGGGGGTAAAATGTTAACGTCATAATGACGTTAATTTTTCCACAAGGACTTTGGACAAGGCCCCTAAGTTTGTGCATGCAATGGTGAGGCACCCAAACCACTTATAGGGTAGGTTTGGGTGCTGAACATGATGGTTTACATAGTTTTTCCCTTCAAATACAAGTTTTTCTGACTTTGTGCAATGTGGACTTTCAGAACTACCATTACTTGTAATAGACCAATTATGCCATTTTTTGTATTGCTTACTCCGGAGAATGTTGACATAAATTAAGCCAGGATTGAGACATAAATATGGAATTAATATAGGTCATATACATATCAGAGTGATCAGCTATACCTACTCTACAAACTGGTGCAGAGTAATAATGCTAATGATGAAGTGAATTTTTTGCCCTGACATCCCTACTAGTACTAGCAAGGCCTCAGTACAGAAAATAATTAATTTCGCTCCCTTGAGGTAAGTACGATGCAAAAGTACGACCCTTTACCGAATATTGTGCATATTGTTATTGGGATGCCTGCTTGCATTATTATGCGTCCAGATTGACTGTGTGGTGGTTTTCGGACCATTTTTTCTGCTTAGTGTGTGGTCCCCTTGTTAAAAAAAAACAACAAAAAAAACAACTGGGATTTCATTACATGTGCCGTAAAAATTAATGTCCCATGATTAAATCAAGATGAAAGGCATGCACGAAAAATCTTCGCATAATAGTAACCCAAGGAACAAATACATAATTATGTATAATCATGGCAATTTCTATACTTTTACATAAAGACTGACTGACAGTGTAGGACCGTTCTAGATCTCTAATTCCAATCATATATTATACAAGAAGAGATATCCGACATCTTATTATTATAGCTAGGTATATACTGATGTAAACAAAATCACCACAAGCTGTTATCATAACACACAACGGAGGTGATGTTCCAACCACTGCTCAGGCTTCCCAGACAACTTGTGGTCGTTCCGTACTAACAGCAGGTGCAATAGGAACTCCACCTCCTTGAGACCATTTGCTCATACTAATGCCTAGTACATGCATGGCCTCCTTCTTCCCCAACACTGTGGTAAATTGGAATCCGTTGGACATAATGCTGTAACAGTATCATCATAATTATTATAATATTTTAATGCAAACTGTTAGTAATTAATTTGATTTATCGCTTTCATTTTGTTATGGAATTTAGGGTAGCACTTGTATTAGCTTAAGTAGCTATTGTGTGTCCAATACATATTATTGCATAAAGTATTAAAGCAAAAAAAAATTGTACATCCTGTATGCATTCCTTAACCACTCCTGATCACTTCCTTTAGTTCTATAACGAGGCATAGCTATACTTAGGTCTATATAATATTATAAGCATTTGTTCTCTACACAGTCTACTCTCAGTCTGCAGTCTATTGGTAGCTATACATGTACTATAGCTACCAAGAATCCACTCTTGCTACTACTGGAAAGATCCAGAAGTTATAATTAATTGGCAGGATCTGGAAACTTTCATTTGCACATGTACACATACGCTGCATGACTGCAGCTAGCTACTGGTACTGCTTTGATTCAAGTTTTAAGCATCAGTGCATGGATCTAGCTCCAATCATGTTATCTGCTAAGTGGATATGTCACTTTTCTGGTGCAGTCAGTGCCTAGCTATGAGTGAATATTGTAGCAGTGCGAGTATATAGTTCTACGTGAGTGAATCACTATTAAATTTACTGGTATAATAATTATTATTATACCTACATCATGCCAGTCTTAGCCTGTAATTAGGCCTGGGCCAAATAGCTATTCCTGAATAATTTTGGAATAATAGGCAGCTTTTTGAAGAAGTTGAATAATGGTAAGGCAGAGTTTTGTCCCTCTCCAAAGGAATTCTCAAAAGTGAAATTTAAAGACATAGCTATGTGCTCAGAGGATGGCTGTATAACCACATGACATGGCACAAAGTTTTCTATCAAGTTAAAGCCGCGATACCCTGCGCATATGCAGTATAATAATTATAGTTCATTGAGCCAGTTGAAGTGATGCAAGACTATACATTGAGACATCTTTGATGCTACAGTACAACAATTGTTGAACCCATAATTATCTCAGGTAACTTAAGACCTGGGTCCCAGCTCATTAAATATGCAAATTTTGTAATGAAAATTCTATACTGCTGCAGACTATAAATTTCCAGATATAACAAGATATCAATGATTTAAGCATGCATGCCAACTTTGGAGGTCATGTGACTTGTACTTTTTGTATATTGAGCCGGTGGACATCAAAATCATGAGTATGCAGTTACAGCGGTCAAAATTAGTTAAAAATCACCTTAAATGGATATATTCAATAGAATTTCTTTTAAACTTTAGCAGTCCACCCCGTTTTTGATGAAAAAACATTAAACAGCTGAGAAATCACCTGTTTTCTAAATAATGCACACCTAAAAAGGTGCGCTTTAATTAGAAATCCATTATTTCTCAGCTGCTTACTGTTTTTTCATCAAAAACGGGGTGAACTGTTAAAGTTTAAAAGAAATTCTATTCAATGGATCCAATTAAGGTAATTTTTAACAAATTTTGACCACTATAAATGCATATCCGTGAGTATCAACTTTAGCGGCTTACTATGGAAAAGGTACAGGTCATGTGACTTCCAAACTTGGTGCACATGTTAAGGTCAATGGTGTCTATATGTAGCTATTTCAAATTCTGTCTTCATAGATGAATTATTTTCCTTTCTATGTTAATTTTGCATATTTAATGAGAAATCACCACTGGACCCAGGCCTTAAGTCACCTGAGATACCAGTATTTATGTGCATGTAGCTACATTCAGGTTGGTCACATTCAGATTCATCTGCATTTTTGTCAGCTTTTTTAAGAATAATAGGTGATTTTTTAAGAACAATAGTCTCTCTATAGCTAGCATATCTCACTTTAGAGTGTGTAGCTATGCCTGCTCATGCAGTCATATCAAGAAGTGTGTACTATAAAGTGATCATCACACCTTTGTAGTGTCAATGCGTGTTAATAAGCTCTATGGGGATGTGGCCACTGCTGTGATATGGTACACTAGAACAGGGCAGTATAGCTAGTAACATATACTGGATGGTTTTCTAGCTTTAGAATCATTGTATATAGGCAGTTGCTGATAACCTAATCATATAGTACTCTGTTTCCCATTCTTTTGTGGCTTTAATTTGGCTGATCTGCACTTGTTACTATACATCTGGCAACTTCAACCCAAAAATGACGCAACTTAACAATGATAATCAATAATCAATCATACACTTGAGGTATCAAATTGATCAGGAAAGATCAAATGTTATGCTAATATTAACAAAAACCGATGTGAGACATGAGGAGACTCAGTTACATGCACTGTCATAGAGTGCAGCCAGATCAAATGTTATGGTACTGACTTGTGATTTTTGATATTTTGGTTATATTTCATAAAGTTTGGATGACCCCAAAATCATTCCCTATACTTGATAATGTAAAAAAAGTACGTAGCTAGTGGATAATTTCGACCCAAAAATGACGCAAGATAACTTTAACGAAAGCACACAGTTTTAGTATCAAACTGATCCAAAAAGGTTGAATTTTATGGTTCTGGGTTGTGCATGATAGTTGAAAATTCAGTTCTACTGTGAATGAGAAGCAAAAGTAAGCCAAAAACCAGTAACTTTTAGAGCACCTAGAAACGTGTGAGTAGGTGTGACAGTATTCATACCTCTATGCAAAATGATCACTAGTTCTTCATATGATTCAATACTGCATGAGCAGGCGCCTGCATACACACATGTATCTAGTTCAATACTTCTACTCATTGCAGTGTCTGCCTAAGTCACTATATTAACTGAAAGCCTCTGTGACTACTTAAACTGAATTATGCACTTGAGAGCCACGGCCTGTTTACACTGTCACTGCCATTGACAACTGACCAGCAAGGCACAGAATGGCAACCACAGCTGCACACTATTATACCACTGGGCAGGACTGGTAATCCTCAGATGCGTACTTTCTCTCAGACGACCCTTACCATACGGACGGACAAAAATCGCCAAACGATTGCAGTAACCCTCCGCCTTGCGGCGAGGGTTAATAAGTACACAACTGCAGTCGTTGATGACAATTCCCTAGACATTAGGTTAGATAATATTACCGGTGTGGATGGTGGTCTCTATCGCTGTGTGTATGGTGGAACTGGGACATTATATTAAAGTCAGAATTGTGTATTTATGTATATGGTAAGTCAACAACTATTAATTTTATTATGATCTGCTATAAATCATTAGCTAGCACAAAGCTTAGCTGAAAACTAAAAACTTGAGCTTACCGTGGCATAACTTGAATGCAAGTATGTAAGTTAAAACAACTTCTTTCTCTATACAGAAAGAGTACTTCATGTCCACAAATTAGAGTATTCAGGCTGCTCTAAGGAGGTTTCTCTTTCAGTTAAGTACATCTGCAATGGAAATAATATTATAGCCATTTTTTATGCTTCCATGCATTATCTATACACCTGGTGGTAGCTGTAAGTTCAAGCAAGCAATAATACGAGTCAAACTTACAAAGATTAATGGGCAATTAACTGTTGTCCATGCATCTGTAAGTTTACAATTTTAGTATAGCTACCTATGATATTAAGATGAAAGCTCTTCTTTATGGTGAACATGGGGCTTCACCTCAGTTGTGTGTTTATGTGTATGGTAAGTCAACAAGCCTGTGAGGTGGTGTCCCCTCTTTTATACATCCTGCGTCTGACTCACTTCCCTTCATGATTAGCTATAATGTCACTATGATGCATAGTTACCTAGGCCTACTTATATAATACCGGTATATAAGCATTTGTTTTACAGTCTACTGTCAGTTTGCAGTCTAGTGATAGCTACTACTGGTACATAAAGATCCAGAAGTTAATTGGCAGGATCCGGAAACTTTCTTTTGCGCTGATTGTAACTAGCTACATGACAATACCATTGATTGAGTTTTAAGTATCAGTGAATCTAACGATATCACAATCATGTCATCTGCTGAGTGGATGGTAATGCTCCTTTTTCTGGTACAGTTAGTGCCTATGGTGAGACTGGAGTGTACTGATGGTGAATTATTGAGGGCACAGTGCAGCAGCGTGAGTATGGTTCGATGTGAGTGAATCAATATATATTATACTAGGGGTAGGTAAATTATGCTGGCATAGTTTTGAGCATAATAGGTGTGTGTGTAAGCATTTGAGAATTATGCTAGCATTATAGGCATCAACTGGCATAATTTTGAGAATTTTAGGGCACACAATTGCAAGTAGCTGTTAGCTAATTGACGTTTGTCACAATGTCTGGACTACTTATTATGGACTCGTAAAGGGTTGATCAATCAGCTGGTACCAACTTTCGAATCCGAACACATGTAAAATTATGTTGTATATGCTCATTGCTACATAGATCTAATACTGATAATATTTATTAACTTTATCGTAGCATCAGTGAAACATCAATTTTCAGTACGTTTCGACCACGTAGGTCTTCATTACTGAGCTGGTAGTACGTTTCGACCACGTAGGTCTTCATCAGCTGGTTGCACGCAACCAGCTGATGAAGACCTACGTGGTCGAAACGTAATCTCGTGACCCAGCCCCCCTAAACGCACGCGAAAAGGGGTCTGGTAACATTGTGTACAACGAGTTGTCGCAGCGGAATGCAATAATTGCGTACTTGCGGTTTCGCGTTTTAAATTCGAAAACTAGTCTAGTTTTTGCTGGCCAAAACGACCTGTTTTACGATCGCTATCGTTTCTACGATAGTTTCGTTGCCTCTATCACTCACCTTTTCGAAGTAAATCTTCAGAGTTAACGTTCGAGCGGTCTCTCGTTTGAATTTGAAACTAGCTACAGTCAGCTTTTTGCGTCCAGAACTGTTCTATTTTTGCTTGCCATCAGTCCTTCGGATCGTTTTGTCGTCTTTGCCGCACATACTTCTCGAGTAGATCTGACAGTAGATCTTCGGTCGCTGGTGGAGCACGAGCTCAAGTTAAAAAGACGCGTATGTTTATAATGCGCGAATATATAATTATAGCGATTTGATTGCAAACGGAGCGATCTGATTGGTCGCGCCACATTCTTGAGCTTTGGACAACTCGTTGTATACAATGTTACCAGACCCTTTTTTCGCATGTGTTTTAGGGGGCTGGGTCACGAGACTAGTCGAAACGTACTGGAAATTGATGTTTCACTGATGCTACGATAAAGTTAATAAAATTAATATTAACAATACATGTAAAATTGAAATGGCTGCACTCTATGACAGTGCATGTAACTGAGTCTCCTCATGTCTCACATCGGTTTTTGTTAATATTAGCGTAAGACCTCCATTACTGGCCGGCCTCGATTATCGGCTGAACGCGCTCGCAGTAATGCTGCATAAGAACGAGCTGTTGTAATTGGTAAAGGGTAATCACACCTGCTGGTTTCAGTATTGTTGACCAGAAGTGGCAATTTTGAACAGGTAAGTGTCGACAGACTAAAAGGCTCGATTTGGCCGATAATTGCTGCATTCATGCGGTATGAGAGGCCGATAACAAAATTTAATGTCCGTGGACGGTAATCGAAGCCCGACCATCGGGATTTGGAGGACTATAGCGTCGTCTCTGATTGTCGTGTTGTCTTCATCTGGATATCCTCTTGTAGAGGAGGTGAAGATCTGTCTGTAAAACTTTGAAGCAAGGTCTGAAAGTGTTCCTAAGTCGACTTATGAGCCGAACTGATAACTCGGCCGATAGTTGAGGTCTTACACTATTGTCGGTTCAGCTTGAGCATAATGGGCAATGTATTGGGAATTATAGGTGCACACTCTGGAGCATTATTAGGGATTTTTTTTGAGCATTTGAGAATAGCATTATGGGCCAAAAAATTAGCATGATTTACCTACCCCTAATCACTAAACCAATACAATACGTACCATGCATGCAATCTTAGCCTGCATGCAGTTCTTAAGTCTTGTAATTTCATTCCAGCATTTTTAATGTATGAGAGTCTGCCCGGATCAGTGAGGATAAGATGTGGTCATTCTGCTACATCATACTCGTGGAGTAAATCAGATGATGGTAGTGCTGTTAATGCTGTGATACTGGACATCTCTTCCGATAAGTACACAGTTGTTGACAACAATTCTCTAGACATTAGTTTAGATAATGTAACCGGAACTGACGGTGGCCTCTACTGCTGTGTGCATGATGAATCAGCTGCAGGGAGACATCTGGTACTCGAGCTCGGATTGTGTGTTTATGTATATGGTGAGTCAATACATTAATGCAGTGATGTAATATTATAATTATTTACATCATTACAAGAGGCTAAAGTGTAAGCCCATAAGTTAGCCAATCATAGTAAAACCAACTATACTGCATGGTATTCGATTTTAATTCAGAACTAACATGTTTGGTACTTGATGAATGTTCCTGCATTTATTTCATCAATCACTTTTTGGTTAGCTTTTCATCATATAGCAGAAACTTCAATAATTATTATTAATAACAATCACAGAACGTTTCGGTCTGAGGACCTTCATCAGCTGTTCCTCAGACCAAAATGTTCTGTGATTGTTATTAATAATTATTGAAGTTTCTGCTACGAAAAACTAACCAAAAAGTGATTGACAGTAATAGACGTAGCAATGAGCATCTACCATATATGTATTGACTCTTGAATTCAAGTGTGCGGTATGCTGTATATACTGCCCTTTTTCTATACAGCAAGAGCAATTTTTGCTTCATGTCCACAAGTGTATTCAGGCTGCTCTAAGGAGATTTCACTCTCAGTTGTATCGGGAAATCCTGCCATTTTCAATGCCTCCATTACCTACACACCTGGTGGTAGCTGTAACTTCAAACAGGCTATAACACGAGTCAAACTCACAAAAATTAATGGGCAATCAAATTTGCCCAACACGTTATTGTTCACATGTCGCACAGAACAGGGAGCTTCATGTTTGGTAAATGATAACCGGTTGTCCTTGAGCAGAGGAGATGGTTTGGACTACATATTTACTCTTTCAAATGCTAGTCAAGAAGATGCTGGTATTTACGAGGTTGTCGTGGAGGGAACTCACCCAGACACAGGCTCTCTTATTACATTTAAGAAGAGCTTTCATCTTAATATCATAGGTATTAATACCATAATTGTAAACTTATAGATGCATGGACAACAGTAACCTTATATTAGTACAATGATTATGAAAAGGCTTATGGGAACACAGTGATAATTATAATATTGCCACACAAATGGAATAGTGAGCCTATTATAAGGAATAATAATAATATTATATATAAGCTGTTTTAATAGGACCACAACCTGCCTGCATGCTGGTGACCGTGGACATGCTTTTGTTAGCTAATTAATTTTGTTATAGCTATAGCTACACAGTACAATCAGTGTAGCATTCAGAGAAATTTTTCCTGTCCCTCTACAGCAACTTGTGCCAGGACAGACAAGCAATAATAATTATTTAATCTGGGATACCGTTAGAGTTAATAGAGTTTCATTAAAATTAATTTTATGATGGGTGACCAGTGAAAGTTCAGGGTAAAGTCCAAAAATTAGGTGCGATTCTAAGACTGTAATAATGGTTCAACTTCAGGGATGATAATAGCCAAGTTTATATACTGTGCTTGCCAAGCTGAAGATTTCCCTATTAGCTATAATAATATTATGCAATCATTGAGATCACTACAAGATCATGAAGACTCATGACAGCCAACCAAGAATCCAAGGTCCAACATCAGTATTTTACAGGTTCAAAGTGGGAAACCTAATGTACACATTATTATTAAATTTTTGCAAGCTAGCCTGCCCATGATTAAAACTTTTTTACTAATACAGGAAGTGCATAACAGGTAAAATAATAATTACATCAGCTTGCAGTCGGTGTCGACATAATAATTATTATGTCATGTCAGTAGCTAGTACATGATACAATGTATGATTTTGTTAATGGAATGATGATAAAAATTTAATGATGTTATTGAGGTTAACATAGAAACATATTGATTAGAGCTCGAGGCTTCCAATTTCATCATAATAGAGAGACGAGGCACTTAATGATCAGCTATATATATAGCTAGTCATCAGGATGATAGTATGATGAAAGACTCATGCTTAGTACATGTAATTATAACAAGATGGTAGCTATTAAATTTTATTTTGGTTATTGCTAACTTATAGACTAAGTCTAGATTTAAGAGAACCACTGTATAGCTACCTCAAACTTTCTCTCATGCATAACTAGCTACAATTTCTCCACCTGTAACTCCCCCTACACCGGTTGGAGTCCAAGCACTGTGTTCGGTGGTTGTCTGGTACAGTCCAGAGGTGTTCTGTGAAGATACGATCAGTGGCTATGAGGTGCAATTCTATGATCCAAACTTCACTCAATCAAATGTGACGAGGTATGTCGGAGCAAACAGGATTTTCTATGGCGTAACAGAAGAGGACAGACTGGCTGGCGACGATACCTATGTTCAGGTACCAATAACATTAGCTATATATAGCTAGTTATTGCATCATAGACAGGACATTGGGGACTGGGGACGATACCTATATGTTCAATAACATCATAGCTAGTCTAAGACAGGACATTTCCACATGTACATTGAGGTCCTATATATATACAAGTATAAAAACAATTGAATAAATTGAAGAATGAAGTAGGGATGGCAGGATCAAAAAGTACACAAACAAGGGATAATCGTATCTACTATACATCCCTATGCTTACTTTTTTCGACCATTATGCACCTATTAATGTCTGACTCATTGTCACGCGACGTGTTTGTTGAGTGCGGTAGCTATGTGGGAGACATTCAGGTTGTTCCCTGGTTGTCATAATGGTTTGAGTTTATCAGTTTTGATTCAATCGCATTATTATTTGTTATTTTTGTACCCCTCAAAAAGCAAGCGTATAGGGATGTATAGTAGCTAGATACGATTATCCCTTGTTTGTGTACTTTTTGATCCTGCCATCCCTACTTCATTCTTCAATTTTAGGCCATACCAATTTGAATATATGTTTCTCGGATCCGGCCGGGTCACATTTTGCTGAATTCCAAAAAAAAAAAAAAAAAAAGGGTGTGGTCAAGTGTTGGCAATAAACGCTGTATATCGACGAGGCGCATGTGCATAAGTGCTGTCCTACGTAATCAACGGTGCACATGCGGCCTAAGCTGTTGTCATGTCAGCTGATCTCTCGTTCTAGCTCGAGCTAGCTATCTTTGATTAGAGAAATGGCTGTGTCATCTGCGTGGCTAAGCGTCATTTTCTTTTAAAGTATGGAAAATTAATTAGTTTTGGGGCTTTGTTAACAGACATGTGGCTTTTATATTAATTTTATGTCACTGTATTGTGGTTTTGTTTGAACTTTGCATTGATAATAATCAGATTCAGATTTTTTTTTTTTTTTTTTTTTTGCCTGCCACCCGGTCTCTTTTGATGGCATGCCTGTCCGAGAAACATATATTCAAATTGGTATGGCCTTATTCAATTGTTTTTATACTTGTTTCTGTTCTTCTTTATTGTACTTGTATAATTTATCAATGCCATCTTATCACAAGATGGGAGGTGTCAAAATTCGTAGCCACGCCCCTCATTAACTTGCGTTCGTATGCCTATAATATAATACTATCATTTAGGCGGCCCATGAGACTCCTCTTAGGGAGAAAACCGAGTTTTAAGTTTTATTGTTGGCAGCAGCTAGCTCAGTACCCGGCATAATTTTATGATCTGTACGTTATCGCTCCTCGAGCCTTGTCGGAGCCAGGCTTCGTATGATATGATATCTATGCTATGATCGATCCAGCGGAGCACTAGCGCTGCACGCGCTAGCGAGTACCTCGCCTATGCCTAGCGCCTTGCCGCTTCTCGAGCCTTGCACCTTCATATCCATGATCAATAGCTCGCGATAGGAAGTATCCCGCAGCTGTTTTCAAACCCTTTCATACACCAAACCCAAACCCCGCCCCTTCACGTGACCAATTTTAGCCGGTTTGACCAATCAGAATCGACCTTTGAAACGAGCTGTGGTATTATAGGCATCGCCTTGCGCCTAGGGCGTAGTCTCGTCCCCAGACCCCACCCCCAAAAAGGAGGAAGAGGGTCTGGTGACATTTGAGCGCTTTCTTGGTTCTTGCAAGCTCAGCATTCTTACTTTTGTGAAAGCCAATCAGATTGCAGCTCCACGATTTTCATGTGACCTTGCATCTGATCGCTCAGCAACGATTGTGCAATGTCAGCTGGCGGTTTAGCGCTAGCCAATGAGAACGCAGTTCTTTGATTGTGCACTGCATTGCGTAGCAACGTGGGACTGGCACGTGATTGATTGCATAATATTGGCATGAAATCACGCGCCTGTACAACCAAGAGATCGTTCCAATGTCACCAGACCCTTCCCCTCGCGGGGATTTGGGGGCTGGGTACGAGACTACCTAGGGCGCGGCCAGGCGCTGTCACATGACTTCACCATGGCAACACATTCCGAGCATGCGCATTATATCACAAAATGGCGTATCAGACAAACCCAAATGCGCCGTACACACCCACTATTACGTAACTGTCGAGATAACGCCAAACTAGCGTGCCACTGCACTGCGCGCTACAAAATAGAGTGGATTTATATGAGAACTAAGGTGAGAGGTCCAGACAATCTTGAGCTAGACGTGGAAATGAGAAAGAAAGAAAGAAGAAAGAAACCTTGACAAATGGCTATTTTTTGAACATCTGGTTCTGGCATATACAATTGAATTGATGGATGATCTTGGTCTTGTTAGATAGATAATTTGCTGTAGATTCTGATTTTGACACTTAAAAAGTTCACAAAGTTACCTATTTTGAGATATTTGGATTTTTGTAATGTATTACATATATGGAGTATCCAGGCCATCCCTACTTATAGAGTCTACCGACTCTATGATACATTCCCATATGCTCAACTATTAGCAGCTATAAAATTAATATTATACCACCTGCAGATTCGAGTCCTGTACAATAGCATAGTGGGACAGTGGAGCGATGGGGTTTCTGTTGGTAAGAGACTTTTCACAAAATTTAATATCAAGAGTGCATTCTTGTGGTATATTCCCTCATGCAGGATGCAATCTCAAACGGATGACAATGTTTAGTGAGTTGAATAATATTCAATTACTATAATAATAATTAAGAAAATTTTTGACAACATGGTTATTTATCTTCACTGATGTTCAACAACTCTAGTAGTTCAACCAAAGGGATCACTGGCTATACCCGGTAGCTGCACAGGCTGTGCATGAAAGCACCTTAATGGGTATAATATTATACATGATATCACATATAATATTATAGTACACAAGCATCACAGGAGAAATGGATGGCGTAGAGAAATGGTCGCTCTCTACGTCGGAGGTGCCCATGGCCGCCTGCTGGTGGTGCCTGGAGTGAGGGGGCAGGAGCAATCACTAAAATTAATCTTGAAATTAAATTTTACTAGTGTGACAAAATTTTATGATTCACTGGGAATATTATGTTATTGTGATGTATAATACGTAGCTAAGATGGATGTTGATATCATAATGCTCTATATGTCACAGATATATACTTTATGCTCAATGGAACTGTGTACCTCAACAACAGTGCTATCCCCCTCTTGGGTGTAGGGGAGGGAGACCACACCCTCCAGTGCCGGACCAGCAGGGACGAGTGCTGTAAAACCTTGCCAAACCGGTTTGGTGACTTCTACTATCCCAACGGAACTCAAGTCTTTAATGAAAGGCCAGGGTATGGGTTTTATCGCAACAGGGGTCAAAAAGTCATACATCTGAATCGGAAGGAGGGGGTCACTTCGCCTGCTGGGAAGTACAGGTGTGAGATACCGGATGCCGATGGAGAGATGAAGAGCATATTCATCAATTTGATGGAATAATGCTAGTCTCAACATTCAAAAGCTTACTATATAACTTTAGATGCCAACTCTTAGTGTACGAACAACTGATATATAAGAATATTCTAGAACCACATGCACAAATAAATTACACATTACATACGTGTGATGTATTCGGACTTGTCATTATTTTACATTGTTCTGTAATTAGGTCATAGTCATATTTTTCATTGCTGCTGTCTAAAACTTATTCTTTTAATTTGTTGAGAATGTTCTCGACCCTTTTTGGCTGTATCTCATTGTACCCCCCCCCCCCCCCCTGTATTTAAGTTCGTGTTGTGTGTATATGCTGCTCAGTGCATTGTAACCCAATAACCTTCAATGCTGGGAAAGTTCTGTGTGCTCTGGTGGGGAACATAACATAACAATACATAAGTGCTAATGATTACATCAACTCTAACAATATTAAATAATCACACCAGTAAACTGCAAGCAGAGAAGAAATTGCTGGAAGGAGAGGCAGCCAACGTCAATGCACTAAAGGGCGAGAATATCTCAACATCGACTGCAGTTGGCCCTGTACTCCATTTGGATATTGAAATTGAAGGTGTTCCGGTCAAAGCTGTTGTTGACTCGGGAGCTCAATCTATATACGGTGATCTCGCGTGATTTATTGCACCAAGTGAACAGACACATGAGGGAGCAAGGTCGTTCGTCGCCTACGTTGGAGTTACCGAGTATCACCCTCTATGGTAAAGGTGACAGAGACAGTAGCGAGTTGTGTGTCACAGCCCAGACAGACCTACAGCTATCAGTGGATGGTTTAACCGTGACTGCTCCTGTCTTCAACAGGACATTGCCACATTGCATTCCAGCTAGGTCCTAATGTTCGAATTACTACTATTACTATACCTACCGACAGATTCGAGTCCTGTACAACAGTATAGTGGGACACACTACTGGAAAGTAGGTATAAGAAAATGATGTGAAGAATATAGGAAAGTGTGTGTGCGTATGATCCATTTCATATCATCAAAGAAGTACTGGTAATGTATCTGAGAATTTGACCCCGTTTTGTGGGAAATTGCTCAAAAGTGTTTGGGAAAAGTATTGGAATTTCCCACACTATTCCAATCTTATAGGTGGGAAAGTGTCAGCATAAATAGTGTTGGAATAATATTGAATGTAGGTTTAGTATGGTAAAACTATTCAATTGTGAATATTATAATAATATTAGAAAAGTTGATCAATAAAACCAATCAACATGATAATTAAAATAATAAGAGTGAAACCAACGATAAAAAAATTAATGATAAAAATTAATGACAATCAAACTTAGATGATGAGTAGTAATTATTATGAATACAGAATTTCGACAATACATTAATTTTAGTACTTGAGGCTTACACCAATTAGTACATAAGTCACAATATCATCTTCTAGAACCGTGGGTCATCACGATATTGTAGAACCTGTATATACAACAAAAAATAATGCATATTATTATATTATAATGCTTTAGCGTAGCCTTGAGCTTGTACCAGGGACATCCCACGTTATTCAACATTGCATGTTGAAAAACACGCCAGGATAGGCAGAGGACGACACTATTGTAGTTACTAAATGTAAGACAGGGAGGGGATATACTAAATCATAATAATAATCTATAGTCGGGATAAGAGTGCTTATCATAGAAGGTATAAGGGCATCAGTGGGTTGATGATATGTTCAGACGCCCAAGGGGTTTATGTAGTGGCCGGCTATCTGGGCTGGGTGTATGGCACACAGCCAGATACAGTGTTCACTTTTGATCCTACCGTATAGCTCCAAATTTTCATGGCACAATATTTTCGTGAATTTCGTGATTTGAGTTCTGATCACGAAAATTTCCTTCGTGAAAATTTAGTATCGTTGTGAGTGTGGCTACGTTCTGTGTGCACATGTGCATTGCAAGCGCGATTGTGCGTACGTGTACGCATGCGATACTAGTCGGCTAATGGACGCCTGAACTGTGAATCGCTGCTAACGATGTACAGACTCTGTACGCTTACTTTCAGAAAATGAGCAAAAGATACCTACCAAATCTGCAAGGATCTTTGTCCAAACAACATCCTTCATCTTGTATCGAATCTGCCAACAACCACATTGAAGAAAGACAAGGTGCTAAAGGCAGAAAGAGAGGCCAGTATAAGTCTTGTCTAGTTTTTTCTCTTCACGCCCACACTAGCATGCTAGCCTAACGCTGAGCCACGTGCAATTGTGGGCAGAGCGACAAGGTAAATTGTCCGCACCGATGCCGTGGCGCGGTGGTAATCATGAAAAAATCTGGCGATCACGAAATTTTTATCACGAAAATTTTCAGTCATGGGATTTTCAGCAATTTCACAAAAATTCTGAACCACAAAAATTTGGAGCTATACGGTATTTATTTCGTTACCCAAGTTTGTGTGGTATTAATTCGAAAGTGATGACTTCTATTTGAGAGCGGTGTTTATTAATACCAGTAGCTGCCAGAGAGGCAATCCATAGAGAAATAGTCAATTGACACCACTGATTCGGACCCCTTTGCCGATGTAGAAGGCTACAGCTTGTTCTAGAAGACTGCTAAGTATTTAGTTACTTAGAATGAGTCGTGAGTCATGTTTAAGTGCTAATGTATTTCTCAAATAGTAGGTGTGGTACGGCCACTATTCAAGAGCGGCAGCTATTAATTTTCGTTCAATACTTCCGGAGATGCGGCGACTAATTGAGAGAGGCGTCTGTTCGAGTGAATACGGTAGTTAGAGAACCAACGAGTGCTACCAAACCTTAAATTAATATAGCCACTATCAGAAACTCCAGCATATTAATTTTAGTGTCATGGGTCATGGTTCATGGTTGGCAAGCAGCTATAATAATATATTTAATAGCTATATCAAGGGCTTAAAAGGTGTCCAATGTGTTTTGTCAGTAATACCTCAATGATGCCCTTGTGTCCTTGATATGCATGTAGCTAGGGGATCAGAATATCTTATAGGTGTGTGGCTTATACTCTATTAAATATTCTTTGGCTTGTACGTAACTAGCTATCTTAAATTGCTTACCAGAAGGCTGGTGCAATCCTTTGATTAACCAGTGAGCTGAGTCAGAAGAGATGGAGTAAACATCAGTATGGCTGTGCCAGCATGGTGCCAGCTGCAGGGACACAAATTTTAGATATCACTTGATCTGCAACTTGAAAAGCAGGCACGCCAAACTTACTTCCAGAAGTCATTATTAGGTTGTCATGAGCACCATCCTTTTGGTCCTTTCTTTCGAGATTAGCTATACAAACTTGCATGCTTGAACTTGGTTTTTTGAATTTTTATCACATGTATATCATGTGACCATAGTAATATCAGATATTTTTCTGATAGTCTGGGTTTAATTCCAATATAAGCTTAAAATCTGACATTATTCATATACATCTGAAAATCATGAATTTATTCAGATACTTTACATAGCCTTGGAATTTTGTACAAAAAGATTAACACACCTTTCAAACACAATCTGTAGATTACAATACTATTTGTAGACGTTGGAAAACTATCGCACATTTATTTCGATGTTTTACAATACTTTAGAATTGTATATGAAAAATTTCCAATAGCTATATTAACAACACATCAAAAATTACTATACTTTTTATAGACTACTTAGAAAAAGATTTCCAACATTTATCACATGTACTCCAAGTGATAATATATTATTCCAACACTGTGAAATAATTTCCCACAGTTACACACCAAAAAATTGGGCTCTGGCCCCAATTTCCAAGACTATTCCAGCTCTAAGAACTCAGCACATATGATTTTCTCATACTTTCATTACACTTTTCATAGAATTGGCTTCCAGTAGTGACAGTGGAGCAATGGGGTTTCTGTTGGTAAGAGACTTTTCACAAAATTTAATATCAAAAGTGCATTCTTGTGGTACGTATAATAATAAATTATTCCCTCATGCAGGATGCAATCTCAAACAGATGACAACATTTAGTAGCTAAGTTGATTTGCTAGTGCATGACTATAGCTAATTAATTTTTCACAACATGATTAGTTATTTGTCAAATTCCTCTTTACTGTTGATCAACAACTCTCAGCTGGTAGCTCAACCAAAGGTATACCCCGGTACCTGCACAGGATATGCAGCATGAAAACATCTTAATAGTTATAATACATGACATCACATGCAATAACCTTGAAGTTAAATTTTACTAATTTTACTATATACTGGTATAACACATCTGTGCCAGAATTCCATAATTTACTGGGAATTTGAAACATGTTGTTGTGATGTATACGTAGTCAAGATGGCTGTTGATATCATGATGCTCTATCGCAGATGTATACTTTATGCTCAATGGAACTGTGTACCTCAACAACAGTGCTATCCCCCTCTTGGGTGTAGGGGAGGGAGACCACGCCCTCCAGTGCCGGACCAGCAGGGACGAGTGCTGTAGAACCTTGCCAAACCGGTTTGGTGACTTCTACTATCCCAACGAAACTCAAGTCTTTAATGAAAGATCAGGGTATGGGTTTTATCGCAATAGAGGTCAAAAGGTCATACATCTGAATCGGAAGGAGGGGGTCACTTCACCTGCTGGGAAGTACAGGTGTGAGATACCGGATGCCGATGGAGAGATGAAGAGCATATTCATCAATTTGATGCATGGAATAATCATTAATGCTAGTCTCAACATTCAAAAGCTTACTAGCATACTATAGTATAATAATATAATATTATATATGCTGCAAATTAATTGTCATTATTCCATCAGCTGTGAACTGTCATTTTTTGTACAATATACCACACACACACACACACACATACACACACTGTAGACAATAATAATAATAATATTATTATCATCATGCGATATTATTGTGCACTTTAACAATATTAAATTTTTAGGATTTCAAAGGGTGGATACAAAAATTTTTTGAATGATCAATCATGCATTATTACAAAGGTAATTATTGCCAAAAATTCCATGAAATGAACAAAGTCATGTATTAAATTTAGTTTGATTAGGTCAGGTCAAAGTTCAACATGTTGACTCGCAGCTCTCTGGTGATCCGTGTCTGACTCCGCCCTCCCCTCTCTCACCAATTTCAAGCTCCGTCGATGCTGTACAGTCACTCAGCGCATCATGTGACCCATCTCGACTACTTCTCTCGCTACCGTGGGGCTCCATCTCCATGATAACGCTATAATTAGGGGGTGGAGTTGACCCCGCTCCCTCTCCTTCCCCATCTTCCATGGTGGCTTGCACTGTGATCACCTTGGAGGAAATTGGAGGGTACTTCCCCTTGTGTCCCGTTGCCATGCCGACGCTCACACTAGTGGGTCGACTGGGGACCACTACGTGTACCGTGGGAACGTATTCTGTCGTCACGGCGGAACGAGGTGGTAATGGTGGGGGCTCCTCCTCTTTGGGGAGACTGGGATCAAAATGCACCCCTCTCTCGCATGACTTTCCTCTTGATTTTGACTGACTCGATCTGTTTGGTTTGCTCGGCTTTCTACTCGTCAGGGGCGACTGTTCCCCAGCTGAAGATCCAGTATCCGATGTTCCCGATCCCGTATCCAATGACGACATACTCTTCTTTGGTGGGCGTGGTGGGGGCGTGGCTTCCTCTCCTCCTCCTCCTCCCACTGGCTTCTTACTCAAGTCCTCTTTAACGATTTCAACGACGACCTCATCCGTAGTTCCAGGGGGAGGGGGAGCGGGGGGCTTCTGAGACGACAAAGAGGGCTTCTTCAAGAGTGGAGAATCTGGAGTGGACATTTTTCTCCTGGGCTGGGGCTTTGGTGGAAGTTGGTAGACCTCTGGCTCCTCCATGTACACGTTGGTGTTGGCTACGTTCGTGGACGAGCGTTTCATGGAACCGGATGAGTTTCGGTGGAAGTGGAAGCGATGTTTGCCGTGACCACTTCTCTCTTCCTCTTGCTGAACATGCTATGTACAAGAAATAAAAAAAAGACAGTTAAATGGGTCAATTACTAATGGTAGCTTTATCTTTTACACAATTAATGCAGTCCCTAGATCGGGGTTATAAGTATGCTGATTAGTACAGAGGCTCAAACAAAAATAACTGCGGTACTACGAAACATAAAAATAATATAACTATTATACTACACCTCCTAGATCTACCCTAGTTATGTAGTGCTAATATTTATTTTTAATAAGACGACTACAAATATTGATGACAGACGGTCCATGCCTTCTCGATCCTTACTTGTATATGCTGAGGTGGCTTGGGCCTAGTAGTGTTGTAGTTGTTTCTCTTCGGTAGTAGGTTGCCAATGACAGCCTCCGGGTTAGTGTTCGTATATGTACCGCTAACTCTCTGGGGGGAACTCATTGAATTTAACTGCATGAGGGGGAGGGAGGAGGGAGGAGGAGGGGAGGGGGAGAGAATATTAGGTAATCAATAACTAGAACTTAAGATTGCATACATTGACCAAACTTCGCACATACTTTAGTCATTAAGTAGCTACATAAAAAATATGGAGATTATTTCTTGGCAACTAAAACGTTCAATTCTTAGAATATTCACCTTTCCATAGGAAGCGTTGGAGAACTGCAGTCGCCTCATTGACTCCAACTGTCTCTGCTGACGCTTATTACGGTCATTTTGTCTAATTAAAGGAAAGAAGAGTAATATTACACAGCACACAGCCACAATAATTATAGGCTACAATGAAACATCAGAGATATCGATCAGGCAACACCATTAATTTTAATATTTCTAATTATGAGTATGCACCTCTTGATAATGACAGCGGTTACTAAGATAACCACAACGACAATGATAATCATGAAGATCGCTATGACGACCATTGAAGCAACAATCCCTATAAAAGTAGATCAAAGTTTAGTATTTTTGATTCACATACATTCATGATTATAAGAATTTCAATAATTTACCTGTGCTAAGATCACCTTCATGATCACTGTCAGATAAATCGCTGTGTATATTGAGGAAGAGAGAGAGAGGGAGAGAGAGGGAGAAAGAGGGAGAGAGAGGGGGGAGAGAGAGAGAAAGAGAGGGAGAGAGAGAGAGAGAGAGAAAGAGAGGGAGAGAGAGAGAGAAAGAGAGGGAGAGGGAGGGAGAGAGAGAGAGAGAGAGAGAGAGAGAGAGAGAGAGAGAGAGAGAGAGAGAGAGAGAGAGAGAGAGGGAGGGAGAGAGACATCAATGACTACAAAGTATTTCTGAGGCTAGCTCTGAATAATACTTGACACAAACAAAACATACCTATTAGCAAACATCACTGGATCCCCAGTCCTGGGCCCCCTCAGAGTAATGAGCTGAATGGGTGGGGGTGTGGTAGGGGGCGGGGTCTCACCATCGGTCGTCATGGCGGTGGTTTCAGGGAGACTAGGACTGCTTGGGAGGTTAGTGGGTGTGGTCTGTTCAACTGACTCTTCGGTGGTAACTGCAAAGCACATGAAATTAAATTCTTCATGAAAGATGCACTGGGCTATACCGTATAGCCGGAAATATTGGCAGGAATTAAATTTGGCGGTTGAGCCCAAAATCGTTATTGCAAGAATATTAGTGCATTTAAATTTGGCGGTTCAGTACGGGATCGCCATATGTATATATGCGAGTAGGAAATTTTGGCAGATTTCAATTTGGCGATTGTAACATAGACCGCCAAACAGCTAAATTTTCCGGCTAAACGGTATACAAACACAAAATTCGGAATGTTGAATATAATTATTCACTTCTAATAAAATAATTTACCATAATTGTGTTAATTTTGTTTGCAAAATTTTTGTGGTAAAATATTCGTATAACAATATTTTCGTCAACTTCAAGCGTGCGCCATATTATATTTATATTTGCTGTATCAGGTAAACTATTTTCGCATAATAAATTTTTGCGCAAAACGAAAATTTTTAACAATCAAATTTTCACGAATTACGGTAATGGAGCGGCTATAGAACTACAGAGAATCATACAATTATTATCAAGAGTACTATAATACTCTTGGTATTAGCTATCAATGGCCAATTATTCAGGAGGGAGAAATTCAGTACTACTCTCCATGTACACTTTGGAAATTCTACGGAGGGGAAATCGATCTCAGGACTGGGAAAATTTCTGTACTCCCCACCATCCAAATATACCCCTCTGCTATACATAATAATAATAATACCGTAGATCTGGAAATTTTCGTGTAAAGAAACTTTTGTGAAATTTTCGTTTTCGTAGGAACGACCCCTTACCGCTTAGTGTTAATAGTGCATGCTATTTTCGTACGAATAGTTTTCGTAGCTGCCATCAACTACAAAAATATGTTTACAATGAAAATTTCCAGATTTACAGTAATTATAGTCGACAAGCATTTTTGTGTCAAATTTCTAGAAGAGATACAGCATGGTATTATTTATACCTATATGTGAGTCGGAGCAGTCTGGTAGGTCGTCAGGGCAGGCACACACCCTGCTCGTCTCTCCAGTGGCCAGACAGAGGTAGTCACAGCCGCCATTGTCGATAGCACAAGCTCCGTGTTCACGAGTAGGAGACAGTTCTATAAGAGAAGTACAGAGAGAGAGAGAGGGAGGGAGGAGGGAGAGGGAGAGGGAGGGGGAGAGAGAGAGAGAGAGGAAGAGAGAGAGAAGAAATATCGACATAAAAGCTGCGTAATATTCTGCCTCGATGGAGAATTCAAACTATACACACAAGGGCTTAATCAGCTAGTCCATTATTATACTAAAACTCTCGATTCAGTTTAATACCCTAGCGTTCACTACCTACTTCTTCCATGCATGCTTTATTAAAATGCTAAACGGATAGATACCTCCAGGGCGTGGGGTGTAGGGGTCGACCATATGGAACTGACAAGGGCCGTAAATCTCGTCCCGCAGTATCATCTCGTTCACCACCGTGTCGTTCTTTATCTGTGCCTGGTGCATGGTCCTGTTAAACACGCTTGACCAGAAGACGTAGCCCTTGTAGTAGACGATGTCGTACGGATGAAAACGCCACCTCGATTCTTGAATCAGAACCTTTCTGTCCGAACCATCGTACATTGAAGTTTCCATTTTGTCCAAGTAGGCGTCGATCCAATAGATTCGTTCATTTTCTCGATCAAGGGAGAGTCCGTTTGGCCATCTCACGTTGGTGGCGATGACGAAAGAGAATCTTTGTCCGTCCATTTGAGCTTGTATGATACTTGGGTGGCGATAACTCCAGTCAGTGATGAATAATTTCCTATTAGTGTGCATGTGTATGATAGTGAGTGCATGTGTTCGATTAGTGTGCAGGATTTGTACGAATAATCGGTACAGGGCTGCTATATTATTATTAGCAAGTTCAAACTATTTTTGCCAGGTGAAAATTTTCCTCAATTTTGCCACCCGCTCTCATTGGCAAAAATATTTATCATGTTAAATGTTTATCCTGCGTCAAAGACTGTATAGAGGATATGGCGATCTTACTGTAATTGTTTGGCGAAAGGTTTTTAAAGGTATAGCTGTGCTTGGCGAAATTTTTATCCAGTGAAAATTTTCACACAACATATAATCAATAATAATTTAATTCATAACACCCACCCTCTTTTTGGGTCCACAGCTATGCCTCGGGGTCGATCAAGAATATCGTCATTAAGCACCTTACGATGCTGACCGTTGTATCGGACCACTTCAAGACTGTTTCGGATGTTGTCGGTCCAATAAATGTTCTTTCCGATCCAATCGTAGGCCAGGCCCTCCATCGATGTGATTTCGGTAAATATAGGACGAACATCTGTGAGTGTATGTACGTATGGGTACAGTGTATGAAAATAAGACAGCTAGTCAATCACATGACTGTCACAATGATCACATGATCAGGTCACATGACCTTCATGTGCCTCTTTATGTAAGCTTTTTCATGCAAACTATAATATTATGGTCCTACTGGCACTATCTAGTCACATAATTATAAGGAATAAAAGATTGGAATTTCTTCTCAAATTTTGATCATCTGTCCTCTCGTTACTTTGCAGTATAAATAATAACAATGATCATGTGACTATCACATGACCCCTGATATAGATTCACAAACATCACACTAAATATAATCATAATACCTGAGCCATCAAAATTTGCAGTGTAGATCGTGTCCAATATTTTATCGGTGAATATCATCTGTCCTTCCCCTATTGCCGTCAGTCGATAGTCGATGGCGAGAGTGTTGTTGAGGCCAGAGACAAGGGAGACATCGTTGTAATCGTTCAGGCTGGGGTCCATGGAGATACGACGCACGTCAGTTCGAGATGCTATCAGGAGGAAGAGCGGTGGTACTGTAGGGGTCCAAGGAGGGAGGGAGGGGAGGAGGGAGGGAGAGAGAGTGTGTGTGTTCATGGGAGAGAAAGGTGAATATTATTCTAGTGCATAGACGAATGGGAAAGTACATTTGGGAGGGGTAATGGATGAGGGAGAGAGAATGAAAGTGAGGGGGGAGAGAGAGAGAGAGAGAGAGAGAGAGAGAGAGAGAGAGAGAGGGAAAGAGAGAGAGAGAGAGAGAGAGAGAGAGAGAGAGAGAGAGAGAGAGAGAGAGAGAGAGAGAGAGAGAGAGAGAGAGAGAGAGGTAGAGAGAGAGGGAAAGAGAGAGAGAGAGAGAGAGAGAGAGAGAGAGAGAGAGAGAGAGAGAGAGAGAGAGAGAGAGAGAGAGAGAGAGAGAGAGAGAGAGAGAGAGAGAGAGAGAGAGAGAGAGAGAGAGAGAGAGAGAGAGAGAGAGAGAGAGAGAGAGAGAGAGAGAGAGAGAGAGAGAGACACACACACACACACAAAAAATTCGAACACAAAAACTTTTAAATTCACTATTCCCTCACTTCTTCTGCAAGTCTTGCCGTCCTCCAGCAGAGAAATACCAGTGGTGCATGAGCAGCTGTACTTGGCCAGGTGTGGGTTCGGCAGACAGAAGTGACTGCAGCCTTGGTTGGTGCCGTCACAAGGATGGGCTATCAATCCAGCATCTACAGGTGGGAATGAATACATATTATATACTGTAAATCTGAAAATTTTCATTTTTTGTAGTCGATGGCGGCTACAAAAATTAATCTTACGAAAATTAGCATGCACTATTAATGCTAATGCGGTAAGGGGTCGTTCCTACGAAAATGTTTTTACACGAAATTTATCATATGAAAGTTTCTTTACATGAAAATTTCCAGATCTACGGTACATGAAAACTCAGTAGGTTTATCTTTTAAGTACTACTTACTAATCCCAAACCTAACCGGCAAGTGTTACTAAGGAAAATTAAATTTTAATAAAATTAAGAGCCTGCTTGCATTATAATTATATTATGACTCTACTATATTAAATTAAATATTATACGCAGTTTAGCTGCACTACTGTTACAGTAGTTAATTGAATACAACATACAATCCAATTTAATGTAAGAAATTAGCATTAAATTTTACGAATTCTCATAACTGTATATATGAGCGATTGACGACCTTTACCAGAAAAGCATGCATTTTTCAAAATTTTTTTTCATTAGTAGACTACTAGACTAGTACTAGATTAAGTGGTGATTTCTGGACAATTTTTTTCTGCTTAGTGGGTCAGCTCCCTAAGCTTGTTAAAATGATACAGATAGATAGAAAAGCAAAAATGGGTCACCTCTTCGCCTCAGTTGAGACTTCTTGACAACTACGACGCTGGACACTGGCTCCGCCCCCTCCGCTAGTCGTATCTGTTCGTTGCCGCTGCTCTTCCGAGCCCTGTTGACGGTGTTGTGGTGAATGTCCGTCCAGTAGATGTACTCTCCCTCCACTGCTATGTGGTGGGGAACGGCTCTGTCTTCATCGCTGTGTGCTGGAATGGGGAATGGGGGGTGGAGAATGGAGAATGGAGAATGGAACATGAAGAATGGAATTAACTTTCAGGTCTGTACTAGAACTGAAAATCTACAGCATTTTAACTCATGGAAAAGTGAATATAGCAATAACTATGTAGAATCAACCACTGATATAATATTTCTCCCTCTAATTGCCTACCTTGGTACCAAAATTCAAGGGAGGGAGGGGGACCCCTTAATTAAGTAAAATTATTGAATCCTACATGTATGACATCGTGTGCATGTGAAACTTACTAATTAAATTATATCTGCTTCCTCCATTGAGGTCTGTCGTCTCGATAGAGCCATGGAACGCGTCAGTCCAGTAAATCCTTCCTCCGAGGCCAGTCGGGTTGTCAACGGCAACATACATCGGCGTGCCAACGTTCCTCGCCACTATGGTGACGCGATTGTTTCCGTCCATGTCTGCTCTTTCGATTTTCCCGGGAACGCCGAATCTGACATTACCAGCATCAGACCAGAATATGTGGCTAGTGGTATGCATTACACGTGTTTGTGTATGTGAGTGTATGTTTGTATTATCGATTGCTTAGCAACCAAAGTTTTCAACTATAGATAAAATTTAATTATCGGCTATGGGATGAGTGTAGATGATTGGTCATAGGGTAGCCTATGATGAAAGGGGGGTCATGGACAAATATTATTAATTAATTACACGATATTAATCGGGGTGCACTCTACAATTATTAAGAAGAAAATTCTTGTCCTCTGCTAATGATTGTATAAGATCCTAAGAAGAGGATATGGCAACCTTTACCACATTGGCCAAATTAATTCAAATGCTTCTGTAATACAAAGGTGGGGCTTGGCGAAGTTTTTGTCCAGCAAAAATATGGAATATGATAACTCACAAAGACTCCAAGTCAATGGCAATCGACGTCAGCTGCACAAAGTTTCTCCAGAACAGGACACGTCTCATTGAACCATCTAGGTTCGAAACTTCGATTCTCCGGAGTTCAGAATCAGCCCAGTAGAGCTTTCGACCAATCCAGTCGATCGCAATGGACTCCGGTGAATTGAGATCAACTCCAATGACGGTTGTTCTTGTGCCACCAGACCTACGGAATGAAAGGTCAAGGTGCACGTAGTTAGTGAATATGCAGTCTGTATTATAACAACTACCATAAATCGCAAATATTTCATGTCTAAAATATTTCGTGCAATAATTTCCGCGTTAAATAATTTCGGACAAACGACCCTGTACCGCATTATCGTTAATATTACGCATGTATTTTTGCAAGTTTAAATTTCGTACAAGCCAGGCTGTCCGAAAATATATTAACAACAAAATATTTGCGATTTACGGTTAATATTTTGACTATGTAGCCAGTTTCAACAAAATTGCTCTAAAAGAGAACCCTTCACACAAGCCGCTCAAAAGACAAACCTGGAAGCTTTGAAGATCTTTGATTCCACTCTGTCAGCCCAGTAGATCTCATCCGTCAAGATGTCCACAGCCACTGATGAGGCCGCTTGGAACATGGGTAACTTTACGTTGAAATTGATGAGGTACTGGTCGCTGGTGTCCAGAGAGATCTCACGGAGATGCTGACCAATAGGGAACAGGACGTAGGCATCGATGACTGCAGTGATGTAATGTGTGAAGATGTGTAGAAAATGGTGATTAATGTACATAAGGAATCAGTGTATTGTGAATGTGAAGACATGTAGAAATAGTGGTGAAATGGTATAAGAAGAAATCAGCTAATTAGAGAGAGAGAGAGAGAGAGAGAGAGAGAGAGAGAGAGAGAGAGAGAGAGAGAGAGAGAGAGAGAGAGAGAGAGAGAGAGAGAGAGAGAGAGAGAGGAGGAGGGGGGAGGGAGGGAGGGAGGGGGGAGGTAAGGAGAGGGAGAGAGAGAGGAAGGAAAGGGAGAGGAGCAGAGAGGGAGAAAATAAGAGAAAGGTGACTAAGAGAGAGGAGATAGAGATATTTCATACCACGATTACATGTCTTCCCATCGCTGTTCATCCGATGTCCCGTTGGGCAGACACATGATGCCTCAAGTTGACCAGGGACAGTGCTGCTAGATCGGAGAGACAGTGGTGGCTGCAACCACCATTGTCAACAGCACAGGGGTTCACTGTATTTATCATAATGCAAAGACAAATTTCAGTAACATTAATTTTCATATAAAAAACTATTGCACATCCTATCTTCAAGCAATGAAAATATCACATTAAATTTGTGCAGTAGATACTCTGAAATGTTTGGGTAATAGGTTGACCGTTAACTTTGGTATAATTTCTAAAAGTCACGACTATAATATTATACATGCAACACTAACTTAACTTAAAGATCTCAATGAGGGATGATAATTAATAGGGTTCTACTCTTCCTCACCCCCTCTGGTTCGGTTCCTGTGATAGACGTGTATGTCCATTGGTGGCCTGTCGAGGTTCGAGAGGAGGCACCTCCCTGTTCTCCCCCGTCCACCTGTCCATCCGGTTCAGCGAGGAATCGCTCCAGTCGGTCCAGTAGATCCAGTTTTGGTAGACGGTCACACCAAAGGGGTGCGGCACATCGGCATCTGGTGTTAGCAGGGTCCGATCACTGCAAATGCAATACCGTAATTCATTGTCCATAAAGTGATGAAAATCTTTATGCAAAAATTGTTCATCTGTACTAACTTATGCAGAGAATATAGGGCAGCATGCGCTTGAAGTTGACAAAATTGCATTTGATGTAAATGAGCCCACACAATTACGAGATCATTATTCTGCCTGGCTATAGCTGGTCAGATGCTTCTTTATTCTATGGCATTACCATGGCAACCTTAATGCAGTGTGACAATGGATCACATTTCTTGTCAGCATGCAGGGTTATGACTTCAGCAAATAATACAATACAAAGTGATAAGCTGGTGTATACATCAGTCAGGCAGGTCTTTGATAGATATTGTCTAGTCTAGACACTTGTCTTTTGCACTTCTCACACTAGCTGTAGTCTAAATCTTTATAACTTACTCTCCATTAAAGTCTGAATATTCAATTACATTGGTGCCGGCGTCACACCAGTAGAGGATGCTCGACTCATAATCAATGGCCAGGCCGTTCGGGTAAGTCAGGTTACCTGTTACTATGGCAAAACGCTCGGAACCATCAAGATTGGCTCGCTCTATCTTGGGGTAGTTTCCCCAATCAGTCCAAAACATCAACCTGAGGAGAGGGGAGAGGGAAGAGGGAGGTGGGGAGGGGGAGAGAGAGAGAGAGAGAGAGAGAGAGAGAGAGAGAGAGAGAGAGAGAGAGAGAGAGAGAGAGAGAGAGAGAGAGAGAGAGAGAGAGAGAGAGAGAGAGAGAGAGAGAGAGAGAGAGAGAGAGAGAGAGAGAGAGGAAGAGGAGGGGAGGGAGAGAGAGGTCACTAATCTATGCAAAATAATTGGCCAATATAATTGTCATGAAGATGTTCCCAATTTAAACCTCTCATCATGCACAAATAAAACATAGAGCTAACTTAACATTAATTATTAATATTACCTACCCAGCCACAGGATGTACTACAATGTCTCTCGGTTTATGCATGGGATTTCCATCACTTCCCAGGACTACAATGGCTCTATCGGACCCGTCCAAGTTGGCTACTTCAATTCTATCATTGACGCGATCATCCTCAGTCCAGTACATCTTGTTGGTCAACCAGTCCACGGCTAGACCAGCCGGGGAGAAGAGGTTGTCGTCGATGAGAACAGTCTGATTGGTACCCTGAGGGGGGATGCAGGTGTATAGTGGTAAGAGGAATACAATATTAATTAAGTAACCAATGTTGTATTTGATAATTTTTGCATCCTGGATTCATTGCCAGCTACAGAATGTGCCACAGCATTTTTATTATAATACGATAGACTCTAGATATGCCTAGAATTTATAGAACATTATATTAACTATAACTGAAAATGCAATACCATTTCGTCCAAACATAACATCAACATCCGATTGAGCATGATAATATGATACATTATGTACATGAGTACAACGTGACCTTTCTGGGGGATGGTGTGTTTACTGTACATGGTTTGGGTTTGGGTATATTATATCATGTCATGCTCATGCACGTGCCATGCATGTGCCACATGTGGGGCTGTCCCTGGGAAAGCACCACATTCCACAGCTATACCACACCCCTATGATGTAATAATCTTTTCCTATATAAAAGCATGGGCTTGGAGTGCTGAATTAGTGTCAAAGGCAGCAGCTGCGCTGTACAGCGCTCACTGCTAGCTTGCCACTAAGAAAGTGTAGCAGATTCTCAGGCCTAGCCTTAGCTAGACTTGTGATAAGAGACTCCAAGTGAGTGAGTCTCACAAATACCACAATTAACAACTTTTACGACAGCTACATCTAGTAGCTGGATCAGTGTGGTTTCTAGTACTTTTTGAGCAACAAACAAGCTGTCCTCTTCGAACTCTCATGTAAACAACCACAGTTGTATTTCAAGATTTTCTCGACCTCACCCTTTCTCCTCCCGGAAATCTTTCTATCGTCGCAGGCACCTTCGTTCATTAGACAGAAGAATTACTAAGATTGAATATCAGTTGAAACTGAATTGTGAAGAAATAACAGCTCAGCAGTCCCGACTATCTCTAAAGCAGATACAGCGAAGAGTAGAGAGAATTGAGCGTCACCTTAAGAAGCAGAACCAACAAGCAAAATTAGAATTATCCGCCAAGAATTGTTTGAAATTTCTCCTACCCGTAGCTAAGCATTGGCACAACATTGGTATTCTGTTGGGTATGGATCCTGGTCTAACTCTTGAACAGATTGAAGACGACTATTCTGGTGACTGTCAACAGTGTGTCAGAGAAATGATCAAAAGCTGGTTAAAGCAAGTCGACCCTCCTCCATCTTGGAAGGATCTGGCTGATGCTGTTCAGATTGTAAACCCTCAGCTTGGTAGGAGAATTTTGAATTCTGCAACAAATGCTGCTGACTGATATTGCAAAGGAAGTTATGTCAAGACACATTGGATAAGATTTCCTTTTCTGTGCCTTTTTTATAAGTTTTGAGTTCTGTTGAGTATGTGCAGCTCTTTATGTTATATCATATTGCTGTTGAGTATGTGTGACTCTTTATGTTATCATACCAGATATTACTGTTGAGGATGTGTGTCTCTGCACGTTTATGAGTCATATCCTATCACTGTTGAGTATGTGTGGCTCTTTATGTATCACTGTTGAGTATGTATGATTCTTTATGTTATCATACCAGACATTGGAGGATGTGGGTCTCTGTTTGTGAGTCATATCCTATCACTGTATGTGTACTGTTATAATTATGTATCACTGTTGAGTATGTATGTTATCATACTAGACATCACTGTTGAGTATGTGTGGCTCTTTATGTTATCATATCCTATCATCACTTTGATAGGTGAAGTTGTATTATATTGAGTTTAGTATATTATTTGTGTTGTCATACCATATCACTCACACTTATAATGCCACTGTACACTGTATATACTAATTGATGGTCTTGTTGCTCAATTGAACTACACTGGTTTCATTCCTATATCACTCAATTACAACATGTAATCAACAATAATTCAGTTCTGTATACACATAAGCAATCTGCCATTACATGTAATACAATGGTCATTATAAATACCCAATAGAGCACTAAAGTGCAGAACGCTCGGCGCAAATGCAGCGTTTTAATAATAGTAAATGTATACATAATATTATACTCACCATCCTGTCATAGCTTTATAGTGCATGAGGCCAAGCTTGGTTGTACCATAGATATTGGAGCATCTATGTATCATTAGATGACCTGGCCAGTATTGCTGTTTAAATTGTGTCTGCTGGTTAGTATTTCAGAGCCACACACTGCATCAGCACAATTATTGTAGCACTACAAGAACAGCCAAAACATCGTCTTCATCATAAAACTACTAGTATATTTACCACCAATCCTGACTTGTAATCTTAGCGCCTCAAACAACTCGCTCAATTCAAAGATGAAACCATAGGCATGATCTAGTCTCGAACCCAGGTGTACATATGATCAGGATTAACGGTGAGCATTTACTAGACACTGCCACTGCCAGTGGCAACTATAGATTGCACAATTGAGTTTGCCCTATAGCCTATGAACTGTATCCTGTACAGTAGCCATAATATTATATGGTTATAGAAATTACCACAAGTAGTATACAGAGGGGATTAGGGATTAATTATTCCTAGTTTACGGTATTGGGAATTGAAAAATGGCTGACTTCGCTAAGCTAAAATGAAGAAAAAGCTATAACTTGTGAGAGAAAGCTTTTTAGCAAAATCCCTCAATTGAAAATCTTTGGAGTTTGACGCAAAATTGGCTGGTACATTTAGTTTGTTGCATAATGTCTTATGCAGGCAGTAGACTGCATGGTAAAAAACAAACAAACAAACAAACAAACAAACAAACAGACTACTGTAATTACCCCTCGTGCGCATGCGCGCCGAGCGTTAAATATTTCAAAACAGGTACTTTATGAAATTTCTGAATATAGGTTATAGTACAACCACGAATGGTATTAGCGGTTTATACTACGAGTGCAAAGCACGAGTAGTATAAACCGCTAATGCCACGAGTGAGCATACTAGAACCAATTTGTACTATGGAAAGTACTGATTATGCATGAGGTAGGTACTTTATGCTATGGGATCGCCACCTACTAGCTACCGCATGCTGCAAAAGCACCAGGATTCTCTACAGATGATCACACTAATCTTGAGCCCAACGTGCAGATTTGCAAACCACTTGTAGCTATGTAGCTGCATCGATATCATAGCAAGGCCAAGATGTCCTGTGAAAAAAGTATACACATAGTTTTAGGCAATTATTTTTCAAGTACTTTCTTGAACATCTCTGTGCAAAGTGAATTTGCATAAACCACGCCCAATCTCCGCCCTTTCCCCACCCATAATCCTACCAGCAGCAGTACACTCCTGTGCTAACTCATCAAATGGAATCACTCTTGTGTGTGCAGATTCTTTGAAATCCTCCTATCCCTCCTCCCAGCTCAGCAGCTGCACATGAACGTCACCCCAAAAAGGCCACTCGAGCTTATTGTCAAAATCTCCTCGCATAAGATGCACGTACACTGAGATGCACTTGCTTCTACCTCCAGCCCAGCCGTTGGCATAGACGGCTAGACACATCTTGTAGCCCCCGGGGCCGGGCATAGAATCTTGGTGAGTACCAGATATCCTCACCCTTTCTGTGCTGTTCAAAATCAGTCATAGTTAACTGCACTGGAGCTATCAATCGATTTGAAGCAAAGAATCTCTCTTGCTCAATAACTGTAAATCTGATAAGGCAGGTGTTATAAACAGGCGATTAGGAAGTGAAAGGAAGAGAGAAAAAATATAGTTGGGCTGTACAGCGTCACACACGTACGCAGCCTCCGTGTGAAATTATGACTTTGTAGAACGGTGTGCAGCCAATACCATAGCTATATGAGGTAGGGAGAGTTCCCATTGGACAAAAGAGCTTAGTAACCCACTGCCCCTAGCTCTCAATCAAGCTTATGGCTCTGATTTTTGCTGGGAACAGAGCAGGCAATGGAATGGTTACCCCTTAGGTTAGGGAGCAGTAGAAGAAGATAAACGTACTAAATTATTGTGCCCCTACCCTACCATGTGTGCACTATGCATGATCATTGCTAGTGCCATGGCATCCCAATCAATCCTAAAAAAATTATGTACAACTACAAAGCCCACAGAATGAACAATTTCACTTATGATCAAATAGAATAATTTCATATACATGCATGCAAACTTAATATAGATAATGAGATTGCAAAATCAATAAGTTTAACTTGAGCATGCATACAAAATATTTAGATAATGAGATCAGTACAGTTTAAATAATACAGATCGATAATGAGATCAGTATAGTTCAAATTGAGCAACAACCGAAAGCTGACCAGCAATAGGTACAGTGTGAAATGGCATATAATTTAACAAAATGTATAATAACTATTGTTATTTTTTGCCAGCCTGAAATCAGTAGTGTCCTTGACACCAATAGGTCTCCTTGCAGCGACGGTGAGAGAACTTGGAGTCGCTGGTGTCCTTGACACCAGCAGGTCTCCTCGCAGCGACGGTGAGAGAACTTGGAGTCGCTGGTGTCCTTGACACCAGCAGGTCTCCTCGCAGCGACGGTGAGAGAACTTGGAGTCGCTGGTGTCCTTGACACCAGCAGGTCTCCTCGCAGCGACGGTGAGAGAACTTGGAGTCGCTGGTGTCCTTGACACCAGCAGGTCTCCTCGCAGCGACGGTGAGAGCAGTCACCAGCCTTCGGGCTGAACACACCTTAGTAGCTCCCTCAGAGCATTTGGCGAAGTCGTCAGCGATTGGCTGGAGTATACCTTTGAGTCAAATCAAGCCACTGCTTAATTGGAAAAGTCATCAGTAATTGGCTGGAGTATACCTTTGGTATCCATCGGTCAAACTAAGCAAGTGCTTAATTGGAGAAGTCACCAATGTTTGGTGAAGTCGTCGGTGATTGGCTGGAGTATACTTTGGTATCCATCAGTCAAACTAAGCAAGTGCTTAATTGGAGAAGTCACCACTGTTTGGCTGGAGGAGTTTTCACACAGTAATATTCCCATTAGGATTTCTCGCTGTGCTTCGGGCGGAGTCTAATTAAGTGTAGATGATCCACTTTATGGCTCATCAACGTTTACTTAAGGACACAATATACATTAATGTTCGTAAAGAGAGAGAGAAAAAGAGAAAAAGAAGTTATGCAGGCGATCGAGAATAACATAAGGGCTGCACAAACGTGCTTGATTGACTTTTTGAAGTCACATCATGCAGTTGTTGCACAGTCTACAATCTTCTTAGCAAGACATGGATTGCATTCATGAACGGCTTCAGCCAGATCCTTCCAAGATGGAGGAGGGTCAACTTGCTTTAACCAGCTCTTGATCATTTCTCTGACACACTGTTGACAGTCACCGGGATAGTCTGCTTCAATCTGTTCAAGAGTTAGATCAGGATCAATACCCAACAGAATACCAATGTTGTGCCAATGCTTAGCTACGGGTAGGAGAAATTTCAAACAATTCTTGGCGGATAATTCTAATTTTGCTTGTTGGCTTTGCTTCTTAAGGTGACGTTCAATTCTCTCTACTCTGCGCTGTATCTGCTTTAGAGACAGTCGGGACTGCTGAGCTGTTGTTTCTTCACACTGATTCAGTTTCAACCGATATTCAATTTTTCTAATTCTTCTTTCTAATATACGAAGGTGCCTGCGGTGATAAGACTTTCGAGAGGAGGAAGGATGAAAACGAGAATATGCTAAAGTACAACTGTGGTTGGTTACATAGGAGTACAAAGAGGACAGCTTGGTTATTGCTCAAAAAGTACTAAGAACTACACTGATCCAGCTACTAGTTGTAGCTGTCGTAAAAGTCGCTTTGAACTGTTGTGAGACTCGCTCAGATTGAGTCTCCAATCACTTGCTAGTGGCTATATAGGTCTAGCTAGAATCACTAACTAGACCTAAGTACTTGTTCTGTGGTTAGCAGTAAGTGCTGCAAAGTGCAGCTAGCTGCTGTAAACCCTAAACAGTAAGTCAGAGTGGACCCTTTATATAGGGAATGAAGGAAAGGGGGCGTATTGCGTCACAGGGAGGGCGGAATGTGGTGGTTCCCCAGGGAGAGTCCCAGTGGATGCAGCACATTCATGGAATAAACATGATATTATTGCAAGATTCATGATATTCGTTCATGAATCTGGATTTTGTTGCATGGTACATATGTACTTCCATTTTGATGAGCTAGGGACCATATTTTATGATAATAAAGTGAATCTTAGAATGGGGAGCAATGGGAAATCTCTGGATATAACTGAATCTCAGGGTATCCCACCTCAGATCCGAACAATGATAATCTTAGTTAGCAACATCCCTAGTAGCGATTATGAAACCAGCAATATTTGCCCAGTAAGAATGTCGAATTGTGAAATTTAGCACAGAAATAAAGTGGTTAATACAACTTGAGTTTTCACTATCAAGTTTGTACTTCAAAGCACTTGATGACCACACAACAGTACATAACTTAAGAATGCTACTTGCATGCCACTTAGGCCACTTCAATTTAATATTGTTTCTTGGGCTGGCCTTTCCTCAAGATAGGGACAGTAGGTCAGCTTGTAAATGAAAATAATTCAATTAATTGGGCATATCCTAGTTCACTAATCGAGTTTTTTCTTGAAAAAATCTATTGCGCATGCTCAGAATGTAATCAAATCAGACCTCCGACCTCAAAACTAACAAAAGTTTTCTCCCTGTAGTAGGATCGATTGGACCCGAGAAACAGAGTACTAAGTTGAAGTGGCCTTAGGTGGGTAGGGAGAGTTCGTAATATTATTCTGGGACAAGAGAGATTTTAAACCCACCACCCTCCCTTCTCAAGCTTATGGCTCTGACTTTATAGCAGGCAATGGGATGGTTGCTCCTTTATAGGTTTAGGATTGGTACCAGAAGATAAACCTTCTGAACTTTCATGCCCCTTAGCTGACGTGAACTCCTTGCTAGTGCCATGCCTAATCAATACTTTACCTGCCAACTGCGTGGCTACGACCCTGTTTCACACAATAATGACTAAAATGAATCATTACTAGGATTATAGATGATGTGATCAGTATAGTTCAAATGAGCAACAACTGAAAAGCTGACCAGCAATAGGTACAGTGTAAAGTAGTAAACAAATAGCAATTATCATGTATGTTATTTTTTTGAAAAAAAAAAAAAAAAGACAGTTAGTTTTTCAAAATACCGTCCCCATTCTATTGGTATTTTGCATCCCCATTCTATTGGAATGGGGATGCACAATACTAATAGAATGGGGATGCAAAATACCAATAGAATGGGGATGATATTTTGAAAAACACTAACCCTCTACTTCCGATGAGGGGTGAGTGATCTTCCGAATACCATTCAAATAATGCAGAGCAAAGGACGTATCTTGTAGCCAAAATGATCAGTCTAGAAGGGAAAGGAGAAGACGATAAACGCCGGGATCTCTGATACATAAAGGGCGCTACGCTTTTCCATGATTGACATCCACTTGTATGGCCAGGTTGGAGAGCTTAAATTTGGAGGTGGCCTCGTATGTGCATTGTCACTGGAGCTCAACGCATCATCAGAATGATGAGTGGGAAGAGGAGAGCACTTTTCTATATGACAAAGTGCATTTAGCCTTTCCAGTAATATGTCATACTGTGGAAAGGAAAAAGCATGGGACAAATTTACTAAAGGACAAAAAAACACCATGTCTCGAGGGATATCTGAAGAAGAATCACGTTCCAAATCATTGCATCGATTTTGAGTGACCACCTTAATCTCTGCCATTGTCATCTACTGCAGTGTCTATTATCTTCTTAGCAAGACTTGGATTGAGTACACGAACTGCTTCAGCTAAATTCTTCCAAGATGGAGGAGGATCAACTTGCTTTAGCCAAGTTTTGATCACTTCTCTGACACAGAGTTGACAATTACTAGGATGGTCTGCTTCAATTCGATCCAAAATTTCTTCAGGGATTTCCAAAAGAGTGCCAATGATTTGCCAGTTCTTAGCTTCAGGTAGGAGTAACTTCAAGCAATGCTTGGTAGATAGCTTCACTTTTGCTTGTTGATTCTGCTTCTTAAGGTGGTGTTCAATTTTCTCTACTCTGCGCTGTAGTTGCTTCAAGGATACTCTAGACTGCTGAACGGTTGTTTCTTCACAATTCAGCTTCAACTGATATTCAATCTTTCTAATTCTTCTTTCTAACGCACGAAGGTGCCTGCGGCGATAGAAAGATCTTCGAGAGGAGAAAGGACGAGAACGAGAATAATATGCTAAAGTACAACCGTAGTTGGCTATAATATTATGAGAGTTCAAAGAGGACAGCTTGTTTGTTGCTCAAAATTACTAAGAACTACACTGATCCAGCTACCAGATGTAGCTGTCGTAAAAGTTGTTTGTTGCGGTAGACTAAGTTGTGAGACTCACTCACTTGGAGTCTCTTGTCACGCGTCTAGCTAGCTAGGGCTAGGCCTAGGCCTGAGAATCTGCTACACTTCCTTAGTGGCTAGCTAGCTGTAAGCGCTGTACAGCGCAGCTGCTGCCTTGGAAACTACTAAATTCAGGAGTCAGAGTGGGTGCTTTATATAGGGAAAGGAAGGAGAGCGGGTAGATTATGTCATAGGGGGTGTGGTGCAGCATGGAATGTGGTGGTTTCCCAGGGACGGTCCTACGTTCAGCACATGCATGGCACATGACACATAATACTATGGTCAAATGTTTTCACTAAATAAAAGCCAAAAATGGATGTAGAAAATGTGGTGGTTTCCCAGGGACAGTCCTACATGCAGCACATGTGTGGCACATGACACAATACATGTAACTATGGTCAAATGTTTTCACTAAAGCCAACAAAGTCTTAAATAATTGTTGTACAAAAAGGATGTAGGAGCTAGGGTGGCCCTGTAATGTGATAGTTCCCAGGGAGCCCTATACAGCTACACAGCACATGTATGGCACACGACAAACGACAGTCATGTACATAACTGGCATCACACAGACTAAAATTAAAGCCTTGCAGTTGTTCTACTAAAACTAAGTAAGATTCACAAGTTATACAAAAAATGGATGTAGGCCTGGATGAACGATGGTGGTGTAGCTGTGTAACACATGCACATATAAGTTAACAGGCATGAGAGGAAAGAAGTGCTGATCCTGGAAAAAATCCCAGGATCCAGCTGAGATTCAAACTCAGGACCTTCTGATTACTAGTCAGGACCTTATGTTTATTAACATGCACATAACATCACACAAACAGTTAATGATATAATGGTCCAGTTTTTTTGTATTGAAGTACAGTGCAGTCTTGTGAATGTAGGTCTGGAGGCTGGAGTTTAGCTCTGGAAAGGTGTAGTTTCCCAGCACGTATATTCAGGTAATCATTTATTTGGCTTGAATATCTTGATGCGAGGCAAATTTTCACAAATCATGCCCAATCTACCCATAACCCTACCAGCAGTACTACTATTGCTAAATGAATTATATGATATTGCCATACTCTAGCCACAAAGCATACCCCAGGCAAAAGTATTGTGAACTAGGCAAATTTTCATATAGGTTTGTATATGCACTGGTACGGTCTAGAAAGTTAAAAGAGCTACATTCTGAGATGGCTCATTATTACTGAAAACTATAGAAAACCCTGTTAGGTGAAAGGACTTGAGAATACAATCCGCTTAAATTAATACCCGCCAAATCAATGAATTGTGAAAAAAAATAATAGGTATGCAATTACGAAACTCTCAAATGAACAAATTAAACCTATGTGGCAAACAACAAAGAATAGGAGGCTAAAAAATGTAGTGTGCAGTCATTACTTCATGATGGTATCAACAGTGGCACAGTTTAAGATCTTCTTTGCAAGACATGGATTGATAATCTGAACGGCTTCAGCCAGATCCTTCCAAGATGGAGGAGGGTCGACTTGCTTTAACCAGCTCTTGATCATTTCTCTGACACACTGTTGACAGTCACCGGGATAGTCTGCTTCAATCTGTTCAAGAGTTGTCTCAGAGATTTCCAAAAGAGAACCAATATTGTGCCAGTGTTTAGCTTCCGGTAGCAAAAACTTTAAACAAGTGGATAGCTTAGGTTTGGTGTGCTGATTTTTATTACGTTTCTTCTCAAGTTTTTCCACTCTTCGCTTAAGTTGATGTAGTGAAAGTTCCGTATCTGTGTCTACATAATCCACTTTATGTTCAAGCTTACTAATTCTCCTATTTAATGAATTAAGTTCCTTTAGAGTATGTGGAAATCTTCTAAAAGGGTGAGGGCTATAGACTCTTGGGAGGTCAGAAATTGAGGTAACAGGGTCTAATGCTAAAGTTGAGCGATATTCATCAAAAAAGAAGTTTAATGCTGTAAAACGGGACAGCTTGGCAGTTTATGAACTTATAGACTACCTAGCACAAGACTGGTAGCAATTGAGTTTAGTTTCTTGATTCTATTGACCTTGACCACTTCACTGGAGCAGCTAACTACACAAAGCAGGACACCACCCTAGGAGTGGTCCTGCAGCCACTGCCACTAGAGCAGCAGTAGCTTAATTGCACTGAAGTAGAGTTAGGTCTTATATACAGAATGAATGTAGGTGTGTCCTCCCTCTGGAGAGTGGAGCTTACTCTGGAATGCACGGGACTTCCCCTGGGATAGTCCCTGCTGTAATGTTTGCACAGTCTGGCCACAAGCCAAACCACATATCCCACACTAATCAAGATATTGAATTATGGTTAGATTAGGTATTTTCCATAATATTATGCAAGAAATTACTGTCCATCCAAAGTCTAGTCTGATATATCAACATGTCCTACTGAATAATAGTATACACACAGTTTTAGGCAATTGTTTTTCAAGTACTTTTCTCGAATATCTCTGTGCAAAGCGAATTTGCACAAACCACGCCCAATCTCCGCCCTGTCTCCACCTACAATCCTACCAGCAGCCGTACACTCCTGTGCTGTCTCATCAAATGGAATCACTTGTGCGTGTGTGGATCCCCTCAAATTCTCCTCTCCCTCTTCCCAGCTCAGCAGCTGCACATGAACGTCACCCTGAAATGGCCACTCGAGCTTATCATCAAACTCTCCTCGCATAAGGTGCACATACACTGAGATGCATTTGCTTCTACCTTCAGCCCAGCCATTGGAGTAGATGGCTAGACACATCTTGTAGCCCCCAGGCCGGGTATAGAATCCCGGTGAGTACCAGATGCCCTCACTCTTTCTGTGCTGCTCAAAATTACTCATGATTAACTGCACTGGAGCTACCAATCGATCTGAAGCAAAGAATCTCTCTTGCTCAATCCCATTTTCATGAAGAGAACCGTTTATAATATGATGCTGCTCTCCATTCAAAAATTGCATCTGAATGTTCTGAAATTCTTTTCTTGCTGGTAAAGTATGCCAATTATCAGAGTGAACTAACTGATCTTTCAAATGAGAAAGTATATAACGACGAGCTAGCATTGATTCACAGCTCAAAGGGCAGTTGATGAGTGTGTAAGGGCATCCTTGGAGAGACTTGTCAGCTGGTGGGTCTGAGTTGAGGTGGTTGTCAAGTTCCCTCAGCTCTCCCGTCCACTCACAGCCTTTGCTCTTGTGCGTACAGTAGACTTGAAAATCGTAGAGCGATTGTTGCAGTCCTTTGTTGTGAAATAACTTAAAATTGTCATCCTTACAAGTTGGACAAGATTTCAAATCAACCTTCACACGAAGAATACACTCTTTACAGAAGCTCTTCCCACAGCAGGTGGCTTGGTAGGGCTCTCTGAGAACTAGCAGACAGATGGGACACTCACATTGAACACCTTTCGATACTTTCTCTGCAAACGCACACTCAAAACCCCCTGCCATTTCTTTATTCTAACTGCCCTGACTTGTATTGATTCAGAAGCTATATTATACTGGAATGTAGCTATAACAATATTATGCTGACTATAGAACATGAAGCCTTGCTGTGATAATTTTCCCCAAACATGATGGCTCCACCTGGGCAGTGTTAGAATAAACAGCCATAGATCTGAGGTTTGAACTTCAACAAACTGAAAGGGAGTGAAGCCAAACTGATATGACAAAAACATAACCAACATTCATGTGATTAGCTACCATTATTAAATTTTGGGAACCAGTTTAATAGAAATCCCAAAACTGTACTTGACACAAATTGAACAAGGGTAGAGGTCAAACTGTCTTAGGGAGACTGGTCAAAAACACAACCAGCATTTGTGTAGGATGCCATTATTAAATTTTGGGAAATGTCCACTACTGTTGAAAGGTACAGGGCATTTCATGGGATTTACACATGCTGGATAGCTAACTGTTAAATCCTAACTAAGATTAAACTAGATAAATCATGCACTTCACTGTAACTTCACAGTAACTGAACACATTTTTTCTAATTATACGAAAAAAAGAATTTTGAACAAAAGCATGATGCAATACTATGGTACAAGAGTCAACTATAGACAATATGCAAATTGTTGCAATGATGCAATGACCACTGGTAAGTAAAATTAATGCATGAGCACAACCAATAACTAAACACTACCTTTTTATATATACATCACTGTCATAGTAGATATCAAGACTAGTATTCTGTTACCAAATTTACATTCATGACTATTAGTGATTAGTGATGGATATTAGCTTTGTACATAATTAAAAATTTGAAACATGTTCCTATATTATTCCTCAGCAGTATCAAAGACTTCTACTTTTTTGATGCACAATTTAATACAATCATTCTTGAGATATTCTGGCTGAAGTTCGGTGAGGGGTAAGAAACTGCACCCACACCCTAAAGATGGCTCATTTGTCATCACTCTCTGGCAACGTGTTTGTGGTACACTTTCAGTAAACCTAATGGTTTTGAGTATATTATCCTTATCTTCCTGATTCACCAGTCTAATTGTGATGTTACCTCTGAATGGCCACTTGAGCTGGTCATCAAATTCTCCTCGCATCAGACACACAAACACAGTGAGGTGAGTGCCTCGGCTAGAAGCAACGCCATTAGCATCAACACGCAGGCACATCTTGTAGCCGTTAGGACGGGTATAGAAATATGGCGAGTGCCAGCTGTCATTATCTCTCTTGTATTCATCGAAGTTCTCCATTATTAACTCTTCCCCTACTAGCTTAACAGTACTAGTGATGCGTGTACCAAGATAGCCAGGAGCTTGAGGTGTAGACACGACCATGGCTGTATTTGCTTCCAATCTCGCCATTCTTTCTTCAAGGTGTTCTCTCTTAACTCCTTCAAGTTGGGCTTGAAGTTCTGTGATAATGCTGCGATGCTCCTGTAGCTGGCTATGACATTCTTGTAGCTGTTGCTCAAAAGATCTCATCTGGGCATTTTGCATCATAACATGACCGAGTAGATTGTCATTAACGTGGGACTTGACATCCTTACGACATACTCCCTTTTCACAGCCAGCACAACTCAAGGGGCATTTGATGAGTGTGTAAGGGCATCCTTGGAGAGACTTGTCAGCTGGTGGGTCTGAGTTGAGGTGGTTGTCAAGTTCCCTCAGCTCTCCCGTCCACTCACAGCCTTTGCTCTTGTGCGTGCAGTAGACTTGAAAGTCGTGGAGCGACTGTTGCAGTCCTTTATTGGGAAATAAGGTGAAATATCTTTCGTTGCATGTTGGGCAGGCCTGGTTGGCAGCTTTGATTCGATGAATACACTCCTTACAGAAACTCTTCCCACAGCAGGTGGCTTGGTAGGGCTCTCTGAGAACTAGCAGACAGATGGGACACTCAGATTGAAAGGCTTTCAGAGGCTTCTCCACAAATTCACACTCAAAGCCACTCATTTTTGCCTATCAACTGTACTCAGGAAATAGATGTTAATTGTTATCACATGACTTGTGCACACACAGGAACAGATAGATAGCTTCACTTTTGCTTGTTGGCTTTGCTTCTTAAGGTGACGTTCAATTCTCTCTACTCTGCGCCGTATCTGCTTTAGAGACAGCTGGGACTGCTGAGCTGTTGTTTCTTCACAATTCAGTTTCAACTGATATTCAAATTTTCTAATTTTTCTCTCTAATGTACGAAGATGCCTGCGGCAATAAGATCTTCGAGAGGAGGAAGGATGAAAACGAGAATATGCTAAAGTACAACTGTGGTTGGCTACATAAGACTTCAAAGAGGACAGCTTGGCTGTTGCTCAAAAAGTACTAGAAACCACACTGATCCAGCTACTAGCTGTAGCTGTCGTAAAAGTTGTTTGTTGTGGGAGTTGTGAGACTCATTCACTTGGAGTCTCTTGTCACAGGTCTATCTAGCTAGGGCTAGGCCTGAGAATCTGCTATATACACTTCCTTACTGGCTGGCTAGCTGTAAGCGCTGTACAATGCAGCTGCTGCGTCGGACACTTATCTAATTTAGGACTCGGAGTGGGTGCTTTATATAGGGAACGAGAGGAGAGCGGATAGATTACATCATAGGAGCGTGGAATGTGGTGGTTCCCCAGGGACAGGCCCACAGCGGCACATGATACATAATACATGTAACTATGGATGGTCAAATGCTTTCACTAATAAAAGCCAATGAAATCTTAAATAATTATTATTATACAAAAATGAATGTAGGAGGGTGGCTCGGTAATGTGATAGTTCCCCAGGGAGCCCTATAAACAGTACATGCATGGCACACGACAAACAACATAATATATTATAGTCATGTACATACCGTATTCGCTCGATCAGACGCCGCGGCTACTATTTACCGTATAGTGGGAAATTTTCGAGGGAGAAAACTTTCACGGATCGGTAGGAAAGGAGCATTTCGCGGAGAAAACTTTCGCGTAACGTTAAGACTGGTCACATAATGGATGTGGCATGCCTAGAATTTCGTGGAGAAAACTTTCGCGGATGGCTGAAAAATCGCGAAATTCGTGAAAGTTTTCTCCCTCGAAAATTTCCCGCTATACGGTATTTCATTGCCCACTTATGTGCGGCATTTATTCGAGAGTGGTGTTTATTTATACCAGAGGCAATCCTTAGAGAAATGGTTGATTGATACAGATGGGACACTCAGATTGAAAGGCTTTCGGAGGCTTCTCCACAAATTCACACTCAAAGCCACTCATTTTTGCCTATCAACTGTACTCAGGAAATAGATGTTAATTGTTGTCACATGACTTGTGCACACACAGGAACAGGCAACTTCCTGGTAGAGGTCTTCTAACCACAAGGGTTCATGTACATTACGTATTATAAACATAGGGCTTATTGACTCCCAGCATTAGTCCTAGATATTATGCTGTTTCTGTGGTTTGGCCCCTATCCACACAGGTATAAATCAATGTGAAGGCCTTCATCCATATTAGGCTAAGCCTAAACTATCATGCATGCACCATATTACAGCAAAATGGGCCACTACCAAAATTAATGTACACATCACAATACAGTAACTGGGTATTCCCTCCTACCAGATTACGATTTATGAGGTACATAACGTACAGTATTGTGATCCGTGTGTAATTTCAAAGTTTTCTCACTTCTTACAGAGGAAAGGATACCAATTAATCGCCTATACCATGTATGGATCATCTCCACATTCAAACAATCAGCTCCCCTCCTCCAAACTTTTACAGAACTTGCTGAGATTATACACCTTACTAGACAATTCAACCGCATTTCCGATTATATAGGAAACTCACATGTGCATAAATCAAGATTCAACATAATACACCAGGGGCGGATACAGGGGGGTGCTTGCCCTCCAGCCAAGACAACATACAGGCTTCTATAGACATAGCTAGCTCTAGCACCCCCCTTCTAGCCAAAAAAACCTCGATCTGACATATATTCAGCTATAAAATCTGACTGATAAACCTCTCTGTAGGGACAAAAACTTGAGTTCCACTGACTTTTTCACGTTTTCTGGTTGTTGCTTCGCTTTGAGACAATTAAGTGGGTGTGGTTTCATAAAAAGGGCGTGGCCAAATTTTTCATGCACTATTCAATTTAGCACCCCCCTTATTGGAGGCTCTGGATCCGCCCCTGTACACAATCTAACAATCATTGCTACATAATAAAACAATAAAATGAGGACTACCACAAACACTTCTTTTTCAAGATGTTTTTACAATATGTAGCGTAAGACCTCGACTATCGGCCGAGTTATAAGTTCGGCTCATAAGTCGACTTAGGAACACTTTCAGACCTTGCTTCAAAGTTCTACAGACAGATCTTCACCTCCTCTACAAGAGGATATCCAGATGAAGACAATATGACAATCAGAGACGACGCTACAGTCCTCCAAATCCCGATGGTCGGGCCTCGGTTACCGTCCACGGACATTTATTATCGGCCACTCATACCGCATGAATGCAGCAATTATCGGCCAAATCGAGCCTTTTAGTCTGTCGACACTTACCTGTTCAAAATTGCCACTTCTGGTCAACAGTACTGAAACCAGCAGGTGTGTTTACCCTTTACCAGTTACAACAGCTCGTTCTTATGCAGCATTGCTGAGATACAGTGAAAACGAGCTATGAATAATCATTACTGCATTGTATACAATACATTTTATGATTGATAATGGCATGATATAAATGCTAATATTAACTTCGGCGATGCTTTCTGGGGTTCATATGAGTACTGTCTCCTTCCTTCTGATCTGGAAAAAAGTAAGTAAAGTGTCTAATATCAGATTAGGCCATGTAGCTAGCTTCCAGCCCTCACGATCTGCCACCGTTCAGTACACCATGTCACGCCCATTCAAATTAGTTCAACACCATTCTATACCCTTCTCTCCCTTGTATTTTCGTTGTAGAAGTAAGTTAAGCCTACCTGGTATCTTCAAACGAGTCTAAAACCCTGATCCAACCTTCGAGCATAAACGGAGCTCCGCATCACCTTTGTACATTTTTCCGTATAAACGCGTAAATGTCCGTAAAATATAGGTCGATAATCGATGTGCGTTCAGCCGATAATCGAGGTCGGCCGGTAATCGAGGTCTTACGCTATGTGTTGAAAGGTACAGGGCATTTCATGGGATTTACACATGCTGGATAGCTAAGGTTTTTATAGTATTCTGTTACCAAATTAATAGTGATTATTAGGTTTATACATAATTAAAAATTTTGAAACATGTTCCTATATTCCTCAGCAGTGTCAAAAGACTTCTACTTTTTTGATGCACAATTTAATACAATCATTCTTGAGATATTTTGGCTGAAGTTCGGTGAGGGGTAAGAAACTGCACCCATGCCCTGAAGATGGCCCATCTGTCTTCACTCTCTGGCAACGTATTTGCGGTATACTTTCATTAAACGTAATGGTTTTGACTATATTATCCTTATCTTCCTCCTGATTCACCAATCGAATCGAGATGTTACCTCTGAATGGCCACTTGAGCTGCTCATCAAATTCTCCTCGCATCAGACACACATACACAGCGAGGTGAGTGCCTCGGTTAGAACCAACGCCATTGGCAAAAATGCGCAAACACATCTTGTAGCCGTTAGGATGGGTATGGAAATGTGGCGAAAACCAGCTATCATTGTCTCTCTTGTATTCATCGAAGTTAGCCATTATCAACTCAGCTCCTACTGGCTTAACAGTACTAGTGATGCGTGTATCAAGATAGCTAGAAGCTTGAGGTTTGGACACGACCATGGGTGTATCAAGGTTACCACTTTTTGCTTCCAATCTTGCTATTCTTTCTTCAAGGTGTTCTTTGTCTCTCTTACCTTCCTCAAGTTGGGCTTTAAGTTCTGTGATAACGCTGCGATACTCCTGTAGCTGGCTATGACATTCTAGTAGCTGTTGCTCAAAAGATCTCATCTGGGCATTTTGCATCATAACATGACCGAGTAGATTGTCATTAACGTGGGACTTGACATCCTTGCGATACACTCCTTTCACACACATGGCACAGTCCAAGGGGCATTTGATGAGCATGAAGGGACATCCTTGGAGAGACTTGTCAGCTGGTGGGTCTGAGTTGAGGTGGTTGTCAAGTTCCCTCAGCTCTCCTGTCCACTCACAGCCTTTGCTCTTGTGTGTGCAGTAGACTCTAAAGTCGTAGAGTGACTGCTGTAGCCCCAGATTGTGAAACAGAGCAAATCTTTCGATCTCATTACAAGTTGGGCATGGTTGACTGTCGGCTTTCAAGGGCTCAATACACTCCTTACAGAAGCTCTTCCCACAGCAGGTGGCTTGGTAGGGCTCTCTGAGAACTAGCAGACAGATGGGACACTCAGTCTGAAACGCTTTGGGAGGCTTCTCTACAAACTCACACTCAAAACCAGTAGCCATTTTAAGAGTTCTATATCACATGACCTTGATCAAAATGGTACAATTACTATTATGATTATGCAAACAATGAATATTGTAATAGTCTACTATGCAATTTCACCGCTCTTTGCTCAAAACTATCCTTTTAGTAACCTTGAGTCAAGGTTGCTATGCAGCACCAGTCCATTGAAGAGGGTTGTTGAGCTGAAGGGGTAGCTATATTACTGTCAGAATGAAATTATATTTTGTTTTCAGTTTCATAATGTCAACAATGCTCATAGCTAACGCTTCTTTGTACACTACTTCCATAATAGATATTCAGTATACTGTTACCAAATTAACAATATTATTAGTGATTAGTCACCGATACTAGCTATAATACAATAATTATTAGAATCATGTTCCTATATTCCTCAGCAGTGTCATAGTATTTCTACTTCTTTGACACACAACTTAATACAATCATTCTTTAGATATTTTGGCTGAAGCTTGGTGAACGGTAAGAATTGGCCACATCCATATCCACCAGATGGCTTATCTGTCATCACCCTCCGGCCATAAATTGGTTTTGTAAACCTAATTTTTTCGACTGTATGATCCTTATCTTCCTCCTGATTCACAAGTTTAATCGAGATGTTTCCTCTGAATGGCCACTTAAGTAGGTCATCATATTCTCCTCGCTTCAGACACACAAATACAGAGAGATGTGTGCCTCGACCAGAACCAGTACTACCATTGGCATCAACGCGCAGGCACATCTTGTAGCCGTTAGGATGAGTGTAGAAATGTGGTGAATACCAGACCTTTTCATTTCTCTTGTGCTCCTCAAAGTTAGTCATCGTAAACTCAGCTACTACTGGCTTACAGATATCAGTGACACAACCATCAGGTTGCTGCAGTTGCTCCAATGGTTGTGGTTTCGAAGCAATCATCACCCTATCAAGCTCACTGATCTTATTTTCTATTTTTTTCATTCCTTGCTGAAAGGCTACTTCTAATTTTGTCATTCTTTGCTCAAAAGCAGCTTCTAAATTTGTCATTCTTTGCTCAAAGGCAGCGTCTAAATTTGTCATTCTTTGCTCCAAGGCAGCTTCTAAATTTGTCATTCTTTGCCCAAAGGTTGTATTTAATTTCGTCATTCCTTGCTCACAGGCTGCTTCAAGTCGAGCTAGTTTTGCACTGACATCCTTAATCTGAGCAGACTGGATCATAACATGGCTGAGTAGCTTGTCATTAACATGAGACTTGATATCTTTGCGACATACTCCCTTTTCACAGCCAGCACAGTCCAAGGGGCATTTGATGAGTGTGTAAGGGCATCCTTGGAGAACTTTGTCAGCTGGTGGGTCTGAGTTGAGGTGGTTGTCAAGTTCCCTCAGCTCTCCTGTCCACTCACAGCCTTTGCTCTTGTGTGTACAACTGACTTGAAAGTCGTACAGTGGTTGCTGCAGTCCTTTGTTGGGAAACAAATTGAAATTCTTTTCGTTGCAAGTTGGGCAGGCCTGGTTGGCAGCTTGGATTCGATGAATACACCTCTTACAGAAGCTCTTCCCACAGCAGGTGGCTTGGTAGGGCTCTTTGAGAACTAGCAGACAGATGGGACACTCAGATTGTGGAAAAGTTATGGGAGGCTTCTCTACAAAATCACACTCAAAACCAGTAGCCATTTTTGAAATTGAGGATGTATCACGTGACCATTACCAAATAAGGCAACTGCTACAGATATTAATAGCAATTATGCATGCTATATATAGGAGACAATGATATTAGCTAGATTACATTTCACCACAAGCACTCTGCACCATAAGTATCTCAAGCTATTGTATCGGAATTTATGACATGATAATATTATTTAAAGGTCAGGTAGAATTTCAATGATCAATACAAAGTTCAACTTTCTTGACACATAGTTTGATACAGTCATTCTTCAGGTACTTGGGTCTCAGATTGGTGTGTCGGAGAAACAGAACTAGTCCACCGCCCTTCATGTTCTTAGCTGCACCCACCACTCTCTCTGTCACTTCAGCCGGCCCACTATCACTGTCCAGTTTCATTATCCATGTCACGTGATTCTTATTCTCCTGGTTCGATCATAATAATTATCATTTTGATAGTGAATTTTTTCATCATTAATAACTGTAATTCTATCGTCACATTGCTCAATGTTACCAGCTAGAAAATAGACTTGTTGCATATCCTGTAATTTAAATTCACACTTGGAAATTTATTAAACTGGACAAAACATTAATTATTGCGCTAGCGCTGCCACAAATAACGATTATACTTGTACAAGGGAAATAAGTTCGGCACCACTAATATTGCTATCAAGAACACTTTTTATACAAGTTAGTACAACTCGATTTTTTTGACGCATAATTTAATGCAGTCATTCTTCAGGTATTTTGGCTTTAACTCAGAATGGGGTAAAAATTTATGAATTCCCCATCCATTCTCAACACGCTCCTTGCTCATCACTCTCTCACAACGCTTAATCGATGCTTTTCTAGAAGGAAATGTCAGGATCACATGATCTCTGTCTTCTCTCTGATTCACCAATTTAACGGAGATACTTCCTTGGAATGGCCACTTGAGTTGGTCATCAAATTCTCCTTGCATCAGGGATACAAACACAGAAAGGTGGGTACCTCGCCCAGAACCGGTACCATTGGCACATACCACCAGGCACATCTTGTAGCCGTTAGGATGAGTGTAGAAATGTGGTGAGTACCAGCGATCACCATCCCTCTTGTATTCATCAAAGTTAGTCATAGTGAATTCAGCTCCTAGTGGCTTAAATGTACCAGTAATGCAGGTATCAGGAAATTGGTCTGATGAATGGTCAGGTCAGATCGAGGATTGGAAATAACAACTGGCATCTGATGTACTTCTTTCATTTTGCAATCTAATTCATGACTTTTTGCCTCAAGCTTGCTGATATTTGCTTTCATGTATTGTTCAAGATGTTCTTTGTCTGCTTCGATTTTCTCAAGCTTGGCAATAACTTGTGCTAGACTTTGCTCTAGAGACTTGATGCGACTATTTTGCATCATAACATGACTGAGCAGCTTGTCATTAACATGGGATTTGCTGTCTTTGCGACATACTCTCTTTTCACAGCCGACACAGTCCAAGGGGCATTTGATGAGTGTGTAAGGACACCCTTCAAGAGATTTTTCAGCAGGTGGGTCTGAGTTGAGGTGGTTGTCAAGTTCCCTCAGCTCTCCTGTCCACTCACAGCCTTTGCTCTTGTGTGTGCAGTGGACTCGAAAGTCAGAAAGCGACTGCTGCAATCCTTTGTTGGGAAATAAGGTGAAATCTTTTTCGTTACAAGTTGGGCAGGCCTGGTTGGCAGCTGTGATTCGATGAATACACTCCTTATAGAAGCTCTTCCCACAGCAGGTGGCTTGGTAGGGCTCTCTAAGAACTAGCAAACAGATGGGACACTCAAATTGCGGAAAAGCTTTAGGGGGCTGCTCCACAAAATCACACTCAAAACCAGTAGCCATTTGCTAGCGAGCCGACAACTGGGGATACATCACCAAATATGGCAAACTTATTAATAGCAATAATGTTATGGGAGACCATGACATTAGTTTCACCATAGTTATAATCCACTATATATATAATTATAGAGTAACTGTATTGTATACTTTTTCAATTTATGTAATAGTAATTTGAAGGTCAGATAGAATTTATACCACTATCAAACTTAAATGATCAGTAAAGTTCAACTTTCTTGACGCATAGCTTGATACAGTCATTCTTCAGGTACTTTGGCCTCAGATTGGTGTGTCGGAGAAACAGAACTAGTCCACCGCCCTTCATGTTCTTAGCTGCACCCACCACTCTCTCTGTCACTTCAGCCGGCCCACTATCACCATCCAGTTTCATTATCCACGTCACGTGGTTCTTATCTTCCTCCTGGTTCATTATGTTGATCATGAATTTACCTCGAAAAGGCCACTTTAGATCGTCGTCGAATTCTCCCTGCATCATGTGCACAAAGACAGAGACATGTGTCCCCTTACCTCTATTTAGGCCATTAGCAACCACACCCAGACACATCTTGTAGCCGTTGGGATGAGTGTAGAAATGCGGAGAAAACCAAATGTCATTGTCCCTCTTGTACTCCTCAAAGTTGGTCATTGTGAACGTCGCTCCTACCGGCTTGTATGTACCAGTGACGTAGGTATCCGGCCGTTTAGAGGTAGATCCAGCAATAGATTGAGGTTTGAGTACACTAACTTGTGAATCACATGGACTTTTTTTTAGTTCCTTTACTTCGTTTTCTAACTGTCTACACTTCGCATCGAGCGTGGCAACCTTGGTCCTTAGTTCGATCACCTGTTGTCCAAGGACAAGCTTGTGTCGGTTCATTTCTTCAAATTTAACTTTTAACTGTGAAAGATTTTCTTCATTGTCATGGAGTTGTTGGTTAAAAGAGATAATCTGAGCATTCTGTGTCCTGATATGACTAAACATGTTATCACTAACATGAGATTTGATATCTTTGCGAATCACTCCTTTTTCACAGCCAGCACAGCCCAAGGGGCATTTGATGAGTGAGTAAGGACACCCTTGGAGAGACCTGTCAGCTGGTGGGTCTGAGTTGAGGTGGTTGTCAAGTTCCCTCAGCTCTCCCGTCCACTCACAGCCTTTGCTCTTGTGTGTGCAGTAGACTCTAAAGTCGTAGAGTGACTGCTGTAGCCCCAGATTGTGAAACAGAGCAAATCTTTCGATCTCATTACAAGTTGGGCATGGATGACTGTTGGCTTTCAAGGGCTCAATACACTCCTTACAGAAGCTCTTCCCACAGCAGGTGGCTTGGTAGGGCTCTCTGAGAACTAGCAGACAGATGGGACACTCAAATTGAACAGCTTTGGGAGGCTTGTCAACAAATTCACACTCAAAACCAGCCATTTTCAAAATAAACAATTGATACTGATCGTGTGTATGAACTCTATAAGTAGCTGAGTCAGACTCTTCCCAAAAACTATTAGTGAAGTCATATGATAAAACTGTGTACAGGAAGAGACAGTGTGTGTGTGTTTGACCACAAGGGCTCAATATTACCCCACCCACACATGGGGAGGCCATTGGCAACTAATGCATGCACTTTAAGCCAGGGATTCCCCAAGTTTATTTATAAGGCTAGTTATTTCCTTCTTTTAGCCTTTCCCAAAGATATTATGGTTACTGATACTACTGATCAATGCTAGTCCCAAAACCAGGTTGCAAAGGGAGTAATGGCGTAAATGGGTATTCAATCCACTGGTTGCCAAAGTGAAGGATACAGTGATACAGTAATCTGTCTAGTATGTGGGGAACTTCTGTATAGTAACTGGTGTTTATGGAGTCATGTTGCTTATAATAAATCCTATATAGCTTCTGTGTATGTCTTTGCATGTACTTACAAAGAAGTTACTAAAGAGCGAAATAGCCGGCAATTTCTAAGGTCATCCTTAACATTAATAGCAACACCATTATTATTTTCAGTACAGCCTTTACTAACTGGAAGCAAGACTGTACTAGATATTATTGTACACTGTACGGAGAAATTCAATTAATAAAGACATTTTCTTTTCTGCAAATTTAGTCATAATCAGTAGAGCTCTACTTTCCTGACACATAGTCTAATACAGTCATTCTTCAGATACTTTGGCTGTAGTTTAGTAAGAGGAAAGAATTTGTGCCTCCCCCATCCGTTGCGAGACCGTCCCCCTGTCGTTACCCGCTCGCAATGCTTATCTGGGGTACTTCTTGTAAAAGAAATAGTCTCCACGACATGATCCCTATCCTCCTCTTGATTCACCAGCTTAATGGTGACACCACCTCGAAATGGCCACTTCAGTTGATCGTCAAACTCACCTCGCATCATATACACGAACACAGCGAGATGGGTGCCTTCACCGCTACCAATCCCATTAGCGTCTACACTCAGGCACATCTTATAGCCATGAGGGTGAGTGTAGAAGTGTGGTGAATACCAAGTGTCTCTCTCTTTTCGGAATTCATCAAAATTGAACATAATAAACTCAGCACCGTCAGGTTTGTACGTGCCAGTGGCGTAATCGTTAGGCTGGTGCTCTGGTTGAGATGGTAGCAACTGTTTCAGTGATTTAACTTCATTTTCCAGCTCCCTGTTCTTCATGCTTAGCTCTATAACTGTTGCCTCTAAAACGGTCGTGCGTTCACTGAGATCGCGTTTGAACTCTTCAAACTGTTCTTTGAGTTTCTCGGTTGTAATCTGAATTTTTTCTTCAAAAAATGACTTTAGCTGTGCATCCTTCACATGGGACTCTATGTTCTTGCGATATCGTCCATTCTCACAGCCAGCACAGTTCAGGGGGCATTTGATGAGCGTGTAAGGACACCCTTGGAGAGACTTGTCAGCTGGTGGGTCTGAGTTGAGGTGGCTGTCAAGTTCCCTCAGCTCTCCTATCCACTCACAGCCTTTGCTCTTGTGCGTGCAGTAGACGTGAAAGTCATAGAGTGACTGCTGCAGTCCGAGATTGGAGTATATACAGAATGCCCTTCCCCTCTTGCTACACGTGGGGCAACATTTTCTCCCGGAAGATTTCACCTTCTGTATGCAGGTCTTACAAAAACTCTTCCCGCAGCAGGTTGCCTGGTGGGGCTCCTTCAGAATGTAGAGGCAGACTGGACAATGGGTTTGAATACAGTTGGGAGGGGGAGAGACAAAGTCACAGTCAAATCCAGCCATGATGATCGACACCAATACAGGATTGAGCTATACGATACGGCTGGATACTTGATTTGATTTAGCTGGATTTCCGTATCCTAATAGACCACAGAACTACAGTAGCTGGTATACTTCCCAAGTCACTGTCCTTTCTTCTCCTCTGCCAGGCAACCAGCTTCTCATACTAGCTAGCTACTACACTCACTGTATAGAAACTGTGCTTTGGCTCTGGTGCTGTGCATGCGACAGGAATGTGTTTAATAGTTTTTTTAGCAGCACTGAAGTGTTTTTATTGTACCCACACCAGACGTGTGGTTTGTAGCTGTGAGCAACCAAGCTTGTACCTGGACATTAGGAGTGGACCTTACTCCATCTGATAGGGAGAGTTAGTGCATAATCAAACGTTTTCACTCTCTAGGGGTTCTTTGACATGCATGGCACCAATTTTTTGGCCTCTCACCTCAGGGGGCACACATCTACAATGTCATCCTCAACTGCCCCAAGAATTTGAAGGCCCCCCCCCAGTAGTGTGATTGGTAAAGGGTCGCTGATGTAGCACGCATGTTGTAGCTTGGCTAGTCTTGTGATGTTCAAATGGCAGTATATACCTCAACAGAGAAAGTGAAAGGTTTGCATAGAATAATGACCAGCATATTACGTACTGAAATTAAAATTTAATGCTTATGCTAGTTTAAAATAAATAGCCGTAGTATAGTAGCACAATAAAATTGTGACAAATATACATCAAACATTCACGATTTGTGTCTAATCTTGGACACACGAAATCGAAGGCAATCATTCTTCAGCAGTTTGGGTCGAAGTTCAGCGTGAGCCACAAATGTGGGGAATCCAAGGCCACACCCACCGACCATACCCACTCCAGTCACCCTACTACCATCACCACCAACACAGGCACCTGTAGTTTGAGCTCTATCACGAAAATGGACAGTCCTTGTACAATGTTTTCTACCACCATCTTGATTCAACAGCTGGACAGTAACTTCACCACAAAACGGCCACTTTAGTTGATCATCATACTCTCCCTGAATCAAATTCACAAAGAGAGAGACATGGCTACCTTTTCCTGCGTTCTTCCCGTTACAGTGGACCTCCAAGCACATCCTATAGCCGTAGGGATGAGTGTAGAATGGTGGGGAACACCATTCCTCATCCATCTTTCTTCGTAGCTCGAAGTTTGTGAGGAACATCTCTCCAGGCCCCACCGGCCACTGCTCAGAGTACGACAAAAGTGAGTCTTGTTTCAGGTCAACATTTGTGGATTTTTCTTCCATCTCTGTAATATGACGTTTTAAAGCTAGTTTCTCAGCTTCTGAGTTTTCCAGCTTGCCTTTTAGGCTTTGAATTTCGAGTTTGAGACTTTGCAATTGGCCTAATTCCAACAGCATATCCAATGTGTTGTGATTGCCTGAGATATGAGCCTTCAAATCTTTGCGAGAGAGCAACATTTCATCACCAGATCTAGAAGGGCATAAAGGGCACCTAATACTCGTGAATGGACATCCTTGGAGAGATTTGTCAGCTGGTGGGTCTGAGTTGAGGTGGTTGTCAAGTTCCCTCAGTTCTCCTATCCACTCACAGCCTTTGCTCTTGTGCGTGCAGCTGACTTGAAAGTCATAGAGTGACTGCTGTAGCCCCAAGTTTGGATAGCTGAAGAAATCCCGAGTCTTGCAGGTGGGACACTGATTACTTCTTGCCTTCACACTCTCAATACACTCCTTACAGAAGCTCTTCCCACAGCAGGTGGCTTGGTAGGGCTCTCTGAGAACTAGCAGACAGACTGGACACTTGTTCTGAAGAACTTTTGGAGGCTGCTCTTGAAATTCGCACTCAAATCCAGCCATTTCTATCAAAATTAATACTAACACTTGCTTACACAGCTACACAAAGAAGCTAGTAGCTATATACGTAGCTAGCTCCAAATGCATGCAGTAACACACATCCATAGCAACTGTCAATGAATACCAGAATTAAACGATATTTACGCTCGTTTAACAGCTTTCATGCACAGGAATGTCCCACACCTACATGTGCCTACTATGGTATGTCCTGGATCTCATTTCAGCACAGCATGCCTCAGCGCATACTTAGGACTCCACACATTTAACAGTAGACTATACCACGAATACCACTGCCACTATATATTACCATATAATTATATCATGGCTATAATATAATTAGAATTATAGTGATTATACAGTACAGTGCACATGGGAAGCTATATGCAGGAGTGAAGTATCCAAGGTAAGGTATCTGTAGTAAGCTAGTGTCCTGGGCAAGTACCCACCCACTGCTGGGTAAGCCACCCATGACTCTGCATATTTCACATGTCAAGAGGTCAATGTAGCAGCTCCCATATGCAATTGATGATAACATCCCGAGTATAAGCACCCAGGATGTTGGTCATAATAGCAAACTATGAATAATATTATGCACCCATGGATGAGCACTTTCTGGGACAGTAATATGAATACTATCACAGAATACAAATGCAGTACATGTACCTTTACTCGCAGAATTTTAAATTATTGTCAAATCACTTGGACAGATACTTAGATAAGTACATTTATCATATAGCAATATACACATCGTAGATGAGCCATATATACTGCATAATACTTGTACAGTATTTTGCTTGTCATTGCCTGACAACCAGAGAGTTTATAGGCAAATTATCAGTTATATGGGACAGGTGTAGATGATCAGAGGGCAGCCTGATGATGAAAGAGTATCACGGACAAACAAACTGTTACATGATACTAATTGCGGGGGGGGGGGGGGGGGGGGGGAGGTGCACTTGACCACGTGTATTATTGTAATCATCATGTCATGTATGTTGTATCACGTACATGACAAAATTGATGCAGGCTACAATACAGCAATGTAGTGTAACACTGAGTATAGCATCGTAACTATACACAGAGAGTATTATTATATGCAGTAATTGCTATAATAACTATTATGATTGGATGACTGGTTAGTGGGCAAAGCTGAGCACACTAAAGAGTCACACACCGTCCCAGCTGGCTCAAGCTGCATGGCTGTGTACAGTAAGGATAACTTCATTATAATAATCATAATTGATTATTACTCAATAATATTGATTTGTGTAGCCATAATTTATCTACTGTAACTAGCCAGTAGATACTTCACAGGTCATGTACTGTCACAATCACGTATCATTACATCATTTACACGTACAAATAATATTAAGGAGCTTACCGTGATTCCAGTACACTGTGCCAACTTAGTGACATCGTATATATTATATACTTAAAAACTATGCATACCAAAGAATTTAACATGCATTATAACCACAGCTGTGTAAGTCTCAAGTTCCTTAAAAACACACAACAAACCATTTCTTTGTATAATAATTTACACTAATATATAGCATTATAACAGTTTCATTGACTGCCGACCTTACTACACCAGGAATTCTGAAATTTAAACTGAATATAACTTACATTTGAGTTAGCACTGTTGATGGTGTCCTGTCGCAAGTCAGTCCAGTAAATCTTGTCAGTCCCGTCATCCCAGTCGAGTCCACCAGCCCCACTGAGATTGGTCAACGGAAGATAGACATCAATCAACTCGGGGACGTCCAGAGAAATCCGGAAGATTTCATCACGACGAGCAACGAGGATGAAGTTCTCCAATTCTAATGGGAATATTCTGGTAAAGGTTGTCAAACTGCACACTGTAGGCTATTGTTACAATCACATTTTGTCCTTGTGATGACCCTTACCATCCAGATAGTTACAATAGTACTGTTGAAGCTTGTATTGTCACTTAATATATTTGGACTACTTACGTGCACAGCTTTTTCCATTGTCGGCAACACTTATCCCCGGGGGGCAGGCACAAGAGTACCCCTGCTCGTTAGTGGCACTCAAGAGGCAAAGGTAGTGACAGCCGCCATTGTTGTCAGCACAGGGGTTAGCCACCTCGGGCTGTCTCAGTGGATGAACCACTTTAACATCCATTGGGAAATAGAGCTCATCTTCAAGCTAAGGGTGTGGTGTATTGGGGGAGAGAGGGAGGGGGGACAAAGAGAGAGAGAGAGAGAGAGAGAGAGAGAGAGAGAGAGAGAGAGAGAGAGAGAGAGAGAGAGAGAGAGAGAGAGAGAGAGAGAGAGAGAGAGAGAGAGAGAGAGAGAGAGAGAGAGAGAGAGAGAGAGAGAGAGAGAGAGAGAGAGAGAGGAAAAAAAAACACTTCCACTTGACACAACCTTAATTGTAATCTCTCTTACCTCAGTGTATGTACGATTCTCTCTTATGAGATCAGTGAAACCAAGTGTTTTGTTAAACAAAAGACCATCAAGTCGAACAAAGCTACGGGCAAACTTCGTAGTGGTAAATATAGATTTCCTCTGCCAGTCACTCCAGTACAAGCTATTCTCGAACATCGTCAGCGCAAACGGATGCCTCAGACCAACCGTCCTTATGGGGCGTCGGTTCGACCCATCAATGAAAGAGCTCTCGATCGTGAGCACCTTCGCATCAATCCAGTAGAGCGTGTGGGTGGTATAGTCCATGGTTAGTCCGTTGGGCCAGGCGAGATGTTCAGAGTGGAGGACGGTACGCTGTGTGCCGTCCATTGACGCTCGCTCGATGCGAGGGTTTTCCCCCCAATCAGTCCAGAAAAAGTACCTGTGGAACAGAAAGAAAAATTAATAGATTGAAGAATGTCCTTTAAACTCATCAGATACTAATTTTTAGTATCACCCCACCCCTACAATTAATTTAAATAGAAAATAGAATCATGTCTTCAAATTCATCGGATACTAATTTTTAGTATCACCCCACTCCTACAATTAATTTAATTTGTCTGCAAGTTCCATTGTGGACCCTTTACCTTGTGGTGGGGTCAACGACAATCGCTCGCAAGATTCCGATGTTGTTAGCAAAGAGGACTGTTCGGTTGCTACCGTCCAAGTTGGCTACCTCGATTCTTGCAGTGTCAGCATCCACCCAGTAAAGCTTATCGTTGATCCAATCCACGGCCAAGCCATCTGGGAAAGGAAAGGGGGAGGGGGAAGATGAAAAGATAACCATCATTGTAATTGATCTATAGTAGATCCCTTCTTAGACTATTGTTAGACTAGTGTCCTTATTAAAGGAGCTGCCTTCATTATAGGGGTATACAACTATATATAACACTTCTCTTATATAGTTGGATTGGATATCATTCTCCATGCAATAGCATAGATTGCATTAAGATTTGATCGCAGTAGATCAACTGCTCTCACCCGGATCTTTGAGATCAGTGGAGACGAGTGTTGTGACTTCAGTGCCGTTGAGTAGAGCTCTATTGATGGTCTCTTGAACAACATCCGTCCAAAACATGTAGCCCAACCTGAAGGTGGAAATAAATAATTCAAAGTTTAAGTGAATCCTATATTCAACCCATATCAACAGCGACTAGCTGCAGCGAGTATATATAAACCCACCTGTAGTGGAAATCAACAGCTATGGCATTATGGAGATGCTTCACCCGGATCTCGTGGTTTCGCCCGTTCGTCTCTACAGCCCTGATGTCCACTCTGTTCGCAAAAAGGAGATTGGCTGGCGGGTAGTCTGCAGGGAGATAGAATACTCATCTCTCTCTCTCTCTCTCTCTCTCTCCTCTCCCTCCCTTCCTCTCTCTCTCTCTTTCTCTCTCTCTCCTCTCCCTCTCTCCCTCTCTGTCTCTCCCTCATACACTCACTCTTACCTGACTCTGCCACACATTCTGATCGGTTTTCAGGCCTTACAATGTAACCGTTGGCACACGAGCACTCGTATCCTCCCTCAGTGTTGCGACACACCTGACTGCACCGATCCGGGTCACTGCACTCGTCATAATCTAATTATACATGTACATATCAAACGTAGCTATGTGTAATATTGAAATTTTTAACTGGGTGAGGGGGGTCACGTCTAGGAGTGACACATGTACAGAATTACCCTAATATACACAAATTATATTATCATCACTATAATATACTATACCTATGCAAGATGAGGTGTTGCTCTGATCGATGAGGGAACTAGAGTTACAGGAACAGAAATAGCCGTCCCTAGTCGAGTCAACTTCAACACAACGCTGACTACACTGACTGAACCGACATCCACTGATATCGAACCCGCCGACCCCTGACTCCCCGTGGCCACTACCAGTACCTGAGGAGATTCACAAATTATTGTCAATTATTACAAGACTAGCGTTCCATGAGGAATGAACACACTACATGTAAATCACGAATTTCATTAGCAAACTTCATTCAGAGGAGTGTCAGTAATACTGTTATTACGATAAAAGGGGGCCATGGGCCAACACAAGAGTTAAGATGTACTAGTCATCTTAACTTAACAAAAGCATGTTGCATCAAGCATTTTATAGGGGAAATATATTTATCATACTCCTCATTTGTAGATGGTAATACTGTAAAATGATGACCTTTACCACACACCATTTCCACTGAGGACATGTTTCATTATTTCATTTCATTCGTAGATTATCTTTTTGGTACTACCATCTCTACTTCTTCTTACAATAATTTCATCGTAAGTTAGTCTTTTTTAATGATCTGCTCACGTACCACATAGGGCTGGGTATTCATCCGATCCATCGAAGCAGTCTGCCGTCCCGTCACACACCCACTCCTTGGATACGCACTGGTGGTTGTCATAGCAACGGAACTCCTTACGACGACACTTGAAAGGTGGAAGGTCATGAGCTGTTTGAAAAGAATAGCATTAATATATTATACCACAATGAATTCACAATAACATACAAATGCAGGCTTATACATGTATAAACAATGCCAGGTACTGTAGCGACCCGATATTCAGCAGTGATGCATGTTTTAGGATTCAGGGAAAAAGGTATATATTCACACACTTCCTGGAGACATGACAAAAACTCCACTGTCAATAACACTGAGATGTACTTTTAGACTATTATACAGCGGGTTTAAAGTGAAAGAGAACAGGTGCTATGGACTAAAATTAATGACTTCACTACATCCCCTCCAGCTCTCTGGCTGGCCAACCACAAGGAGGTCAACTGCTCCGCTCCCTCTACAAAGGGAACTGAGATCAGAGGGCTTGAAGTGGCTGCACACAATACCACAGCACTTCCTCTGAGTGCCATGTGTACAGTGTACACTCACTTCACTGACAGAAGAGGCAGTAGATGAAAATTGTACTTACACATGAAGGTATAAACAAACCATCACACATGGGAGGATGATCTAGCATGATATAATTGTATTCCTCTCAAACATGAACAGAAGGCAATCACCAAAAGTTTTAAGAAACAGCTTTTCTTAATTATTATTTTGTTTACTCCAGATCTTATGATAAGCACCAATCAAAACATTCTCTCACTGATAAGCACTTGATGGCAATTTCCTTATTATAGGAAGCTTAGTAAGCAAACCACCCATTCTCTCTCTAACTCTAACTCTAACTCTCTCTCTCTCTCCCTCTCCCCCCCTCTCTCTCTCTAACTCTCTCCCCCCTCTCTCTTTCTCTCTCTCTTAGAAGCCCCCCCCCCCCCAAAAGAGTTATTCCATAGGTTTCGTCCACAAATTATGACAACAATTAGTTAACAGACCACTAATAATCTTCCCTAGCACCTGCTAACCTAATTCAATCAAGCAGCTTCTGTACTGTATACGACTTCAGTCAACATCACTTGCATTCACATGCATGCACACGCATGTATCGCAGTATCCTGGGCATGTTCTCAAGCCAATCTAACAATCATGACAGTGACATATGTGACATTTTGTTTACCGCATGTAAACTCGTCTGAGCCGTCTTCGCAGTCGATGATGTCATCACAGAGCTGGGAGGAGTTGACACACCCACCAGTCGTACACTGAACTTGATTGACTAGACAGACACCAACTGCAGTCACATGATCAAATCATAATCGTTGAACAAAGTTAATATAGATAGTCAAAGTACAAAAAATGTTGCTATTCTGCTAATACAAAATGCAATGGAACAACCATAACTGATCATGTGACATCATAATATGACATAAAGCCACACCCACCACATCCAATCTCATCCGATTCGTCCCCACAGTCGTTCTCTCCGTCACAGACCCACGTCAGAGGGATGCAGCCAATTTCACGATTGGGGCATCGAAACTCCGTTGTACTGCACCGCTGCTCCGTGGCTGTAGAGTAGACAAGTAAGTATGTGTGCGAGTGTGATAATAATAAATTATGCATAAGATTATCAGCAAAATTGCGATAAGCACCAACAGAGTGTAATATAATATATGTAGGTCTTGCCACACTAATGCAAAAATTAGCATACACACATACGTACATAAAACAATTTCTATGAAACAATCAGAGATTCTTTGCATTGAGAATGACTAGAGCATCTAATCGAAAGTTGTCCGCAAAGAATCTTCGTTTGTTTCATGCAGAGAGAACGATGTCACTTTAAACAATTTCTAACATGTTACAGTTGCCTTCCTCTCTTTCCGCTAGGTCTGGGAAGACTAAAACCAGATACCCTTACAGCAGAAGGCTGCCTTTGCCGTTAACGTTAAGAGGCCATTGCAATGATGCACGCGGCCAAACATATTCATTTCATCCGATAATACTCTGGCTTCATAATATCGTACTTTGATTTCCTATGAACTAGCCATCAATTCTGTAACTACTTCCCTGGACTATGTTTGAGTAGAGTCCTGCTTTGTGATCAGTAACATCTTACTTCGTTCAGGGGCATGGCTACAAAATCTTATAAGCTTCGGTGCTGAAACTCGTATACTATATGTACCGACAATTATAGTATGGCTTTCTATATACATTGCAGTGTCACAGGTTTTCACTGAATGGTGTCCTTTGCTAATCAGACAAATAAGAGCTTAATGAAAAAGTAATTTTATGTCCATGGCAACATCAATTTTGTTTGAAAAGACATTCCATTGTCTATGTTGATTTGCCCTGGCTCTCTCGGTTGCCGGCTTTAGATGCATGGCACCAAATTAGAAGCCCACAGTGGCTAAATGATCCGGACCACCTGTTCACCCACGTCCCTCTGTCCCCCCCCCCTCTCTTAGTCAGCTGCTACGTACTTGCTCACTTTTTCTAGATCATACACTATCATCATGATATAATTCTACATTTTCTCTGTCTTAGTCTCTCTCCCTCCCTCCCTCCCTCCCCCTCACTTTCTCTCTCCCTCCCCCTCTCTCCCCCTTTCTCCATCCTTCCCTCTCTCTCTTTCTCTCCCTCTTTCTCCCTAGGCCTATCATAAAAATTAAATTTCAACTTACGACATCCTTCTTCATCTGAGTTGTCTCCGTCCCGGAGGCAGTCATAGCTTCCGTCACAGACTAGGTTGATATCGATGCAGCCCCCAGCCGAGCAGTTGAAAAAACCAAAACCACATTCACCCATCACATCACCTGATGTGTGTGTGTGTGTGAGAGAGAGAGAGAGTGTATGGAGGAGGATAATCTTCGGAACCCTTTGCAGCTTGTATTATTCATGGAGTGTCTCACCTCTGTACTCATACATGCACTAGGTACATGTATGTATGTTATACATGTTGCGTTGTGCATTTATATAGCACATGTACACGTACATGCATAATACATGTACATACATGTACATGCATGTGGATGGCATGTTGTCCCAGGCCACCTGTCTCCGTGGTCAGCCTCATTTGAAAACAATCTAATAAACAAAACTGGAACTCTTAGGCGTGCAAACCCACCATGACTCAACATCCACCCCTCCCATTCACAGTGTACAGCAATTAGTACACATCATTTTAACACACAGCTATAGCTACTTATTATTTATTCTTTTACACATTATAATGTGTTGCACGATTCAAATTTATGTGATAAAATTTGCGACCACAGAGAGAAGAGAGTGTGAGAGAGAGAAGTGAGAGAGAGAGAGAGAGAGAGAGAGAGAGAGAGAGGGAGGGAGGGAGGAAGAGTGGAAGTGCAACTATTTTTATTAGCATAAGTGCACAAATTTTGCTTCACAGTACATATTATATAACTTACGTACCACATTCTATGGGATCTTCGTCTGAGTTATCCTCGCAGTCAGACTCTCCATCGCACTTCCAGTTTAACGGTATACAATAGCGATGGTCAGCACAAGCGAACTGGCGATCATTGCATTCAAGGAGAGGAACTATGAAGGGGTTAATTATAGTATACATCTATGAAGGGGTTAATAATTATAACTTATGCAGTCAGTAGTAAGAATGTTGTTTTGATGATACCTACACATACATGGATGTACATGTACATTGCAAGTAGACCCACAGCATGTATTGCAAAATTCCAGATAACATTGATCTTGTCATTAATAATGAAATTTAAAGAATGGATTTCTACACTTGTGGAAAATTGGTATGATCAACGTTTTTATCAACTCCAATAAGCCCCACGGTGCAAACTGAAAAAATTCTTATAATAAAATTATTAAGAGTAGTACTAATACACGTACTCAATGAACTACATAATTGCCATTACTGATTCTAAATCACTATATCCACGGAGACCACAACATAGAAATCAGTGGGAACCTTGCACCCATACAGCACCAACCTCAATCTTCCGCTGACCTTGAGAGCCCAACAACTGCACGTCTCTGTTCTAACTGTCTACTATTATGTATAGGCACCCAATTGGGGGAGGGGGGGTGGCTCCTTAATTAGATTAGTGGTAACTAGGCACAGTGTTTATTTGATTACGGCAGACCTCGAGTTCGATGGAAGAGAGGGAAAGCAATTGAATTTTGAAACCAAAATTAAAAGTTTACCACCAGACCACAAGCGAGAAAAGGTTATAACATGCATGTACATGTATGTCATGGCATTACAGGTACATGTACATATTCTACGACACTACAAGCACATGCACAACAATAGCTACAAACCACATACAAGACTTGTAAATAGACATGTAACAATCCTGCAAGCATACATGTACATGTACATGTACAGCTGCATGTACATGCATATACGTAGTTCAAATTCAAATTCAAAATGCTCAAGTATACAAGTACCCTGAGCTTAGACCTTAAATTTGATTGGTTCATGTCCCCACCCCTTCATCCCTATGATCACCCATACCCCTCTGGTGCCAATAAATAATTATCATTGCTCAAAAATTAATAATTAATCTACCTTCTGGATTGCAGAGGGTGAACTGTTCATCAGCTCCATTGTCACAGTCTGGGTCTCTATCACACATGTAGGTCCTCCGGATGCAGTGGCCATTCCCGCAGTCAAACTGGAAATCTCGGCAGGTATCAGACAGAGTCATCGCTGCAAGAGGTGATGTTATACAATAATAAAGTGTACTAGCATAGAGATATATCATGATATTATTATGACACCTAGAATTTCTTGAATTAATATTATTATAGAAGACTTAGGGTACTAAATGACTGGTACATGGCCTCATGAATAGATAATAATTCTGTAGTACTCCCAAGGTGAAGGTTTATTGTTTGTTTAGCCAAAAAAACCAGAGAGGAGAGTGGGAGGAGGGGGGAGGGGGGGAGGGAGAGAGAGAGAGAGAGAGAGAGAGGGAGGGAGAGAGAGTTGCTCACCGCAGTGGCCCTCCGCAGTTTCATCGGAGCCATCGTGACAGTCCAGTTGTCCGTCACACTGCCAGCTGTACTGGATACACTGACCGTCGTCACACGTAAACTGGTTATCGTCGCAGCTGCTTCTAGCTGTTGGCGGCGTGCATGAGTGCAAAGACCAAAAATGAAATACGCATGTATATTTATCAATAAGGTAGTCCCTCAAGATTCAGTTTACGTGTGATTGTGTTCTTACTTGGAATACTGTGGTAGTATACAAATGGGTCAATATACATACAAATAGCCTCAGAATAGGTAGGTTAGGGTATTTATCATCCTTGATCTCCCCCCCTCCTCTCTCTCTCTCTCCCTCCCTCCCTCCCTCCCTCCCTCCCCTCCTCTCTCTCTATCTCCTTCCCTCCCTCCCTCTTTGTACAATAAAAATTAATTATAATGTTCTCAAAAGCTCTTCTGATTGAGTCAGCTGACTGATATGTTTTCAAAGCTGTAGTAAACATGCATGTCATCTTGTCTGTGGTCTTGCTATCTTGCTACGGACATACCCAAACCTGTTGTCAGCAACTGCTCGAAGAATCTTACTGTTAATGATAGAGTAATCAATCACAAACCAAAGTTGATCAAGATCAAGATCGACAGTAATCACGTCTGCATAATTATTTCGTTCTTGATATCTCAAACACTCTCTCGTGAGAATAGAATGATGAGAGTGAGCCAAGTTTCTTTCTTGGCTGATTATTCAACGACTATGAAGACACACCTTATCCATCTCAGTCTTATCTGAATACAGATCATTATCATAGGGCTGGGGGGGGAGCCAATTAATATTAAGGTTGGGGGGAGGTGAGGGGCTGGTCCAAGGGGGCATGGGGGTTAGTGCAGGATGTCACTTATATGGCTTTGCAGTGATGCAATTGTCTGAACTTGCACTGCACTGGACTGGACTAGTGCAATACATGTATGCACAGTGGGATGCCTGTGGTTGCACTAACAGGACTTCCTAAGATCTTATCTCACTACCAGCTCAGCTCATCACAACAACAGGCTGATCAGCTAGGCCCACCCCCACCCCAAGGATAGCAAATCATCATAATATCATAGTACAGTGAATGGGTACAAAGGAGAGAGAAAGAGACAGAGAGAGAGCTATAGAGATTTAGAGAGAGAATTGACCGCACTGATACTGATACGCATGCTAAACAGAGTCGCTTAGGCTGTGGAGCTAACGAGCTCAGACCACACGAAAAAGAGATACCAAATCAAAGTCTAATGCTGTTTCCGTGGATAATTAACGCTAACACCATATCTCATTATCTTCATGCAATAAAGTGGCTCTCCTGTCAGTGATCTGAGTGGTAAACAACACAAAAGCTGATATCAAACCATACTGTGTTTTGCAAGTCAGTTGTCTAGGAAATGGTACCTGTCTCTGTCACTATATAAACTGAAAACCTCCGTGACTTGTAATACAACTGAATTAAGCACTTAAGAGCCACTGCCTGTTTACCCTTTTCACTGGACAACTGACTAGTAGCTAAACAGCTGATGGAACATGCCAAACAGCTGATGATGTATACATACACACATATTATACGTGAAAATTGTAGTGCTCAGTACAGTTTGACTGCTGCATATGAATGAATATAAAGGCCTCCATTTGCTATGCCTGAACTATCATGTTGCCCCAATTAGTAGCAGAAGCTAAATTTTCATATTCACATGTATATGTATGAACTTGAGAGAGCATACTTAGCAGAAGTGAGCCGAAAGTGTGGGTGGTCTACTTTGTCAGCAAGCCACGAGCAAACACTAGCTATGAGACCATTCGATCAAAAATTATCTTTACAATGTACAATAGCTACGCAGCTCGTATTAATAGTAGACTGGTACTTTCACACACATGGCTGCACCACTTTATCGCTCCACCACATGGAAAACCAACGAGGGTTTGAACATATGGCCGTCTCTGGACCACAAGAGAGAGGGAAGATCTAGAGAGGTATTACCCCGACCAGAAGAGGGATTGTCACAAGGGGAGAAATACTTTCTAGAGCTCTGGTAAAGAGAAATAGTTTGAGTGAGAAATCCTAGAGCTCTGGTGTGAAAGAATAATATGAGATTGATAGCATCTGTGGCCAAGAGCTTTGGAAATTCAAAGGGAAAAGTTGACAGATAAAAAAGACAAACTCTTTCTTAGAGCTCTCATTTGAGGATGTCTGCTTCTATACTGGAACAAAGAGGTAAGTAGCTACCCACAGGTACTATAAAAATTGACCAAAAAAAAAGTCTTCTCAGAAAAAAAAACAACAAATTCTTCCTTATCTTCAAGCAAGTACATGTACATGTACATGTAGCTACTATGGTACAAGTACCACATCCTAGGGTTGAGGTAAAGTTTCTAGGAGCAAAGTGTCCTTAAGACAACATAATGAAAGTTCTGTTTGAAACCAGCAAGTTGCTGTTTATCTTCAGATGCAAGTATAGCTACTATACCACATCCTAGAGTTGAGGTAAAATTTCTAGGAGAATAGTGTCCTTAGACAAAAACAACAAAACCAAACTATCTCTTTATTCAATTTTCCTGTTTACACATACACTACTATCCTACAAGCCCCACATCCAAGAGAAAACACAATTTCTAAGTACAGGGCTGGGCTTGTCCAGCTAGCTAGCACACAAAATACTACATAGCAGCTACTTACATTCCTGGGTAGACCCTCAGAGCAGAGGAAGACTCAGCCTGACAGGTGGTGGGATGCACGCATAGGATGGATGGAGAGAGAGATTAGGCACTGAAAAGTATTTCTTGTGTGAAGGTTACATGGAAACTGGAGTAATTCAGCAGGCACCATTGAGGAGTGGTCATTAGTTTATACAACTACAGCTTCTGAGTATCTGCTTACTATTGTACATACTTGAGACTAATTTTGCAGATGGAGCAGAAGATTAGAGCAAAAAAGCAAGCTTAGCATAGTGAGGACATCTATGATAGAGTAAACAAAAGGAGGATGAGGCAACAATAGTTTCCCAGGCAACCAATCAGTTTCTACTAGTAACTATCACTCACTTTTACTATCATACAAGACCTGGTACAGTTCCAAGTAACTAAGTCCATAGCTATAGCTACACTTGACACAAACAGCTAAGCTTAGGGTACTGGCTGCTAACACCAAGCAGTTACTAACCTCACATTTCCAACATTTTCTCTCCCTTCCTCTCAGAATAACCACACTCACTCTATCTCTACATGAATTTTCCTAGTACAAACTAGGACCACCAACATGACCTAAGGAAGGCAAGTGAACAAGGAAACAAGAAGTTCTGAAAGAAAGGATAGGGAATAAAAAAATTCGGAAAGAGGAGATGCACGGACGAACAAAGATGACCCGGATGTAAAAGTTGCATCCGACTTACTTTTACATCCGAACTTATATCCGACAGAACTAAACGTAACAAGAAATATACTACAGTTTATACAAGCTATAACTGCACGTAAGTACTATGGTAAACGCTTCTTTTATCCACGGAAATAAACCCCCTCCCCCTCTCCCTCTCCCTCCCTCCTCTCTTTCTCTCTCTCTCTCTCTCTCCTCCAGGTTTGGTCTCTTTATCATCCCTAGATCAACCAAGGGGACTCGACTCCATTAAGATGCTGAGATTACGCCACCATAGCAAAAACACACTGTTTATTTAGTTCAAACAAGATGATAGATCCTTGCAACAACAAATCTAACTTCACGACAGTATCGTGTACACCATGTATATTAACATGTCAGTTAACATACGTACCATGTACGATACGTTTGTGTAGTAGTGGCAGGGGTAAGACCAATTCTCTCTCACGCAGCTGTGAGTTTTTGCTCAATTGTCTAGTCAACAATGACTATGCACCGATAATAATAGGATAGTGGTGCAATCCGCCCCATGTCCGTGTCTGTACACGGATACAAGTATACTCACTATAACTACATTAACTTTGTAGGAAGTATGCTAGTCGGATATTGTGATAGTCGTGATAAACATCGGTTTTGTTCCGCCATAATATTCCCTAAATGGTCCCTTTTCTCACAGCAGGTCACAATGTAAATATTATACTCCTAATAATGCCGATCTAAGAGATCCAAGTACAGAGCTGTCTCCACTATATTAAAAATTATGGTATATCATTGAAGTTATGACACCAAGGGAACATTAATTTTATTCTGACCCCTCAGTAATGGGCCTGGGGGGGGGGGGGGGGGATGATGCTGTAGCCTCAGCGACTGCGTACAACCATTGATTCATGATTCGACTGCATACCATCTCACGCCGGTCCACTGAAAACTAATAGGAATCCCGAGCTTAGCGCTTACTGGCAAGTACCATTAATTACTGCAACAAAAAGCTAATTTTGACGACAAGATAATAAGTGTATTGTCGTGGGTTAACACTTAAAGTGATATGTTTGTTGCTGTCACAATAGTTGGTATAATTTAATTTCCATTACACAACCACTTGTTCTCTCTCTCTCCCTTTCCCTCTCTCTCTCTCTCTCTCTCTCTCCCTCTCATCCCACTTACCACATCTCCTTTCGTCAGCTCCATTCGCACAGTCCTCGTTCCCGTCGCAGACCCAAGAAGCTCTGATCCTTTGATTCGATCCTTCACAAGTCACTAGATCATCACCTTCGCCACACACAGAGAAAAAAAAGAGCAAAATCAGAACTCGTATTTTAGCTATCTATGTAGAGCTGTCATTTAACAGTACCCTGGCATCAGCCACAGTGCTTTGAAAACCAGACTTCAATAATTAATACTTTCCCCGTACTGTTGCAGGCACTGAATCTTCTGATTTGCGTTATATATAAGGAATCGCTTGAAAGAGCTGACTCGGTTTTTGCACTATTTGTCAAGTTGATTCGCACCAACTTTAATGTCCAATCATCACCCAGCTTTGTGCACAGGCAAGTGACAAGTGTCGACTTGTTAACTAGCTAAAATAGCTACATAATTACACTTACTTTAACGAATTTATACCAGGCATGGCAAAACTCTGTTGAAGTACAAATTTGAAGGGCTGCTTATCATAAATATTATTATCACTATGTCTATGATGATTCGTGCATACAAAAATCATTCCTTAAGGCTTATAATTTGCATCAGTTGCAAGACTGCTATATACAAACTGCTAGTGCGTGACTTCACTACTCGCACGCATCTTGCACAGATGGCTATTATTGCATTTACGAATAGTACTGCGGTAAGAACAGTACACAGCGAACTAGTGAACCGTGCAGTCAAGATAAACGCCCGAGTAAATAATAATACAAAACTTATCATCATATCATACCGAGGTCGTACCTGGCGCCTGAGAGAAAGCCGGGATGCCGGCGCAACAAGCCAGAACCAAGAGTACTAGCTGCAGCGTGCAGTGATAGTCCAGCGCCATCGTCGAGCGGCGGTAGACCTTGAGCTTGACAACGGTTAGCAAGTTGCAGCACGCAGCCCAGACCGCTTTGATAGTAGTACAGCTAGAAGGGCTCTCTTCGGAACTCGATGGCGGTTGTATCAGTGATACCTGCGGCGATATGAATAGAGAAGATGAGTTTGCAGATTGATTACCTCTACTGTCTGAACGATAAACAGACAACATCACAGTTTAGTTAATACCATAAATAAACTCTATACTCACTTTCGATGACTATGATTTGAAAATTAGCGTACAATCAAGGGTGACCTATAGGAGCGTCCAAGCGTCCTTCAAGAGGCATAAACTTCGACGTTGAAACGTTGAATCTGAATCACAGCTGCGCTAGACCGCAGAAGCAGCCGTTCTGATACGCTTCGAAGGTCCAAATTTTCTTCCTTCCTCCTTTTTTGCACCACATGGCTACGCGAGCTAATTAGGTCGGTGGGTGGAGCATGTAAGGCTGCAGTGGTATCACGTGACCAGATTCTTATGCGCATGCGTAAGCTTATATTACATAATGTAACCGAAATTTGCCATAGAGCTTCATGCAAATGTTTATGCAGTGCTATAGATAAAGACTGATATTTGTACTAGATCCCTATTATATTATTATTATTATGTGACAGAAATCAATTATTTGTAACATGCACCATTACTACTGCCGCTGAGCTACTGGGGATATGGTAATAATATATTAATAGTGTTTCATTAATAATTATAAACATTCACATAAGGGAGCAAATTGTAATAAGGCCAAGCAAAATTGATTATTAGTTTCTCATCCTATGTTCAGGAGTTTCCCCAGGCGGGAGGGTGGCTTTTTATTTTATTTTTTGTCATAAATATCATTAAATATTAATGTCATCATGAGTTTCATTAAAAAATTGGCGCATCTATGACGTAATGCCTCGTGCATCTTTTAATGATAGTTTTAATGATATTCATGAATTAACAATTAATGTGGTCAGGCGGAGGAATAACTAGAGGCGGGCGGGGATGAGAAACTAATATTCAATTTTATTTGGCCTAATTATAACAATTATTATAGAATAGAAACAACAGACAACAGCATTATTAGCCAATAAGAGCTGATAAGTACTAGTACTTCTGAGTATAATAATTATTATTATAGAAAAAATAGCAGCCTTATCCTTATAATAATATTATTATAATTGTAGCAGGATGTGAGAAGAAGAGAGGAGAGGGAAAGAGAGTGGAGATAGGGTATGCGCGTGGGTATATCTGTATAATTTTGTTTGCATGATTAGCTATCTCAGATTGTTATAGATAATTAATGGGTTCCAAAGTTATGCTTGGTATGTGTTTGCAAGTACTAAGTACAATGTAGGCAAGTTACTTTATATGCTTGAGGTGAAGTCAGAAGGGAGAAGCGATTTCGATCGTGTTGAGATAAACGTCTCCGTCTGTCTGTCCGCCAAATACCATTAGCCGATTGTTTTGAAGAACCGCAGCAACACAGGAGTAGCGACTTGTCACCATTCTGCTGATTAGTTGCCAGGTATTAGCAGAGAGGTCATACACGTAAACATTGCGCACTGCCTCACCAAGTAGATTTCTTCCACCAATCGCATACAGCCGGTTACCAACGGATACGCTCGCCGTTTGTGTAACAGGAATATTGACTGTTTTAGCCCAGTATCGTAATGGGTCGATGGTGCCAGCAATATGTTTAAAGAGTGTATCAGGCTGCCGCATGGGCAGTATAACGCCAAGGGAGCACGCATAATTAGTGGTGGATTCTTTATTGTGGTCGCTCTTACCACTCTTACCACCAATGAGATAAAGGCAGTGACCACACGTAACAAGGGTGGCATTTTTTCTTCCACTCGGAAGAGAAACAGTAGAATTCCAAGTGCGTGTATTAATATCCAATATTTCAACTTTCGTAAGAACACATTCTCCTTCACCTTCTCCACCAGCAACAATCAGAACCGATTGGGTGCATATTGCAGCTACAGCTTTACGCTTAGTAAGCATTGGTGGGTAGTCGTCATTCCAGCGTTGCTTTTCGGTATCATCTTCATAGTAAGTATACAAGGAACTTGAATACGATCCTGGAGTTGAACAGCCACCAATGATGGTTAAATCTCCATTGATATCAACCATCGCAAACTCGCTGGTTGGACATTCGGGAAGCATAGACCAACTCTCATTGCTAGAGTTGTATGCACCTATCTTGTTACTGAACGAACTGACGTAAACGATGTCTCCTATGACCACTGCATATCCTTTAGATATCTGACATTCTGGCGGTGCTTTTGCTCCTTCCATCCAGCTTAACTCACAGGATTTGGAACTAAACGAGCGTGTACGCACTGGTCTGATGGGCTGTGGTTGATCCGGCTGTGTATTTGTATTGAGCTGCAAAGCTTCCATCTTTTCCTCAAGTGACTCCTTATCACTCACCGCACTTCCTAGGCACTTTTTCAGATGTTCAATTTCATATTCCTGCTCAGCATTTGTTTCCTCAAGCTGATATATCTGTTTTTTAGCTTCTGAAATCTCACTTGCATTCTTCTTTCTTTCATCATCTAGTACACTGCGCAGATTTTCGAGTTCTTGCTTCTGGAAAATGAAATTTTCGAGCTCTTTTGAAGGTATCTGGGAAACATCTGCTTGAGCAGCACTGTTCTGATGAGCTGTGACGAGAATATCCTTACTTTGAGCATACTCAGGTGACTCTTTCACGATAGCTATCCTCTCACAAAGCTGTGGTGCCGATGGACGTTTCACGTCTACATCATTCAAGCAATCAAGAGATATTGGAAGAAGAGCATGTGATGGGTGAACGAGATCGATATGGTTCTTTCGACGCTCAACTTCTGGTACTCGAATATACATTGCTAAGAAATTTTCTTCGTTGTCATCAGCTAGTTTCTGTCGCTCACTCGGGTTTGGAAATTCCTTCGTCAAAATTTGAATGACCAAAACGCCGAAAGAAAATGTATCAATCTTCGCGGCAGTGTAATGTGGATTTCCGATCACTGCTTCAGGGGGCATATACACATCCGTTCCTGGGCATTTTGTCATTTGACTGCTGATTGCTCGCGTTGTATTAGCCATTCCGAAATCAGTAAGTTTCGCCCTGTCGCCCAGCATTAGCACGTTGTTGCTGGACATATCTCGATGAAAGATGTCATTATGGTGAAGAAATGAGAGTGCTAAGGCAATATCATGGCATATATTGACCTGGAGATGGTAAGGAATGAGCTCTGATGTGCTTTCAGCGAGGTACTTGGTGAGGCTCTGATCCATGAGCTCCATGAGAAGCACCGGTTGTTTCGTACCGAGATCCTCGTAGACACCAAGATACTGCACGATGTTAGGATGGTGAAACGAACTCAGTAGATTAATTTCACGCTCGAATCTGCTCACAGGTGAGCCACTGTACTCAGCTTGTGAGTCAGATTGATACAAAATGGCTTTGTGAAGACACTTAGCTGCACAGAGGAGGTCATCACACTTTGCTTTGCAAACCGTGCCATAGGCTCCAGTACCGAGTACTTCATCCTTTAGAATGTCAACCTGTTCAAATTTTAGCTTTGACGCGGCTCCAGCGTCAAGTATTTCGCCCATTAGAGCTTTGAGAGACATTATTAGTAGCTAGCCACTTAGGTAATCTTTGCCCTGGATCGGATTAATAAAACAAGATAACTATGATCACTCCCAAAAACATCTCTACGTGTAGAACATAATAAATTACAGGCTTACCACCGATGAGTAATAGCGTAGCCTTTCGAGTGAATCAACCAAGGAAATTATTGTCGAGTTGATCTCGCCCAAAAGTTAGTCTCAGCCTAGCCCGGAGCTGCCACGATATTCAAAATCTGGCACATCCCACGTAAATAGTCTTATGCGTTTATACCGTGAAAGTGTCTGGCCGTTTGGGACTATCAAAACCATTGAGGGAGTATTAATTGAGTTACACTTTGTGTAGCTGACCTTGCTCAGCCTCTTGAGCATTCATGCGCGTGCGCGTACGCGCGTGCGCTAGGCGCGCTATAGCTATAAACTTGTAGATCACGTGACAAGGGAGCATTTGGCCTGATATGTACGTATGCGCACATATCAAAGGAGGTCCACTCACACTGTGTCGTTAATCGTGAAACAATGAAGCTAAGAATAGGCCAATTGACAGGCCACATCTAGCAACATCTTTACCATCAGCGACAAGACAAACAACTTTGGATCTGTCACCAGACATACCCGCGCAGCCCTGCCCCCTAGAGTATAGTATGGAAGGAGTCTCCGCGCATGCCCAAAAGGAATGCTTAATTATCACCATTTCAATTAACACTGCATGTTAACAATTAGGTACTATTTGTACTTTGGATATACGTGTGACTTTAAAAATACCGTTTCGAGTTAAGACTCATACCTCAACTTGATACTGTGACAAAATGGCATCGCGATCCAGTGACTACAAGAAACCACAATACATCGAAGTTGCAGCAATAAAGAAATTTGGCAAAGACATTCACGTCCTCGGAACCACCCAAGATGAACTCAACCAATTCATGAAGAAGATGGATCACCAAGCTCTTTCAGCTTCTCTCCCGAAGGAGATTGGTCGAATTGTCGTCAACATAGACTGCAAGTCACATGCTAATTATGCCGATAAGTGTGCAGATGGAAGCAGCAGAGAGAAAGCAGAAGATTGGTACGATGAGTTTGAAATCACCAGTAAAGGAGGTACAAGTAAATCTAAATCCTCCTCCTATCAACTTCAGCTCACGAAAAGCAAGGAGACACAGATTGGGGCAAACTTGAATTTCAGCATCGGTAGCTCGAGTTTCTTCAATCTGTCTGGCGACGGAGGATTGAGTGCCACGCAAACAAAGACAGAGACAGAGCAGACGACCAAGAGTGAGACGAACGAGGGAGCACTCTCTCAAGAGTTTCAAATCGTTGATCGTCTGAAAGTGCCCCCGAGGACGAAAGTACAAGCAAAAATCATCACGTGGGCAGTGACTTACGAAGCAAAGACAAGAACAAAGCTATCAATCCAAGCAGATGCTTATGTGCCAGTTCGCTACCACACTAGGCTATCGCAGAAATTTGGAGGCTTGTGGACAAAGGTTGGGAGACTGACTGCTGAAGATCTGTTTGCAAATGAAGAGAAATTTGAGTCTAAGAATGGAATTGTTACGTTTGAACATGATGGAAAGATGAGCTATGTTGGAGGAGAGATTGAGATTATTAAAGAGAAGACTGACTGTTAAGAAGTAGTATAATCTATGACTACTAGGCTATGGGTGCTTCGGAATCTATTGCGCATGCGTGAATGACCATTGACGATCATTTACCCATCAGCACAATGTTCATGAAACTGCATGGGAGGGGCGTAGTGACTGCACCCCATCATCGCGCGAAGTAAAATTGGGCCATGGCTCTTCAGAGTTCTGGTCATCATGGCGGCGAGCTTTCTCAGACTTCCCAGGCTCTGCTGGATAAACTGGATGAACTTCTCGTTGACTGCAAACCAAAAGAAGTAGAGGATGCTCACGGTAGCATGGGCGGTGACTATATCGCTGGATTGAATGAACTAAAAAGGGTATCAATATAAATTCTTATTAACATCTTGCAATTAATTAGATATATTAATGGCTTGGGGTAGCTAACCATTCCCTGGTATTTAATACTCTTGCGGGCCAGCCCCTCCTATAATACTATACCTAGAAACATTATAGGTATTTAGGCGTCCGCCAGTCAAAGTATTTTCATTCACAGGCAAGTGCAGGTATGGAGAAAAAGATCAAATTTGCTGTTACTGATAAAGCTTGTCAGATACTCACCGAATCGCAAGTTTCAAACTCAAGGACATCATCATCAGAGCCCTTCAGAATCTTGAGCATTGGCTGTGGAGATGGAATTTTTGATGCAATAATTCTTCAGGCAATGATCAGTAAACATCCAGACATCAAGCTTGAATACTTGGGAATAGGTATTGACGAAGATACCTGCCAAAAGGCTAGGGAGGAGTTAAGTGTTTTGAAGAAGACGAGCGACAAAGTTGAGATAAGGATACTTAAAATGGACATGCACTCATTGACAGCAGAAATCTCTGCATCCTGTGATCTTGTTCTTGCTATACACAGTCTCTACTATGCAATAGACCTGAGGAAAGTTCTTACCGATGTTCACGCATTTTTGAAGACAGACGGTAAACTCTTAATCGTGATACTATAATAGCTTCGTTCCTTCTTCTCACTTTTTTTTGCGTATGAATATTACACTAAGTCTTAATAATATTCACGTGCAAAGAAAAGGAGGGGGAGCCTGGGAATGGGGCTAGTACTATAGTACTTGCTATACCCTCATTCCCCATTATTATCTCTCTAATGTAAGGCTCCTTCTATAGCCTCATCCCCAAGCCACTCCCAGTTACATGCAGAAAAAAATGAAGACCGTAACATGGGAGTGACCTGGGGACAAGGCTACCACTTGTAGATAACCAACAGATACATATAGGTACCATATTATTAATTTTTTTAATAGTAATCCCCATATAATAGGTTGTATGCTCATAATCCTTGGCAGTCAAGACTATCCAGCACCGTACTACTCCTTCTGTCGTTTCTGGCTTCACAAACACGGCTGGCCAATAAAGCTCTCTAACGTAACAGAGGAAAGTCTAGACGCACAGGGAATCAAGTACAACACCGAAGTGATCTGTGCAGAGCTTGATTTAACCGAGTGTTTCAGGGATGGATTTCAGAAACCTCACCAGAAGGTCCTTCTCGACTTCTTAACTCACACAAGATTGGAGAGGTAGCCTCCAGCAGTTTCTCAGCTCTGTATTGACTTCTTTGGTTCATTAGCCATCGATCAACCTAAGGAATATGTAATACCGATCTCTACTGCTTTTATTGTCTGCAAGAATGAATACTAGCATAGATCTAGACTGTATACAAACCAATAGATTATTTTTCCTATTGTTGAATAGTTTAGTATAAAATAATAAGTCATACAAAAGCACAAATTAATTAACAGTGGAGTATGATTGGGTGGGTATTAAATTACACTACCGGGGTATTTCAATTATTCTACCAGTATTAACTGGCAGGAAAGAATGTATATATCCCTATTATATACACGTACTCTTTCCTGCCAGCGTTACTCGGAAAATTATTATAGTGTGGGGGTAAAGAAACGTCAATGTCCGCTGCCAGTATAACCGTTCTGCATACACTCTTCTTGCCGGTTACTATCGGCAAGATGAGAGTGCAGAGGTACACTCTTTCTTGCCTGTTAGTATTAAAACTGGGAGGGAAGAGTGCAGGGGTACACTCTTTCTTATAGGTAGATTCAGGAAAGTATTTGTATTGGGGTACACTCTTTCTTTCCAGTATCAGTTAGACTCGGGAAAGACCTAGTGTGGGGGTACACTCTTTCTTGACTTGGGTATATTATAGCCTTCATGGCACTAGCTACCTAATTATCGGCAATTAGCTATGTACTGCCAGTATATATGCACATTAACATGCATCTGAGTGCTGCTTTATGTAAGATAACATAGCTACATGCACACATATTAATGTGCATGCACTGGCAGTGATAATAATATTATTAGGTAGCTAGTGCCATCATGCACTGAAGGAATGTATGATTGCGCATGCTCATTAGTGGTTCAGCTGACCTCTGACCCGGTGGTTAGCTATATTATAGGGCATTGAAGCCTGGAGATGGTGGCCTTGATCCAAGCAAATGCTTATGTGCCGGTTCGCTACCACACTAGGCTGTCACAGAAATTTGGAGGCTTGTGCACGAAGGTTGGGAGACTGACTGCTGAAGATCTGTTTGCAAAATAAATAATTATTAATGAAGAGAAATTTGAGTCTAGGAATGGAATTGTTACGTTTGAACATGGTGGAAAGATGAGCTATGTTGGAGGAGAGATTGAGATTATTAAAGAGAAGACTGACTGTTAAGAAGTAGTATAATCTAGGCTACGGTGCTTCGGAATCTATTGCGCATGCGTGAATGACCATTGACGATCATTTACCCATCAGCACAATGTTCATGAAACTGCATGGGAGGGGCGTAGTGACTGCACCCCATCATCGCGAGAAGTAAAATTGGGCCATGGCTCTTCAGAGTTCTGGTCGTCATGGCGGCGAGCTTTCTCAGACTTCCCAGGCTCTGCTGGATAAACTGGATGAACTTCTCGTTGACTGTAAACCAAAAGAAGTAGAGGATGCCCACGGTAGCATGGGTGGTGACTATATCGCTGGATTGAATGAACTGAAAAGGGTATCAATAATAGATTCTTTTTAACATCTTGCAATTTTATATATTAATGGCCTGGGGTAGCTAACCATTCCCTGGTATTTAGTAGCCCCTCCTATAATACTATACCTAGAAGCATTGAAGGGGGCTGGGCACGAGACTAGTGTCCGCCAGTCAAAGTATTTTCATTCACAGGCGATTGCAAGTATGGATAAAAAGGTCAAATTTGCTGTCACTGATAAAGCTTATCAGATACTCACTGAATCGCAAGTTTCAAACTCAAAGACATCATCATCAGAGCCCTTCAGAATCTTGAGCATTGGATGTGGAGATGGAATTTTTGATGCAATAATTCTTCAGGCAATGATCAGTAAACATCCAGACATCAAGCTTGAATACTTGGGAATAGATATTGACGAAGATACCTGCCAAAAGGCTAGAGAAGAGTTAAGTGTCTTGAAGAAGACGAGCGACAAAGTTGAGATAAGGATACTTAAAATGGACATGCACTCATTGACAGCAGAAATCTCTGCACCCTGTGATCTTGTTCTTGCTATACACAGTCTCTACTATGCAATAGACCTGAAGAAAGTTCTTACTGATGTTCACGCACTTTTGAAGACAGACGGTAAACTCTTATTAGTGGTACTATAGTGATTGCAGTTGCTACCCTCATTTCCAATTATTGTCTCTCTAATGTAAGGCTCCTTCTGTAGCCTCGTCCCCAAGCCACTCCCACATTCTTAATGTTACACGCAGAAAAAAAAAATTGAAGACAGTAACATGGGAGTGACCTGGGGACGAGGCTATAACTTGTATAATAGATAACCAACAGATACGTAGGTACCATATTATTAATCTTTAATAGTAATCCCCATACAATAGGTTGTATGCTCATACTACTTGCCAGTCAAGACTATCCTGCACCGAACTACCCTTACTGTCATTTCTGGCTTCACGAACACGGCTGGCCAATAAAGCTCTCTGACGTAACAGAGGAAAGTCTAGATGCACTGGGAATCAAGTACACCACCGAAGTGATCTGTGCAGAGCTTGATTTGACCGAGTGTTTCAGGGATGGATTTCAGAAACCTCACCAGAAGGTTCTTCTCGACTTTATAACTCACACGAGATTGGAGAGGTACCCTCCAGCAGTTTCTCAGCTCTGCATCGAGTTCCTTGGTTCAATAGCCATCGGTCAACCGAAGGAATATGTAATACCGATCTCTAATGGTTTCATTGTCTGTAAGAATGAATACTAGTATAGTATATATACGAACCAATAGATTATTTTTCCTATTGTTGAACAGTTTAATATTGACTCGTGTAAATACTAAGTCATACAAAAGCACAAAATAATTAACAGTGGGGTATGATTGAGTGGGGATCAATTATTATTCTACCAGTATTTACTGCCATGAAAGAGTGTAGCTCTACACTCTTTCCTGCCAGTGTTACTCGGGAAATTAGGAGTTAAAATAGTGTGGGGGTATATACACAAAGGTCAATGCCCGTGTATTACTGGGAGGTATAACCATTCTGGGTACACTCATTCTTGCCAGTTACTATATATCGGGAACCCAAGAGTGCAGAGGTACACTTTTTCTTGCCTGTTAGTAAACTGGGAGGGAAGAGTGCAGGCCTGGGGTACACTCTTTCTTTCCAGTATTAGTTAGATTCGGGAAAGCATTAGTGTGGGGGTACACTCTTTCTTGACTTGGGTATACACTCCTTCAGTGGATGATGGCACTAGCTACCTAATTAGTATCACTGCCAGTGCATCCACATTAATATGTGTGCATGTAGCTATGTTATCTTACATAAAGCAGCACTCAGATGCATGGCCATTAATGTATGTGCATGCACTGGCAGTGATAATTGGCGATAATTAGGTAGCTAGTACCATCATGCACTGAAGGAGTGTATGATTGCGCATGCTCATTAGTGTTCAGCTGACCTCTGACCCGGCGGTAGCCATGGCATTGAAGCCTGGTGATGGTGGCCTTGATCCGTCTTCTCGAGCTCTGCTGGATAAATTGGATGAACGTTTAGTGGGGTGTATCCCGAAGAAAGTGGAAAATGCCCACGGCGTCGACTATACTGTTGGATTGGATGAGCTGAAAAAGGTATCGGTAAGGTACAAGTCCTGTAACGACCCTTACCTGCTGTCAAACGTATGCCAGGGAGAGCTAGTCTCGTCCCCAGATCCTCTTCGCACTATATATCAGGAGGATCTGGGGGACGAGATTATATTAAAAATCTTACTGCACCAGTCTGTAAATCGAGCCTAGTTCTATGGTATTTGAACCAGTTTGCAAGTTTTCATCGTGCCAGGATTGATATTAATTTTTATTAATTTCTGTCCAATATCTTCTCTCTGTAGGCATGTGCAAGTCATATGAATAAGGCTGAAAGAGCAGTTGCTGAGAAAGCGTGTCAGGTACTCGCTGAATCTCAAGCTTCTACATCATCCGCATCAAAGCCCTTCAGAATCCTGAGCATTGGCTGTGGTGATGGAACATTCGATGCGAAAATCATCCAGGCGATGATCAGAAAATATCCAGATGTCAAGATCCACTACACGGGGATAGATATTGATAAAGGAGCTTGTGACAGAGCAAAAGAGGAAGTAGGTGTTTTGAAGGACAACCATGAAGTAGAGATAAAAATACTGGCAATGGATTTTGAAGACATTGACTCGATTAAGACTGAAATCTCACCTTTTGATCTTGTCCTTGCTGTGCATTCGTTCTACTACATGAAGGACTTGAGAAAGGCGATTACTGATGCTCAGACGCTCACAAAAGCTGATCATGGTAAATGTCTTTTATTATAAGGATGCCACTGATTACAGACTCCACCAAAAATATGCAGTATTCTTAGTATAGTCGCATAATATTACACTTCTCCTTAGTTATTAATAATAATTGATTGATACACCTACACTGTGTTTGTGCAGGACGTATGTTCACACTTCTCACGAGCCCTAACTCACCGAAGACTCAACTATTTCATCGTTTCTATTTGCACGAGCACGGCTGGCCAATGAAATTCTCAGATGTAGCTACGGACACGCTCGATTCCTTAGGGATCGAGTACTCAATGGAACCGATTAATGGAGAACTGGACTTCACCGAGTGTTTCAGAGACCAATTTCAGAAACCCCATCAGAGATTTCTTCTCGATTTCATGACACATACAAAGACTGAACGCTATCCTGCAGAGATTTCTCAGCTTTGTATTGAGTTTCTTTCCTCTGCAGCCATCGGTAAACCAGACCGCTACATTATACCATTCTCTGTGGCTTTCATTGTCTCTAAGAAGAAGCTATAACACGTACTTTTAGAGTTGTTATACTATACTAGATATAACGAAAAATATTTTTCAGACGATCGTTGTTCTTATTATTATAATCCGTGTCCTAACCTGGAGGGCATAAAAGATGCGCTCTTCTACAAGTTCATGGATTAAGAAGGCCCACGATTGGTCAGATTTGCAGTGCCGTGCACGTGTGCACAAGTCAAGGGTGGCCATAGCGATGCATTCTTGAACGAACGGCACGAAGTGCCACGCATTTCGAGAGCTAGGCCTGCTCAGCAGGCCACCGAGCCTAGAGCGAAGTGAATTTACCATACGGACAATTTCAAGAGTAAATTAATAATAAAGAGAGAATACTGTGGATTATTACATCAAACATATTAAATACTTGTGAAAAAAAAATAGTCCCAATCATTCCTCCTAAAATGATCAAACATACTAAGTCTTGTAGTATCTATAATAATAATAAATCAATCTTGGTATACTAATATTATAGCATAACGTTGCAGCTTAGTGCAGTTTTAGCTGCAAATGCCAAGGGTGCAATGGTACCTGGCCCCCAACAATATCTACCTCGATAGTGCTTCCATAAGCAGAAAGAGCTACGTACGCCCCCACCACCCCCCCCCCCCCCCCCCCCCCCCCCAAAACCAATGTCTAACCTAGATAGTGTTTCCATATGGAGCTGGAATAAAAACCATAGGTGGATGAAAGCAGCTATCATAATAATAATACTTATTACCATAGTAGAACGACGATACCGGGAAATATCACGAGTTCATTGCCGCGTATAATTTGTTACGAGTGCGAAGCACGAGTAACAAAATTATGCAAAAGGCAATGTACGAGTGGTATTTCCGAGGTATCGTCGTTCTACTATGGCAATATTAAAGGTATTTATCGTATATTTAAGAAGCCTATTCTGTACTGGAACTTTAGTAGTTCGAGCGGCAAAGCTAAGAAGGGACTGTTTTAAGTTTTGGCGATGGCCGCCGTCATTTCAGGCACCGAAGACTAAGGCGTATAGCCAGGTAAGATAAGGGCAGCGGCACCGTGGCTCATTTATCTAACTCGGGCAACAAAAATGACTAATAGCAGCAACTCACTTTCTTCTCTGGCGCTCAACGTTCAACCATTGTTCAACGTTTCAATACTGTGTATATGGCGATCATGTGACGAACACGACTGATACGGATTTTGCACGTGACGAACACGACTGATATCGATATGGGAAATTATCATACGTGTTTCCACCCACGTGCACGCGTTTCCCATATGTTTGTATTACGGGTCAAAGTTCAATATACGATAATAATTATTATTATGCATAATTATTATAATATTATAGTCCTGACATGCATGCAATACATGTGAATGTAATTATTCTATATAATGCATACTACTTGATTATGTTGTAGCCAGCTTCTTCATACTTGTACTCAGACCAGAAAGTTATACATGTAACTACCGGTATAATTATAGCAACAATGCACAGCAATCCTGCATGCAAAATGATTATTAAATTTTAATGCTCAGACCAAAGAATACTTGTAAAGCAGAATATTAATTGGTGCACATGCTCATTTATCAGTTTTGTTCATTGAGTATAAATTTTTATATCATGCTTCCATTTGATCCGAATTGCCATTGGAATTTCCACCTGCAGGGGTGTATGCAAGTGAGGGAGAGAGAGAGAGAGAGAGAGAGAGAGAGAGAGAGAGAGAGAGAAGGGTAATACAATTAAAAATGTCTCCAAAAAAACGATAAATTTTGACAATGTTTCGCACCTTCCATTTTGATCCTCTTCTCTTTGATTATCTCTCCGTCCTCCTCCCTCTCTCTCTTGCGATCTCTCTCCCTCTCTTTGTCCCTGCCTCTCTCCTTGTCATCTCTGTCGCGATCCCTCTCTCTATCTCTATCCTTATCTCGGCTCTTATCCTTATCCCGACTCTGTGAAGTCATGACAACAAAGCTTGTGATTAAAAAGGGGACTGTACTATATTATACCGTATAGCCGGAAATATTGGTGGGAATTGGTTGAGCCCAAATCACTATTGCAAGAATATTAGCGGATTTAAATTTGGCGTTTCGGTATGGGATCACCATATTATGTATATTATATATTATGCAAGTAGGAAATTTTGGCGGATTTTTAATTTGGCGGTTGTAATATAGACCACCAAACCACCAAATTTTTCCAGCTATACGGTATGTAGAGGATGAGAAAAGGGACCATTTTGCGCCATTTAAACTCTGGAACCACAGAAGTTACAAACTTGTGGGAAACCTAGGGCTCTTGTGGCATTTATCGGCACTTTTCTCAGATCCTATGACAGTTTAGAAAATGTTCTCTGAGGCCAGTACACGTGAGGCTCCACCTACATGTATGCCACACTCCTCCCAACATGCATATTACTATTACATGTATGTACCTACCTTCTCCTTATCCCTGTCACGATCCTACAAAGAGCAATAATTACATAATAATATTATTAATGAATGGATATTATTACAACTTTTGGTGTGGATTTTCTTACCCTATCTCGGTCCTTCCTGCTACGGTCCTTGTCCTTCCTGTCCCTGTCCCTACTCCGACTCCGGTCACGCCTATCTCGCTCACGATCCCGATCCCTGCATAATAAATCGTAATGTAGAGTGTGACAACCTTTACCAGAAAATCTAGCTAAAATTAAAATTGCAATTATTTTTTTAGCTTGCGTTCTATTAGCATAAACACGGATTATAGGACTAGATAGGTCAACATGATTGTAGCCTTGTAACCAGGCCAGGTCATATTTTTTCCAATATTTCACGCGAAATAATATGGGTACGAGGGTAACACACTACAGACCACTGATGCACACAATTCCTAAATAACGTGCTCCGCCCTCTCTCTCACACTCTCTCTCTCCCTCCCCCTCTCTCCCTCCCACACACACAGTCACCTGCTTCTACTTCTCTTTCTCCTCTCTCTGCTTCTGCTGCGGTGTCGTCGATCTCTATCTCGATCTCTGTCTCTGTCCTTCGATCGAGACCTCTCCCTCCTCTCTCTCCCTCGTTCACCGTCCCTCTCTCTGTCTCGCTCTCTCTCTCTATCCTTCTCTCTAGCCATATCCCTGGAGGGGGAGAGAAAAAATAATCACATAATTCTCATGATAATACAAAAATAAAGTGGGAAACGAGAGATAGAGAGAGAGAGAGAGAAAAGAGAATAATTACAAAAGTCTCAATTTAATGAGGAACAAGAACTTTACATCAGCAGTCTAATAGGGTCAAAGTTCAAAGGCTATCAAACATCTAAAAGCAAAATGAAAGGGCAACAGAAAGTATCTTTCTGCAAGCATACTGATGTGACCAGTACAGAAATTGAATATTTTTCACCTTTCATCAACTCTTCCTGAATATTTGATGTTTTGGTGTGGGGCTCCGATCCTAGTACCACCAAGACCACCTCCTGTATGTTGGAGAAAGTATAAAGTTTCCATAACTATGCGTATCTGAGATAGTCATAAAGTGATAATATTGTTCTCAGTTGCTATCTGCACGAAACAAACAAAGATTCTTTATTGCCCTGAGGATGACTAGAGCATCTACATAGTCAAAATGTCAGCAAGTTTTACCAAACATCTAAGTTGTCTGCAGAGAATCTTTATTTGTTTCATGTGGGACAGTCATCAAAATAACCTCAAGTTCTATGCTTCTAGCCTCTAACAACTAAATTTTAAGTAACCTGCAAAGTTCTGTGCAATGATTGCCCAATTCATAAGATAACTAGACTCACCCAGTCTTCTAGGCTTCCAGCTCTTGACAGTGCCCCCTCTAACGATATCCACGACAACCCTCTTCCCGTCGATCTTCTTTCCATCGGCGTGTTTGTAGGCAGCTGTTTGCGAAGGTGTGAGGTGGACAAAAAGAGAAAGAAAGGGAGAGATGAAGCAATGGCAGAACGGCTTTTTAGACAGCTTACCAAGAAGTGATGGTTTTGATTTTTTGTCTTAACTTACCTGTGCCCAACCTGGCCCCAAGACAGAGAGAAAGGGGGGGGGGGGGGGGGGGGGGGGGAAGAGAGAGAGAGAGAGCGGGGGAGGGGAGGGAGACAGAAAACAGACAGACAAGGGGAAAGCAAAAACAGAGAGAAGGAAATAGCAAGAAGGGACCAGGTCAGGTGGAGTTATCTCACCAATTCACACGCTCACTCTCAACTCAATCCCACTCTCACACAACTTACCACCACTTACCAAAAAACACTTACCACTAAACACTACTACAAGGCTCTTTTGTCTAGGTGGGTAGGTAGGGCCAGTCTGTCTGGGATGGACAGCTGTGCTCTATTTAGAAAGATCCTCCCGAACGAAACGAAACTTTTTTTTCTCTCAACTTACCCAAACAACCAACTTACCATGCACACGAACAACAAACAAATGAAAACATACTTTACCTAACCCCCCCCTCAGATAGAGGTAGACCACACCCACTATTAATTGGTGTGGCGTGGCCTATATTAGCCACACCTACTCCCCATATACATACTTAGCTACATGTAGAACGTGTAGATAGTCACATGTACATACATGTAGCCTTTTTCGTAGGCTCTCACAAACAGTACAATACACAAATTTACAAGAGACATAGAGAACCCACCACAACTTACAACTCTGGCAGTTGGGTTAGGGAATACACAATATGACATGTGCATAGCCATGGCAACCAGAGACTGGGAAAAAACAAACAAAAAACCTAATTTCAGGCACAGTATTATGTTTAGGTAAGGGGTCGTCAAGACTAAAATTAATGTCAAGTATAGCAGGAAGCTTTTGGGAGCATTCTAAATTTAGCGAAACAGCTCTCAGTTGGCATTGGCGAAATTCAAACTTGGCAATCTGAATGCTTAGTGCCACATGTATGTGTAGGTGAATATGCCATAATACAAATTTGGGATCTTTATCCTATTGATTTTTGCATAATTGCCAAATTAAAAATCTCACTAAACCCTTCCCACTGTACAGTATGTCAACACAAGGTCTTAGTTACATAAGCTAAGCTCAACAAGGTACGATATCTCTTACCGTTCATGTCCCTCTCGCGATCGTACTCAATGAACGCATAACCTCGGGGTTTCCCGTCCTTGTCCATCACCATACGGATCTGCAGAATCAGCAAAAAATGAATTAATGTGGCTGTACGCTCCACCCAAACCACACCCACCCAATATAATACGCTGTATATTATACCCCATCGCTTGGGATGTAGAGGCAGACAGACAAACACACAGGCTCCACCCCAAACCACACCCACCCAATATATACCCCATGGCTTGGGGAGAGGTACTGAGGCAAACAGATAAACACACAGGCTCCACCCCAAACCACACCCACCCAATATATAATATATACCGTATTTCCTCGAAATCTCGCCGCGGCGAGATTTAATTTCAAGTCGCTGCACCCTGCGGCGAGATTTCAAGGGCGGCGAGATTTCGAGGGCGGCGACTAGTCCACTCACCCGCCTCGCACCTGCGCACTCGTCCATGTGCGTTAGCATCGCGCGCGTGCACCTGCATTCTGTGTAGTTTGAATCCGACGACCCTTTTCCATGCGGTGAGATTTCGAGGGTGGCGTTTATTGGAACCAACCTCCTTTAGGTGCGGCAAGATTTCGAGGGCGGCGGGATTTCGAGGTGCGGCGAGATTTCGAGGAAATACGGTATATATATACCCCATGGCTTTTTTTTGGGGGGGGGGGGGATACTGAGGCAAACAGATAGACACACACTTACCCTTCGAATTGAGCCATACGCCTCAAACTCACGCCGAAGCTTCGATTCTGACGAGTCGTAATTCTATAAGGAAAATAATAATATAATATTCTCATAACGGCAATAAATAGTAATAATTTAAGTAAATTTACTTACGATACGTCCCACGAATAGAGTTTTGAACGGATCTCCATCAATACTTGGGTCACTGCCGGGATCCCCTGGAAATGAAAATTGTTGATTTTTTAAAAAAATAAATACAGAGCAGTTCATTGTGCATATATGGCTCACAGTCAGTGATCTTGCTCTCCATGGATTCCCTATGCCGGTCTTCGCGCTCTTGTTGCTGTATGTGAAATGAGTAGGTGTGCTTTAATTAGAACCAAACGCGTCATCTCTATAGTAGTAGGTGTCTGAACTTAAACTAGAACATTTACCTTCCTAGTTAGTCTCTCCTCCCTGGTCTCAGCTCGAGTAGGTGCTGGGGTTTCACTCGGATCCTACATACCAGGAGGAAAAAAATTACGGTCTATATTATATAAAGCTACATCACTTCTCTCCCTCGTAGACGATCTCTCTCTCTCTCTCTCTCTCTCTCTCTCTCTCTCTCTCTCTCTCTCTCTCAAACAATCTCTGGTCAACATGAGTACTAACTTTTCACTACACAACAGCCACGGTATTAAAGTGTACTACACTGAGGCTAAATCACAAGCTGGACAAAAAAAACATGGTTTCGCACCTCGAACAAGGAGAGATACTTGCTGATTCCAGAGTACGGCCATGGTTTCTTCTCCCACGGTAGCGTGTCGAGCGGCTCCAGGTAAGAAATGGGTTCCCTAGGCGCGAACAGCGCCAGGAGATTCGGAGGTAGATACTGGGTCATCTTTTAGAACGAGAGTGACCTTTGCACCAGCTTGGAAATGCGCATGCGCAAATTTTCAAGATTCATATGGGACAAACTCTCAATTTTTTTGTAGCACAGCAGGTGTGTTTTCTTGGAATTGTGATTCATGACAAATAAATATTATTGCCTGTAGGGAGTGGCACGCCCACTTTTGGATCAGGTATTGACATAAACAAGAGAATATTATGGTGGTACTAAGTTCATTTCTATAGTAACCAATAACTCTGGTGAGAAAGAATGTGCAGACACAGACAGTTCCAAGAAATCATGAACTTCTTTAAGTGTCAGAGTGCAAAATTTAGTTATTCTAACATTCATGATTATATGATAGTATATAAGGAAGCACCCTGGCAGAGCGGAATACAGTAGCTATAGCTATCTGAGAAATACGTCTGAAGATTAATAGCAAGCAAAGCCGGATTATAAGAAGATTAATAGCAAGCTAATAGCTTGACTACACAAGATGAGTGATACTTCTCCACAGAAGCAATTGCTTCAAGCTTGTCTGCAAGGAAATGTTGAACAGGTACGCCATTTAATCAGGGAACAGAAATGTAATCCTGTTGTGAGAAATGAAGATGAAGCCACTGCATTGCACATTGCATCTCAGTGTGGGCATACTGAGATTGTACGCTATTTTATTGATGAGCTAAATTGTGATCTAGAAGTTCGAAACAAAAATAGATCAACTCCATTACATTTCGCATGTGCACATGGCAAACTTGATGTTGTACGCTACCTGGTGGACGAAAAAGAATGTGATATGAATATTACAGGAAATTTCCAAGCAACTCCCATTCACTATGCATGTCAACTAGGCCATATTGATATCGTACGCTATCTTGTTGAGAAAGGATGCAATCTCGATGTCAGGGCTGATCGTGGCATGTCTCCTTTACATGCAGCCTGTTTCAGTGGCAAACATGACGTTGTACGTTACCTCATAGGTGAAAATAAGTGTGATATTGAAAGCAAGGGAGATCATGAGTGCACACCACTATTTTATGCTTGTGAAGCAGGTAGAATTGATATAGTACGCTACCTCATAGAGCAAGGATGCAATCGAGCTGCTAGAATTGATACTGATGCAACTGCACTACACCATGCTTGTGCACATGGCCATCTCAATGTTGTAAAATATCTCATTGATGAACAAATATGTGACACATGGCTGCAAAATAAGATTAATGAAACTGCAATGCAGGTAGCTATTGCAAAGGGCCAAATTGAAATCTTAAAATATTTTGTTGAGAAATTCAGTGGAATAAAGGAACGCATTTTTTACATAAGTACAAGTTTTACACTGACCCTTGATAGTAAAATATCCAAGACAATTGAAGTCAGTGCTCTTCATGTCGCATGTACTCATGGCCATTTACCTATAGTCGAATATCTTGTTAAGCAACTGAAATTGGATCCAGGTAAAAAGTGCTGCATTGAATGTGGTACAGCCAATACTCCCTTGTTGGCCGCCTGCAGTACTGGTCGTCTTGATATTGCCCAGTACCTCCTTCTCCAAACCAATGCTTATCTCTACAGTAAACTCACCAATGAACTTAGTGGTGCTTGCTATGGTTGCCACCCCAATGTTGTGGAATATTTGATCCATAACCATAATGCTGATCCAAATCATGAAGGTGGTAAGTTTGATCATGGTCCCCTTCATTTAGCAATTTCTGGAGGAAGTGAAAAAGAAGAGAATTTGAGTCAGGCACTGGAAGTGATGGAAATTTTGGTTTCCAGAGGAATAAACATAAACAGGAGAAACTATCTGGGTGATACTGCTCTACATACAGCATGCAAATTGGACCAACCTTTTTTTGTGCAGTTTTTACTCTCAAAAAAGTGTGATCCCACATTACTTAATAAAGCAAAAAAGACTCCACTTTGGACAGCACACAGCCCAGAGGTAATTAAAATTTTTATGCGGTATACACCAACTGAAGTATGTGAACGAATACTGTTGGATGATATTGAAGAAAATAAAAGTCTTGAATTGCTTAAATGCCTAATAGAGGAACACAAGTGGGATCCAAATGAGAAAACAAGCAATGAAGATACTGCATTGCATTTAGCATGCAAATCTGACAAAGCTGTTATTGTGAAGTACCTTTTTTCATTCGAAGGTGTCAGCTATGATCCTTGTGCAAAAAATAGACACGATAAGACACCACTTCAACTCACTTCCAGTATAAATATTATCAAAGAATTAATCAAACATGTCAATAATGCAATTGTTCTCTTGACAAATCCCCTTGCAAATGAGAAGGATATGCTTGAACTTGTAAAGGAGATAAAAAGGGATACTCTGAAGAATGGCACCGATGAAAATGGCAATACTGCTCTCCACCTTGCTTGCTTAACTGACAGAGCAGAGATTGTGAAATACTTACTCCAAAAAATCCATCTTAGTGTCAATGCAAGAAATGAAAGTAATATTGTTCCAATTCAACTCACAAAGAAATCTGAGATAATCAGAGAGCTCATACGATATGGTGCAAATCCAATTGATCTTTACCATCATTACAGGATGATTTTAGGGAGTAGCAAGCAACTTCAGACAGCTGTAAAAGTATGTGTTTTGGGTGATTCTAATGCAGGAAAGAGTACACTAATTGCTAGCCTTAACAAAGATGAGTGGCTCAATGTAGTGTTATCACAAAACTTATCCACACTTGAGAGTGATGCAGGATCAGGTGTTACTGTACGAGATTTTAACAGCAAACTATGTGGTCAGGGAACTGTATATGACTTTGTTGGTGATAAAATCCTTCATGAAAAGCATTCCGAATTACTTACAAAGCTTTCTACTGCTCCACTAGTTATCACTGTAGTCATTAATCTAAATGACAAAGACAGCAGTATTATTTCAAGCCTTCAATATTGGTTAAAGTTTGTTGAACATTTGCCATCGTCTAACAATACTCTTGTCATTGGAAGCAAATCAGATTGCTGTACATCAAGGGACGTCAGTGAAACAATAAGTATTCTACAAGAACGAGTGGATGAATTATCAGATGTTAAATGCAGAGATTTCATATCACTAAACTGCTGTGATCATTCATCTTCTGACATGAACAGATTTAAGCGCAGCCTTGTAAGAGTTTGTAATAATGCCAGATATTCTAATGCACTTGCCTTCAATGCTCACTGTTTCCAAGTGTATATTGTCGACAAATTTAGGGGTCATGAGGCGATAACGTTTCATGATATTCTCAAAAAAGTAGAAGAAGATGAAAAACACATGCAAGAAAATGATCCATTATTTTTCCTCCCTCAAACTAAATTCCATTTGAAGAAACTTTGCACAGAATTACACGAAAAAGGTCAGGTAGTGTTTTTACAACATTCAGATACTGAGAAAAGTTGGATTATTTTTGATAAGTCACCACTGGTTTCAAACTTAGAGAGAGTGATTAGACGCAAAGATTTGTATCAGATTCCTTCAAACAATGGCGTTCTGCAAGTAAGCACTATTGCTAACCTAAAAGTATTCAAGAAATATGACAGCGAGATGGTCTTTGGACTATTTTCACACCTTGAGTATTGTAAACAAGTCTCTGATCGTAAGCCATTCTCTAATTGTCATTATTTCTTTCCCGGCTTACTGGACAATCATGCTCCAAAGAGTGTTTGGAAACATCCTGACATGCACAACCACTATTGCGGATGGATACTCCACTGTGTTAGACAAGAGCAGTCTTTCACCTCAGAATTTTCTCAAGCGCTGATTTTAAGAATAATGCTTAATAGTGTAGTCCCTTTAACCAACCCTGAAGATAACTCTGCAAGCGTTAACGAAAAGTGCACTGTATGGAAGGGAGGACTTTGCCAGGGTTATACCAGCGGAGTAGAGATATTGATTCACGCACATTCAGATAATAAGGCAATCACAGTACTGTTTCGCCAAGAAGGTCAGCTAGACATACATGTAGCAAATTATATCGAAGTTCGATCAAATGCCATTTCCACAATTCGAGAATGTGCCAAAAAACTTTGTCCAAATGTATCAACAAGGGAGTGTTTTATTGACCCAACAGAAGCAAGGGAACACCCTGCTGATAAAGTACCATCAGAGTTGCATGGGTGTATGTTTGATACTTGCAAGTTAGCTGTTGCTGCAGCAACAACAGTTCAAAAGCCAAATCTCGTTAATTCTCTAACTGGAATAAATCCAACCTCTCCACAAACGTTGCTACATTTTGAACCCTATATTGATCTGCCACCTACCATAGTTAAAGAAATTTGCAACAGAAATAATCCCCGCTATGTATGTTGCTTGACGGATTATTTTCTTTTCCGTTTCAACCACAAAATTGACAAAAGTTCCATGCTTAAGGAAATATTTGATATCATTCTTAAGGAAAATGCTATATTGGAAACGAGGTACAGTGTGCCAGATGAAAGGAAGCTGTTCTATAAACTGAAGGAATGGACGAATAGAGATAAAGTAACCTATCAACAGCTGCATGAGATTCTGGACCGATTCAGTGTCTTTTCTGGATTTGATTTCTTGGTATGTTCGCCATAAAGCATGAATAAAATTTTCCACCCCAATCCTTGTGAGCACTAATTGCTGTTTTTATGATAGAAATGAATGCATGCAATGATTATTTTTATATTGCAGGAGATGGATCCCAGCCTTTCCATTGAGTATAGCACTCCACCGTCTTCACCATCCACTTCACATAGTTCAGACATCAGTGAGGCAGTGACCTCAGAAGTCTTAGATGGTAAACTAGGTATGTTGATTCAAATCTTATTGATAGTGATATTCCTTAATGTAATACATAAACAATTAACAATGCTGCAGATGAAGCACCAGAATGGCATGAGCTAGACTTGCTGAATCTCAATGGAGGTAAAAAGCTGAGAATAGTTGAACAAGTAGCAGCAAACTGGGAAAAGATGGCTGTTAGCCTTGGCTTTGACAGTAATAGAATAAGCATCATTGCCCAAGACGTATGCTATGATTCAAAAGAAGCATGCTTTAAAATGTTTGACAAATGGTTGAGAGGAGAACATGATCTAAAACCACCAAAATGGTATTACCTTATCAAGTGCCTGGAGGAGAGAGCTGATTCAGTGCCTGATTCAGAATTAAAATTAAATTTTAGGAGTTTAGCACATGGTTTGATGATATATTGTAAAAGTAACAAGTAATTTGTATAATCTATTGTAACATTCTAGCTGCTAGAAGTGTCAATAATATGATTTATGTAGCTATAGCGAATTCTTTTACCACTATACTTAATAACTTGTTGTTATAATAATAATATCAGATTCTAATAATAATTATAAAATAATTATAATTTTTATGATGAAATAGCATTCATATTCACACAAACTGTCGATCTTTAGTTATGATCCCTATAGCTAGTTACTAACAGTCACTGATGCATAATCACTAATATAAGTTGACTAACTATTATAATATTATTAGGTATAGTTCATGCACAAATATAACCGATGCCATGTAAGCTATCTTCGCACTGTACTGCTAATATTGCCTTCCATAACGTAGCCTATATGGGTGCTGACGATACCGCGGTGGTTGTCGGTTTCCCCGCTGTCCATGGCCACCACCGTTTCCCTGATACTGCTGAATGGCTCCTTGAAATGCAGCAAGAAAGTTGTTCCACTGGTTCTGAGGCACACGAAACCATTCCCTTCCTCCACCGTAATTCACACCCCATTGTGGTCTGAGTTGGTTGAGTGCAGTTGCTTCTGCTAGCCTAGTCCGAGTTACCTATTTAAAGCAAAATTTTAATATTATATTTCATACATGCACTGCAGCTGCAGCTAGCTAGCAGATATGATTAGGCTCTGCCGCTGGTATAGAACAATAATTTTTGCATAATAATAATAATACTATTATTATTATGCCTTACCTAATTAGCCTTTAATTATCACACTGTTTAAACATCTTAACTAGCTATTATTTTATTATTAAAGTCAACTATTACAGTAACAGTGCCTCCAAGTATACGGATTTGTCAGTATTTTACTGAATTCTGATCATAAATACTGATAAAATTTCAAAAATACTGAAAACTGGGAGAATCAAGTGCATACATTATATATGGAGCCCTTTGTGAAATACTTAAAAATATTGAAAATGCATACAAAATACTGAAAAAATGGAAGATTTATACTAAAAGACAGGAGAGCAGCTTGGAGGCACTGCAGTAATGATTCAATTAGCTACAACTGCTACAGGTTTACCGGAACATATTGTCGCATCACCAGCGGACGGGGATTTCCAGTGTTCAGCTTTATCCGTTAATGTTTTGATTCACGTAGCGTGCTGCTCCTCCAACCTTGTAGAATCCAGTGTTAGCAGTATTGGCTTCGTTTCTTTCGGCAGCTATGTAGACATATCCAGGACCAGGGGTTACATTAGGGGCGTAAATTCCTTCAAGATTAACAATCACCACACCAAGTGCAATGACCACTGCTGTAGCTGTGAATTTCGTGCTCGTAATCCAATAATTTTTATGCCTGTCAGCTTCTTATTAAACTTTGCAATCACAGTCAAGTTTAGTTGCCTGCGATGCTAAACTTTTATTATCTGCATGGTCTTTTTATATTCTCAATGAATCAGTATAATTATACATTAATTTTATAGAGTTCAATGCTTGAGCATCATTATTATGGTATAGCTAATAAAACTTTCTCTATCTTCAATTTCCGTCCCCGAACATGCATCAGGTGAAGCCTGACCGTCATTGAAAATAGACTGTTTGCGGTAGTCACACCATTTAGCTACTGTTTTTTCTCTTCTTTACAATACCTACGTAGACGTAGGCTATGTTGCATTGTTAACCATTGGATCTAAGAGTGTCGGGTGTGCGCATGCGTGTACGGGGAGGGGCGGGGTGCTGTAAATTAACCCTCTACTTACGGAAAATTTCCTCGAAGATGATGCGTTCAGTGAGTTTCGTTGATCGACTTGAGCTCGAGTTTTCAGGCAATCACTTCGCACACGCACTCACGATCGGGGACGTGGATTCCGATGGGGTACGTTTTAAGCGTGCACACTAGTTTGGAAAGCCGTGTAGAGACTAGAGTCCCTCTTCGATTGTTAGGGGGCGGGGCTAGGGGTGGAGTCAGTGGAGAGGTGCATGCAGCCATAGATGCAGCTATACAGCTAAGTATCTGGAACATAATATTTTGCCAGGATGCCTAATTTCATGCCCTGTGCTTCTATATATGCAAATAGAGGGGGCTGGTTAATGCATGCCAAAATTTTTCATTTTTTGTAGCTCAATGAGCTTGTGATTGGCAATGTTGATGGAGTGCTGGCGATTTTCAAGGGAGACAAAGCCACCAAGCCATGGAAGAAATGCTCAGAACTGGGAACTGTACGTGAGTGTACCACGACATGGAGTTATAACAAATTTAGTCTCATATGTGGCTAAAATTGGTCCAGTTACATGTATTAAATCTTTTCTTGTTTCAGGTGGTGTGTGTGGGGATTGGTGACCTCATGAACTTTAGAAAGGTGTGCAGGATATATTATTCTATCCATGACGACCCTTACCTAATTATAGTTGTATCTGTGACGATCTTTACCTGCTATCCTGTGTCCATTTGACATAGAATGTGCTCGTTTGTATCAATGCTGAGGGACAGTGCTTCATCTTCAATATTGTCAGTGACTGTGACTCAGCATCGGTAAGTACGCTGTTCCTGATTTCTATTAGCCCCATTCGCACTTGCAAAATTGATTTATTATTGCAGGTTTAATTAAAAGTGGTCTTTGTAGCTTTTACACATTAAAATCGTAAGGAGATCAGCCCCACTATTATTATTAGGCCAAGACCATTAAAATGTTCTTATCATAATAGCAGGAGTACATTACTAGGAGTGTGCAACGCACACATGAGTAGTGCAAACATCTCTTTCCAGATTTGACATCACAGAATATCATTAATATGCAACCACTAAAACCATGAAGCCATGAAGGTTGTGTCTGCACTGTCCTATCAGTAACTAGCTGCAGCTGCATCTATACAGAATGTAACTCAGTGGTTGCAACTTAAGTACCTTCTAATGATATTCAGGCCCATGTACAAGGGTGGTTGTGATGTCAAATCTGGAAAGAGATGTTTGCACTACTATTGTGTGCGTTGCACACTCCTAGTAATGTACTCCTGATAATAGTAATGGGCTTATATTATTTAATTTTTTTGAAGTGAATAAAAGTGTTAAAGTCAAGGAAGTTTTGCTACTATTATTCCAGGTGACTCCCTCTCACTCTGTTGCTAGTGGCAACAGTGGTGGTAGTCAGGGTGAACAGATAAAATCATCCTCCTCCAACATTCGCAGCATGAAGCCACTCTACACTCAGACACTGCCGACACCAAACGTCAAGGTCATGTGCATTGCAGCAATAGGTAGGCATTTTTTTTACAGAATATGGAGAGAGAGAAAGAGAGCTAGCTAGTAGGGGGAGGGAGGGAGGGAGGGAGGGAGAGAGATCGAGGGAGACAGAGAGAGATTCCGCAAACTGTTTTTATCATAATATTATTACCCTTTTTTGTCAGCCCCTGATGGATGTAATGAGCTGTATGTTGGATTGACTGATCGCAGCGTGGTGCTCTATCGGTGGGCGGAGGAGGGGCGGAGCCTACAGACAATGAAGTCATTCAAACTACCAGGACAGGTACAAATTTAATTACATTACTGATATATCGTAGGACATACACATATAGTATAGCTACCCTTACTTTCAATAGGTAAAGATCATCGGACAAAATTCTATCAACATCATCTCTGCATTTTGCATCTCTTTTAACTTTACCAATTTCTGTGGAAAATTTCATTACTACCGTACTCGCTCTAATTATTCGAACATTCTAATAGCCCGAACGGCAAGTTTAAGTAATTTATTTCCTTCCTAATTCGTCGAACATCTTGAATTTCAAGTTTTCTCACCCGCTCTAAATCAACCGAACGGCCACGCGGTACGGCATGGCAGGAGCTCGAGACAACTCTTCCACGTTCATCGAAGAGTGTGGCTACCACATCTTGGACAGCATATAAGAGCGGAAAGGTAACACAGACACAGACGGCGATCATTTTGCGATCGCTCCTGAGAGCACAGCGATACTGAGAACTCTAGAGCTGACAACGATAAACCATCGACTACTGTCAAGTTTCTTCGTCGCTATAATAGTGCTTTCTCCATTTACACCGGATCCGTTCTATTTATACTCGAACAAACCATTGCCCGAATTTATTTATTTTCTATTTAACACCGAACGGCGATAATAATAATTATTTTTGGCCGTTCGGATAATTAGAGCGAGTACGGTAGTTTCCCCCCCCCCTCCTCCAATTTGAATTGACCCCCGTTACTGTATTCATGTTACCGTGTTTATGCAAATAAAACGTAAGATCTAATTAGTGCAAGAAAATTTGCGTTCTAGGACTTCTCATATACGTCTTAATGTAGAGCGTGACAATCTTTACCAGAAAGTCGCGCTAAATTTAAAATTGTAATTATTTTTTTAGCCTGCGTTCTATTAGCATAAACACAGTATACACTAAACACACACCTCAATCACACAATTCTCCAGATTGGCTCCCTCTCTGTGACAGTCTCCAGCTGTTGCACTCGTCAACTTCTCGTCTCTCAGCCGGGCGGGACCTACGTTCCCTTCTCCTACCTCTCCCCCTCCCCTTTCTGTTCTCCGACCAGTGCCAGTGGATCTACTCTAACTACACCGACCAGTTCAAGCATAGCCTCTCCTCTTCACCTAACTCCGACATCCACAACCACTACGGTGAGGTGATTTCTTTAAAAGTGTGAACCAGTGTTTTCCCTGCTCCAGTACCATACTTAATCTAATACTACATATGGAAAAACATATTAATTTCAATTTTGAAAAACGTGAGCTTTTCTGGTAAAGGTCGTCAATCGCTCCATATAATACACGTTATGAAAATTCGTAAAATGCTAATTTCTTATGTTAAAATGGATGATAAATTGTATTTGATTAATTACGGTATATGTAAACTAGTTCAAACATAGTCTCCCCTCTTCTCCTTACGCCGATATCCACAACCACCGCTGCGCAGTGAGGGGACCTTTAAATTATTAGAGATTCCCTACACACTAGCCCAATTATAGCTATTAATTTGCTACTGTATATATATCCTTCACTTTGATTACTAGTCCCTGGACTGAGTAGCCAATTTTTATCATTAATTTCTTTACGGCCTTGCTGTAAATGTCAGCAGTGATTGGCAATATATTTGAGAAATTATAATATAGCTACAAGATTTGATAAGGTTTTGGAACCTCTGTAGTGAATGTTCTCCCTAGCATATAATACCATGGCATATTATAAGAGCTTAGGCATGTTGGCCCTGCGCAGCCTTCAGTCATGGAATATCCTTTCGTCACATTCAGGCACACATAATTATTATATTATAAAGTGATATTGATGTACTGTATGTACGGCAGCAATAATATTATTATGCTATGATGTTTGAGTTGTCATGTGTGTAATATACATGCAGTGGTGTACAAGCTGCATGACTACTAGTCGTATTGCCACATAAACAACCATGGTCATGCGTGAAGAGAGCCCTTGTCTTCATTGCTATGCTATTTTTAACATTATTACAGCAACAATAAATATTATTGTTGTGATAGTGCTTGTGACACGACATGAGTATTTTACACTAGTAGGTCTTTCTTATAATTTCAAACATAATCGTGCATGTCTTCAGAAAGTAGACTAAATCTGATACACTTGGCAGAAAAGATTGTCCGAAGAAGCCTATAGCTAGCTGTGTTGCCAAAAATGAGAATCATGAGGGAAGTTTTCCTCCTAGTTGTAGCTAGCTGTGTTGCTTGTCAACAGCTTCCACTAAACTATAGTGGCAGATCAGTGGCAGGAGCTGGAGCAGGAATGTGTCCAGATACACAGGATCTGAGGGAAGACATTGAGCAAGACATCCGTTCACTCATTAACAGTAGTATTCTTTCTGCATTGGAGACTGGGCCAGGATATGGAGCCTGTGGCTGTGGTGGTCCTGGATGGAGAAGAGCTGCCTATCTCAATATGTCTGACCCAACACAGACTTGCCCACCAGCTTGGGAGCTCATTACTACTCCTAGAAGATCCTGTGCTAGACCTTCTAGTGCTGACTACAACTCATGTTATTCAGCTATGTTCCTTACTCAAGGCATTCAATATACTCTCAGGTCTGTGGAAGAATCATTGGATATCAGGTTGGACACCCAGAAGCATTTATTGATAGTAGAAGAAACATTGCAATAGATAGCCGATATGTTGATGGAGTGAGTTTGACTTATGGAAGTCCACGACAACACATTTGGACATTTGCAAATGCATTAGATGAGCATCCAAGTCGTGTGAACTTTGTCAGTATGTGCCCGTGCACTAAATCTAATGAGCAGTATACTGTCAATATACCATCTTTTGTTGGCAATGATTACTTCTGTGAGACTGGTGTGCCACCAGGTCAACGCTATACTAATGCTTTCTTCTATGCTGATGATCCCCTGTGGGATGGTCAAGGTTGTGGTCCAACTAGCACATGCTGCACATTCAACAATCCACCATGGTTTTGTAAACAGCTACCTCAGTCAACTAATGCTGATCTGGAAGTCAGACTGTGCTCACGTTCTGCTGCAAATATTGAAAATACTCCAGTAGAGCTGATTGAGATTTATGTCAAGTGAAGTCTCTAGACTCACTGAAACTGTCCAGAAAGTAAAAAAAAAAACAGTAATACATAATAGAACTACTAGTCCATTGCATGTACTAGATTACTGTATCACCATAGTAACTGAGGATTAGCAATGATATTGTGTATCTTAATTAAAATTACCAAAAAAGGAAATTGAGCGTGCTATTAATTTTTTGTAGATGAAATTTACTCTGTGAATCACAAAATTAATTACACTGGTACTGTACATAATATATATAGCTATATAGACATTTTTGCTAGTAGAAAATTTTTGCTAATTTTACTGTCAGCAAATTTGATTACTGGTCTGTGCCAATGATTTAATTTATTGGCGGACTTCACCACATTTGCAAAATGTAAATGTAGCTAGGTTTGGCAAATTCGTATCTTGTGAATAAATTAATACTGTTACTCCATAATATATTATAGATGTTGCCCACCAGCTCACTGATATTAATTTACTGTGTAATTATTATTATGAGGGTGATAATAATATTATTGTTTGCATTAATTTTATGGTATACACGCTACACTGTATTTTATAGTTACCCAAACATCACTATCAGTACAGTGAATTTATGGAACAGAGATACTGGTGTACTGTATGTATGATTGCAATTATTATTGTGCTTTGATGTTGAGTTAAGCTGATTTACAATATTATTGTTGGTTCATGAGTATTATACATTTTTGTTGCCACGCCCGTTGATTGTGTATACATGTGCATGTACCATGATCATGCAATTATTGCTGTGCACATGCTCATAGCAAACAACCATCAGTGGTGGTGAACATGTGATAATATGCTCAAGAGAGCTCTTGTTATTATTGGTAACATTACCACTACAAATTATGCTAATAGATCTTTTTTGTATTTTCACATGCACGTATTTAGAATATACAATAACATGTAGTCTAAGTCTGACACACTTGGTAGAAGCCTGAAGATTACCCGACTAGTCGAGTTTAGCAGTGTTACACAGAAAACTATGGTAGCAATTTTTCTCCTAGTTGTAACTAGCTGTGTTGCTTGTCAACAGCTTCCAATAACCTGCTTTTATTGGTGATGATTACTTCTGTGAGACCAGTGTGCCACCAGGTCAGCCTTGGATTGATTCTTTGCTGCTGATCCCCTGTGGGATGATCAAGGTTGTGGTCCAACTAGCACATGCTGCACATTCAACAATCCACCATGGTTTTGTAAACAACTACCTCAGTCAACTCTAATGCTGATCTGGAAGTCAAATTCTGCTCATCTAATTCTGTCAATTTTGAAAATACTGCAATAGAGCTGTTGAGACGCAGCATTTAATTTATTGCACGTTCCAATAGATAGTATAAATTACACTAAAGGCTTTTTGGTTGGACTGTTTTACCAGGAAAGCATATTATTCCAAATTAGATCTTTGGAAGCTAAATCTGTGAACAATCATAAGCAGGGGCGGATCTAGGCTGGTTCCCAGGGTGCCTGTGAACCCCCTCCCCTCCCCCCCAACCACCTCATAGCCACTTGAGTGGCAGTGTGGAACCCCAGGCTTCAAATCAACAAGCTATCTGACATACATGCATTTGAGCACAAAAAATTAATACGAAACTGTCGAGTTCTCTTGATCTAGTAGTTCATCACCATGCTCTTGTACTTGCTGCCCATTTATAATTGTGGGCATGGTGACACTGTTTCAAAAATGAGTGTGGTGGTCTAAATTTGATTTGTATGTATACTTAATTGGTGAACCTCCCCCCACCCTGCATGATAGGAGTGTACCACTTGTGTATGATTGACTTGGTTACTGGTGTGTGGTCCAAACTTGTCACTGTATGACCTCTGCTACCTTTCATCCCAATTAATTAACCCCACAAGAATGTGGATCTACTCGAACTACACAGACTAGTTTAAACATAGCCTCTCCTCTCCCCCTTACTCCAATATCCATAGCCACTATATAGTGAGGTGATTTTTATCAAGAGTGAACCAGTATTCTCCCCGCCCCAGTATATGTACGGCAGGTATCAAGTATCCAGTATGCATGGCCAGTAATCGAGGTCAAAGTGCTGTCCATGTTTGTCTCTAATTGGCCCTTATATAACTCGGAAAATCTGTGGGCCGGTAATTTGATGATTAATGCAATCCCTTGATGCTCGTTACTGTTGTATCTGACTCCTCTGCATTAACTAATGTTCCATGAACTTGTTTATAATTAGGAATCCTAATTTTCTTCGTGCTAATGACTAAAAAGGGTCAGGAACTGCAATTTTGGTAATTGTATAGCGGACCGGCGCGTATGTGTGTGTCGGCCCAGCTATAATATTATGGTATGTAATTTCTATGCTGCTAATATAGTAAACAGATTCAATTTGCCGGTATGACTCAATATATAAGTAGGGATGGTCCCGGATATGCCATGATAATTATATGTAATACAATACAAAAGTTAATATTAGATGTTGATAATGTGGGACTCGGCTTTTATAGGCATTCTATACAGTGGCTATAAATTGGACAATCCATTCCCTCTGCGTATAGCTAAAGAAAAGAGCTTTTTCTTTGAGGACGAGGAACTAACACAGTGTCACTTGGAAGAGTTATTTTATCACAAGCTTACTAGTAGTGTTGCATAAGAAATGAGAATTGTGAAGGCAATTTTCCTTCTAGTTGTAGCTAGCTGTGTTGCTTGTCAGCAGCTTCCACTAAACTATAATAGCAGGTCAGTAGCAGGAGCTGGAGCAGGAATATGTCCGGATACACAGGACCATGTGGAACGAATCAGGCAAGGGATTGATTCACTTTTCGAAAGTGTGGTGCTGCCTACACTAAATCGACCCTGTATCTGTGGAGGTCCTGGATGGAGAAGAGCTGCCTATCTCAATATGTCTGACCCAACACAGACTTGTCCACCAGCTTGGGAGCTCATTACTACTCCTAGAAGGTCCTGTGCTAGACCCTCTAGTGCTGGCTACAACTCATGTAATTATTCAGTTATGTTCCCTACTCAAGGTATTCCGTACTCTCAGGTCTGTGGAAGAATCATTGGATATCAGATTGGACAACCACAAGCTTTCATTCTTGGCGAAAACCGCACTATTGATGGTCGCTATGTTGATGGAGTAAGTCTGACTTATGGAAGTCCACGACAGCATATTTGGACGTTTGCAAATGCATTAGATGAGGTAGGTGCTGGTAATGATGACAGCAGATGTACCTGTACTGACTCTTCTCGTCCCAATACTCCACCATCATTTGTTGGCAATGATTACTTCTGTGAGACTGGTGTGCCACCAGGTCAAGGTTGGAGCCACAATGTCTTCCATGCTGCTGATCCCCTGTGGGATGGTCAAGGTTGTGGTCCAACTAGCACATGCTGCACATTCAACAATCCACCATGGTTTTGTAAACAACTACCTCAGTCAACTAGTGCTGATCTGGAAGCCAGACTGTGCTCACTTGATTCTGTATTTTTTGAAAATACTCCGATAGAGCTGATTGAGATTTATGTCAAGTGAAGTCACTAGACTCCTGAAACGGTCCCGATAATACAAAACAGTGCTACATAATACAATTAGTTGATTATGTACCATAATAATATTATAGCATTGCGTGTATTAGATTTAGTAATGTATCACCATAGCAGCTGAGGACTAGTAGTAATGTATATATCCCATTCAGCAGAATTTTAAATCGAGCATGCTAGTAATTTTTGTTGATATAATAAAATTTATTCTGTGAATCATAAAATTAATTACACCGGTATCTAATACTGTATAGCAAGAAATTGCACTAGGCCCTTAGAAAATTTTGCTGATTTCACCACCAGCTCTCACTGGCACACTGGTCTTAGACTATGCTAATGATTATTGGAAAACTTTACCACATTAGCAAAAGAATTTGTGTACAGAAGATGTACTTGGCAAATTCATATAATACTGCAGCAATGTTTTGTTACTACATGGCATGGCATTACAGTAGATGTTGCCCACTAGCTCATTGATATTAACTTACTGTATGGTGATAATTAATATTGTTTACATTTATGGTACACACACTACTGTAACACTATATCTTGAAATTACCTGAACATCACCATCATGTACTGTAATAGTGAATAATGAAATACATAATAATAAGACGATGCTGTTGAACATTACGTATGGCAGCAATAACATTGTACTATCATAATGTATGACTATGTAATTATGTAGAGGTTTATAAGCTGACTATAAATGGTATGTATTAAATTTTATTGAGATGCCCATTGACTGTGTGTACATGTACCATGCATGATTAATTGCTCTGCACATGCTCATAGCGAACAACCATGCCGTATCCGATCTAATTAATGCACCACTAAAAAATAATTACTGATCTAGGGTGGCACATAATTAGAGCACGGAAATTTCATTCTGGTCCAGGTGGCGCATCTTTTAGAGAGGCACATTGTAATTAGAGCAAAAGTGTGGAAAATGTGGCTTCCAGTACTCAGTATGGGATACCTACTATCAAGGGCTTATAGACCCCAATCGAGCTATTGTCAATTGTTAGAATGTGCCTGGAAAAAATAATTAGCATGTCCACATGGCGCATTCTTAGAGCGTGAAAATTAGGATTCTGACGTTCATTAGAGAGGTGCCTTATACGGTAGTCATGATATGTGCTCAAGAGAGGTCTTGTCATTACTGGTATGTTGTTTTTCACATTAGCACAACAACTGCGATGGTGCTTGTGACATGACATAGTAATTTGTACTAATGCATGGTTCTCATTGGTAATTTCAAAATCTAATTATGCACGTCTTCAGAAAGTAGTCTAAATCTGATACTAGCTCTTGGCAGAAATAATTGTCTGAAGTTTACCCTCTAGTAGAGCTTAGCAGTGTTGCATAAAATAAAAGAATCATGAGGGCAGTTTTCCTCCTAGCTGTAGCTAGCTGTGTTACTTGTCAACAGCTTCCAGTGAACTATAGTGGCAGATCAGTGGCACGAGCTGGAGCAGGAATGTGTCCAGATACACTAGATCTGAGGGGTAGTATCAAGCAAGATATCAATTTGCTCATCAATAACAGTGTGCTTCCTGCACTCGTGGCGGCTCAAAATCAAACACAGACTGTACCTGGAACTGGGCCAGGCCATGGAGCCTGTGGCTGTGGTGGTCCTGGATGGAGAAGAGCTGCCTATCTCAATATGTCTGACCCAACACAGACTTGCCCACCAGCTTGGGAGCTTATTATTACTCCAAGAAGATCCTGTGCTAGACCCTCTAGTGCTGGCCACCGGACCTGTTATTCAGCTATGTTCCCTACTCAAAGCATTCAGTACTCTCAGATCTGTGGAAGAATCATTGGATATCAGGTTGGACAGCCAACAGCATTCTTTGATAGAGAAAACCGCACCATTAATGAACGCTATGTTGATGGAGTGAGTCTGACTTATGGAAGTCCACGTCATCACATTTGGACATTTGCAAATGCTTTGCAAGAAGGTCAAGGCTTCTCTCAGTATGCATGCCCATGCACGAATAGCAATCAGCGACAATCTATCAACATACCCTCTTTCGTTGGCAATGACTACTTCTGTGAGACTGGTGTGCCACCAGGTCAAGGTTGGAGCAGTGGTACCTTTCATGCTGATGATCCCCTGTGGGATGGTCAAGGTTGTGGTACAACTAGCACATGCTGCACATTCAACAATCCACCATGGTTTTGTAAACAACTACCTCAGTCAACTAATGCTGATCTGGAAGTCAGACTTTGCTCACTTGATTCTGCAAATCATGAAAATACTCCGATAGAGCTGGTTGAGATTTATGTCAAGTGAAGCCTCTAGATTCAAAAAACTGCCCAGACAATATAAAACAGTAATACATAATACAGCTAGTCCATTACCATAATATTATAGCATTGCATGTATTAGATTTAGTAATGTATCACCATAGCAACTGAGAACTAGTAGTAATGTGTATCCCATTCAGCAAAAATTGAGCATGCTATTAATTTTGGTTGATATTATAATAAAATTTACTCTGTGAATCATAGAATTAATTACACCACACTCACATATTGGTCTATACTAATGATTATTGGAAAACTTTACCACATTAGCAAAAGAATTTGTGTACAGAAGATGTACTTGGCAAATTCGTATAATACTGTAGCGATGTTTTGTTACTACATGGCATGACAGTACAGTAGATATTTCCCACTAGCTCATGATATTAATTTACTGTATACTATTATGAGGGTGGTAATTAATATTGTTTACATTTATGGTACACACATTACACATCTTGTAATTACCTGAGTATCCACAGTGAATTTATGCAACACATAATAATAAGACGATGCTGTTGAACATTATGTATGGCAGTAATAACATTGCACTATCATAATGTTGAGTAATCATGACTGTGTATTTATGTAGAGGTTTATAAGCTGATTACAAATGGTATGCATTACATTTTGTTGATAGTTGCCTAGCAACCAAAGTTTTTATAGGAAATTTGCCGGCTATGGGAAGGGGTTGGGTCTTCATAAAGTAGGCCAATGATGAACAGAGGTCAACTACCAACAAAATAGTTAGCTATCTGACAGTAATTAGAGTACATTCGACCATGCATCTCATGCACCCCAATTATACTGTCAGATAGCTATTATTAAATTTGTTGAGATGCCCATTGACTGTGTGTACATGTACCATTGGTTTGGGTTTGCACGTGCTCATAGCGAACAATCATGGTCCTGATATGTGCTCAAGAGAGGTCTTGTCATTACTGGTATGTTGTTTTTGTCATTAGCACAACAACTGTATGCATGCGATAAAAGCTTGTGACATGATAATATAGTAATTTGCACTAAATTAAATGCATGGTCCTCATTGTAATTTCAAAATCTAATTATGCACGTCTTCAGAAAGTAGTCTAAATCTGATATACTTGGCAGAAATACTTATCCAAAGAAGTCTAGCTGTAAAATGAGAATCATGAGGGCAATTTTCCTCCTAGTTGTAACTAGCTGTGTTGCTTGCCAACAGCTTCCACTAAACTATAGTGGCAGGTCAGTGGCAGGAGCTGGAGCAGGAATGTGTCCAGATACACAGGATCTGAGGGAAGACATTCAGCAAGACATCCATTCACTCATCAACAGTCGTGTACTCTCTGCATTGGGGACTGGGCCAGGACATAGAGCCTGTGGCTGTGGTGGTCCTGGATGGAGAAGAGCTGCCTATCTCAATATGTCTGACCCAACACAGACTTGTCCACCAGCTTGGGAGCTCATTGCTACTCCAAGAAGATTCTGTGCTAGGTCATCTAATGCTGGCAGTCGGAGCTGTTATTCAGCTATGTTCCCAACTCAAGGCATTCAATACTCTCAGGTCTGTGGAAGAATCATTGGATACCAATCGGGTGAACCACAAGCATTCACTAATAGTGGAGGGCGCATTGATGAACAATATGTTGATGGAGTGAGTCTGACTTATGGAAGTCCACGACAACACATCTGGACTTTTGTAAATGCTTTGCAAGAGGCTCAAGGCTTCTCTGAGTCTAAATGTCCATGCACAAATACCAACGAGCAAGGTATTATCAACATATCTTCTTTCATTGGCAATGACTACTTCTGTGAGACTGGTGCACCACCAGATCAAAGCTATAATTCAAGTTGGAGCAGAATCTTATTTGCTGATGATCCCCTGTGGGATGGTCAAGGTTGTGGTCCAACTAGCACATGCTGCACATTCAACAATCCACCATGGTTTTGTAAACAAATACCTCAGTCAACTAGTGCTGATCTGGAAGTCAGACTCTGCTCACGTGGTTCTGCACGTTATGAAAATACTCCGGTAGAGCTGATTGAGATTTATGTCAAGTGAAATCTCTAGACTCATTGAAACTGTCCAGATAATACATAAACAGTAATACATAATAGAACAAGTAGTCCATTGCATGCACTAGATTTAGTAATGTATCACCATAGCAACTGAGGACTATTAATAATGCATCCCATTCAGCAAATTTTAAATTGAGCATGCTATTGATTTTTTGTTGATGTAATAAAATTTACTGTGATTCACAAACTTAGTTACACTGGTACTGTATAGCCAGAAATTCACTAGGTCCTGAGAAAATTTTTCCCATTTCGCTGTCAGCTCTCATATATGGCATTCCAACACTGACAAAATTGGCAAGCTCAAATATATGATCAAACTTGAGTCAGATATATGGTCAAACTCAAATATGTGATCAAAATTGTTGCTTATATATGGTCAAAGTCAAATATATGGTCAAATTTTATATGATCAAACTCAAATACATGGTCAAACGAAAGTTATGGTCATTTTGCCCATATATGGTCAAACATGCAGCAAATATATGGTCAAAATTCAAGAAGATCCCCTTACATAATAGTCACGGATATGACGTATCTATTAGTTAATTGGACCGACGTGACGTCAACAGAATCACAGTCTGAATCCGCGTTCGCGAGTAAAATTCGCGATCGCGCGCACAAACGTACACTCACGATCCTTACCTTATGTAGTCTCGTTCATGGACCCGCCCCCTTTAGGGCGGAGTCTGGGGACTTGGCCATTTCGCTCCGCTCCTACGTGGGAGGGCTGGTGCGCGAGACTAGGTACAATCGGACATTGTATTCATAGGCGTAGGAACCAGGGGGGCACCGGGGCACGTGCCCCCCCAACCAGCAAGGAAGGGGACCAGTACCCCAATAGCCACAGCAATGCCTGTACATGCTGTAATAGGCCTAGCTGATTATGAAATATCATAAGAACAAGTAGCTACAAAGTCTGTTCTGATCGACTTACTGTTCATTGCTACAACTGGCCTGACACTGTCATTAACGCGAAAAGGGCGTGGTCGCAAAAATTTCACGCGCACTTTGCATGTAAATCTTACAATGCCCCCCCCTCCCAATCATTACCATCTTCCTACGCCTATGGTATTGTATGGTATTAAAGCAGTATGCATGGTAAGCATGAATGAAACTACTAGCTATTCATGTACTATAATATATCCTACTGCACCTGGTGTGCCTTACCTTGGCTAGCCTTATCCCCACAAGGGCGGAGAACAGATAACAAAAGTGAGGGGGCTCAGACCTTTGACTGTGACAACAGTTAGGCTGTGGGCATATGCCCACAGCCCACCTAGGGGGGTCTGGGGGCATGCTCCCCCAGAAAATTTTGGAAATTTTGACTCTCTGAGAGCGTTTCTGATGCATTCTGGCAGTAGTTTTTTGGCTGATTTAGTAGCAATTTTTACTTGAGCACTGTCGCAAACATCTAGAATTATGACAGAACTATATGTTGCTGTACTTTTGTAGTATGGGCTTGTGATAAAATGGGGGGGCTCAGCCCCCTTGTTTCCCAAGTGGGGAAGCCCCCCCTGCCCCCCCTATTTCTCCGCCCCTGCCCCAGGCGGCAGTCCCTCTCTCGATCTCCCAGTATTTAAGATAGAGAGAGGGCCTGGGGACACGGTTAGCTCAGCTAATTTCATTCACAATGTCCGATTGTACCTAGTCTCGCGCGCCAGCCCTACGAAGGAGGGATTGTAACGGAGCGAGATGGCCAAGTCCCCAGAGGGGGCGAGTCCATGAACGAGACTACATAGCGGGTAAAGGATCGTTTGTGCGCGCGATCGCGAATTTTATTTGCGAATGCGGATTCTGGCTGTGATTCTGTTGACGTCACGTCGGTCCAATTAACTAATAGATACGTCATATCCGTGACTATTATGTACGGGATCTTTTTGAATTTTGACCATATATTATTTGCTGCGTGTTTGACCATATATGGGCAAAATGACCATAACTTTCGTTTGACCATATATTTAGCTTTGACCATATATAGGCAACAATTTTGACCACATATTTGAGTTTGACCATATATCTGACTCAAGTTTGATCATATATTTGAGCTTGCTAATTTTGTCAGTGTTGGAATGCCATACTCATAATAGTTAATTTATTTTTGGCCTGTGCTAATGATATTGGCAAATATTTCTAGGTAGTTATAGGCTTGGCAAATTTGTATCTTGTAAATGTATAGTACTGCAATGTTTTGTTACAATATTTTGCCCACTAGCTTATTGTATAATAATTATTATTATTATGAGGGTGATAATATTGTTTATATTTATGGTACACACACTACTGTAACGCTGTGTTTCATAATTACCCAAACATTACCATCATGTACAGTGAATTTATGGAACACTGATACTGGTGTACTGTACATATGGCTGCAATAATTATTATTGTGCTACCGTATTTTCTCGTTATTAGGCGCATTTCGCTTATAAGCGCATATTCGTTATTAAGCGCATGCTATTTTGTTGGCCTAAGCACTCGTTATTAGATGCATTTCGCGTACAAGCGCATATGTGACCATTGACCTCGATATCTGCACGCTTGCTAGCTTGCCCAGGGCTCCAACCTTTTCAAGTTAGTCGAAATCACAATGGCTACAGTCGATTCTCAGGTTCTTCCATTTAATAATGAACACCATTTCGACCTTGGCGGAATGCAGCAACGTGAATGATCGTGCGATCGATCGATTGGCCACGCCCCTTAAATGATACCGCGAACGCACATGCGTTCTTGATTTAGCTATTTTTAGTTAGGCGCATCTCGCTGTTAGGCGCACTTCGTTATTAAGCGCAGGTTTTCTTCCTGTGGAGATATAAGCGCATGCGCTTAATAGCGGGAAAATGTTGAGTTAAGCCAATTTACAATATTGAGTATCGTACGTTTTTGTTGCCACGCGCGTTGATTGTGTATACATATGCATGTACCATGATCATGCAATTATTGCTCTGCACGTGCTCATAGTGAACAACAGTCAACAGTGGTGAACACGAAATAATGTGCTCAAGAGAGCTCTTGTCATTTTTGGTATGCTTTTAATAACATTACCACTACAAATTATGCTAATAGATCTTTCTTGTAATTTCACATGCACATATTATTTAGAATGTACAATAACATGTAGTCTAAGTCTGAAACACTTGGCAGAAGTCCAAAGTTACCCGACTAGTAGAGTTTAGCAGTGTTGCACAGAAAATCATGGTAGCAATTTTCCTCATAATAGTTGCCACTTTAACTAGCTGTGTTGCTTGTCAACAGCTTCCACTAAACTATAGTGGCAGGTCAGTGGCAGGAGCTGGAGCAGGAGTGTGTCTGGATACACAAGGTCTGAGGGATAGTATCAAGCAAAATATCCATTCACTCATCAATAACAGTGTACTCCCTGCACTTATGGCTCAAAATCAAACACAGACTGTACCTGGTGTAGTCTCGTCCCCAGACCCCACCCTTTTCCCTCCTTTTGAGGGTGGGGTCTGGGGACGAGACTAGCGTGCTGTAGTGGCTCCGTGCTGGAATGGCTCGGCCGCATCATTAACTCCGTGATCACGGAATTACCGAATACGTTGACGACCCCTTCCATATGCGTAAACTTAATTGGCAGGAATATTCGCTACGCACATTTAGAAGTGTGGAATTGACCCAGGCCGTGGAGGCTGTGGCTGTGGTGGTCCTGGATGGAGAAGAGCTGCTTATCTCAATATGTCTGACCCAACACAGACTTGCCCACCAGCTTGGGAGCTCATTACTACTCCAAGAAGATCCTGTGCTAGACTCTCTAGTGCTGCCGGTCGGACCTGTAATTCAGCTATGTTCCCCACTCAAAGCATTCAATACTCCCAGGTCTGTGGAAGAATCATTGGATATCAGTTTGGAGACAGGTATGTTTTAGAGCCAATATTGGCACATTTCGGATAACCAAAAACATGCCATGAATGGCACAAGTGTCACTATGTGTGACTATTGTGCCATTTTTGGTGGAATAGGTAATCGGTTACCTTATAGGGAAGAGTATGACTGTTGTGCCACTTTTGGTAGAATAGGTAATCAGTTACCCTATAGGGAAGAGTGTGACTGTTGTGCCACTTTCGGTAGAATTGGTATTAATTGGTAATCAGTTACTCTATAGGGAAGAGTGTGACTATTGTGCTGCTTTTGGCTCAATTGGTAATTAGAGACATGATATTAAAATTAATGATACATCTTCCAAGTTTGGCACATTCTCATTTCAACCCAAAATGGCAGAATGTTATATCAAATTTTTGCCAGTTATGGGTTTTTGGGTTTGGGTTTGGGTTCGGGTTGTCATACCATGTTCCTATTCACCATAATATTTATTTCTACCAATTTTGGTAGAATATGATTTCAGCCGTGGGTTTGGATTTGGGTTTGGGTTCAAATTTGGTTTTTGGGTTAGGGTTTGATTGAAATGCCATGCAAATAACTCATAGATGACCAAAATTAGTGACAAAATAACCCATAAATGGCTGAAATATAATTGAGCCAAAATTGGCAGAACATGATTGAAATGCATGGGCTGAAATCAATTTGTGCCAAAATTGGTAGTTTTGTTAGCATCCCGTAACTGGCAAAAGTTTGATATCATGAAATGAGGAGGTGCCAAGCTTGGAAGATGTATCATTACCAATTGAGCCAAAAGCGGCACAATAGTCACACACTTTCCTATAGAGTAACTGAATTTGCCAATTCTACCGAAAGTTGCACGATAGTCACACGCTTTCCTATAGGGTAACTGATTACCAATTCTACCGAAAATGGCACAATAATCACACTCTTCCCTATAGAGTAACCGATTACCTATTTTACCAAAAGTGGCACAATAGTCACACTCTTCCCAATAGAGGAACCGATTACCTATTCTACCAAAAGTGGCACAGTAGTCTCACTCTTTTCCTAGAGGGTAAACAATTCTGCCACAAGTGGCACAATAGTCACACTCTTTCCTATAGGGTAACTGATTACCAATTCTACCGAAAGTGGCACAATAGTCACACTCTTTCCTATAGGGTAACTGATTATACCAATTCTACCGAAAGTGGCACAATAGTCACACTCTTCCTTATAGGGTAACTGATTACCTATTCTACCAAAAGTGGCACAATAGTTACACTCTTCCCTATAGAGTAACCGATATTACCTATTCTACCAAAAGTGGCACAATAGTCACACTCTTCCCTATAGAGTAACCTATTACCACTTCAACCAAATATGGCACAATAGTCACACATAGTGACACTTGTGCCATTCATGGCATATTTTTGGTTATCCGAAATGTGCCAATATTGGCTCTAAAACATAGCTCTTTGGAGAACCAGAAGCATTCCGTTTAAGCGGAGGGCGCACTATTGATGGATAATATGTTGATGGAGTGAGTCTGACTTATGGAAGTCCACAACAGCACATTTGGACATTTGCTGGTGCATTAGATAAGGCAGATCCCAATAATGATGCAAGTAGATGTACCTATACTGACTCATCACGTCCCAATCCTCCACCGTCATTAATTTTGTTAGCAATGACTACTTCTGTGAGACTGGTGTGCCACCAGGTCAACGTTGGAGCAGTGGTACCTTTCATGCTGATGATCCCCTGTGGGATGGTCAAGGTTGCGGTCCAACTAGCACATGCTGCACATTCAACAATCCACCATGGTTTTGTAAACAACTACCTCAGTCAACTAATGCTGATCTGGAAGTCAGACTCTGCTCACTTAATTCTGCATTCTATGAAAATACTCCGATAGAGCTGATTGAGATTTATGTCAAATGAAGTCTCTAGACTCACTGAAACTGTCCAGACAATACAAAACAGTAATACATGCATAATAGAACTGCATTGATATTAGTAATGTATCACCATAGCAACTGAATAATGTGTACCCCATTCAGCAAAATTTGAAACTTAAGTGTGTTATTAATTTTTTTGATGTAATAAAATTTACACTGTGAATCACGAAATTAATTCTACCGGTATAGCCGGAAAATTTTGCTAGGTGAATTTTTTTTGCTAATTTCGCTGCTTAATTTTTGGTTTGTGCTAATGATTATGTAGGATGAAGACATAATCATTAAAGTATGCAATTAATATTTCTACGATATTAATTTCTGCCACTAGGTATGGATTTTGCCTACTATATATAGCTCACTGATATTACTGCATGTGCATGCATTTTGAGGCATTGTACATACTTCCACTATGTAGGATGAAGACTCTGTGTTGACCAAAGGACAACAACAGCAGCAGTTGCCTCCACAGCAACAACAGCAGCAGCAGCAGTTGGCTAGAACTGGGACAGCTTCCTCACCTTCTGCATCTTCATCGAGAGCAGCAGCACCAACGACAGCAACGACTACGACAGCCAGGGTGGGGTCAACTAGCTCCATGTCCTCCACCTCCACACCAAGCTCTCCTCTCTCAGCCACTAGGAGAAAAGAGTGAGTGGAGTAGTTTTTTTTTTTGCTTGAATTAGCTCACTTCTCTCCTCAGTAACTAGGAGAAAGGAGTGAGCGTATATGCCGTCTTTAGTTCAGTTTGGAGCAGTTAGTTTAGTTTGAGTTCCTAGCCTCTCTGGGGGAGCATGCTTCCAGACTCCCCTATGCCATCACATGGTACGTGTATATACCCCTCTGTGAAAGAAATAATTTGGATGTAATTGCCCACCAATTTTTTCATGATTATTGTACTTAAATTTTTAGATCTGATGCCACGCCCACTTTTACAATGTGTGATGTGATTGGTCAGCCTCAGAGGAGAAGCCCGACCTCATCCACGGAGATCGTCGGTCAGATTATCGACCAATCAGAATCATCCTCTGCTGACGGCAATCACAGCAATATTGTTGCACTTTGCACGCTTGAAGGTATGGCTTATTACTATAATACATCCATTGTGTGTATAATAATAATATCATGTGTGCTCTTATTAATTTTGTGAGGTTACTACATAATAATAGTGCCAGAATTGATTATCTCATGTCTGAGACCTTAGAGTGACAATAATTATGGCGCATATACACTGTACATGACATACGTTTTTCTGCAATTTGGTCTAAAGCGATTGACATTAAAAAATTTTTTCATGAGGTTATGAGAGTAGCCATGCATTACTGTTACCTTTGTACTGCATGATAATAATTATACACATGTACATGTAGGTGGTATCAGGATGCTGAGGAATGAGGAGAAGCAATGGGAGCTACAGGTCGACCACAGCCTCTTTGCCATCAAAAAACTGGACATCACTGTGAGTACATCCAGAGTTCTTGATTATTACAGGGGCATCATGTGTCCATGGGGCAGGGGGAGCAAATACTGGAATTAGTCGACCTGGCCTGACTCAATCATGGCCTCTGCAGGGGGGAGGGAGAGGGTAGATCTCTGAACATGCAATCCGACTCTATACCACAGGAAATAAAATTAATTTTATGACGGCTAACCCTATTTGCAATTCCACCCACTAACTATAACTGGGGAAATTGATGATTCTGAATCTCTTATTGTGCAGGGCGGTGGGTCTGATGAGATAGTGGTGTGTGCGTGGGATGGGATGACGTACATCGTCGACCAGCAGAGGAACAGCGTCCGGTTTCAATTTGAGCAGAATGTCTCTGCCTTTACTGCAGGTACAATGGTTAATTATTATGCAGAGAGAGAGGGAAGGAAAGGGGACCAGAGAGAGAGAAGGGGGGAGGGAGGGAGAGGGGGCCAGGGAGAGAGAGAGGGGGGCCAGGGGGGCAGGGAGAGAGAGGGGGGAGGGAGAGGGGGCCAGGGAGAGAGAGAGGGGGGTGGGGAGAGGGAGGGATAGATAGACCATTGAATGTTAAGTCATGCCTAATAATTCAAGATAGATCGATAATCAGTATGGGAGCAATTCAAGGATGCGATGCATGGGGAAAATTCAAGAAAATTATTATGGTATTACCAATTTGAAAATTATAATAATTATTATGATTTTTTGCAGGTTATTATGGTACCAGTGGCGGTGAGAATGTTCCCTGTCTCGTCTATAGTACATTCTCTAACAGAGTTTTCATCTATCATAACATTAAACTGCCATCAGTGGCTTCAACAAATCTCATCACAGCCATGCAAAACAAGGTACAGCCTCATTAGATGTTGTCAATTGTTCTGTACTGGGCATGCTCAATATTGATGACATAGATGAGTGATCTTCCACAAGAGCTTGTTGATGAGCTGAAAGGCATGAGTGGTAAGTCACATGACTATTCGATAATTAAATTACCTTCTTACTAATGCTAAAAACTCTTCCACAGATGAAGAGAAGCAGAAACTGTTTAGACAGTGTTTGTACGACTGGCCAAGTACTTACGAACCAGCAATTGAAACAGAATGTGCTGATAGCTAAGTTGCCTTACTTCATTGTGTACCTAATGTCAATATTACGATCTATTTTTCCGTTAGTATCTATTATCGTGTTTTTGTGCATATTGTGTAGTTGAACAGGACCCATGTTAGGCATTATGTATGCAGTGTATGTGTAGATCATTGAATTTTTCTAGCTCCGTGCATGGCCAGATTGTTTACGCTGCACGTGAAGGGACCTACAAAATCTGTAACCACTGACCTTACAAATTGATAATGCCAGTGGTATAGTGTACCACAATTTTGAGGAAAATGTTTAGACAAAAGGACCAGTGGTAAGGTCCATGGAACCAATGGTCTAGTGCCTCTATGAGGTAATAGCAGAGACAGAGATGTGGCTACGCTTTGTATGGAGGTGTATCATGACATGTATCATGGATGTGTATCGTGACTTATATCATGAGTATCATGGATTTGTATCATGGAGGTAATATCATGCCGTTTATCATGATGTATATCATGGTGTGCATCATGACGTGTATCGTAATGAAACTATTAACTTTTGTAGCTCAATGAGCTTGTGATTGGCAATGTTGATGGAGTGCTGTCGATTTTCAAGGTAGACAAAGCCACCAAGCCCATGGAAGAAATACTCAGAACTGGGAATTGTGGGTGTACTACCCATCACAATGTCATAGGTAACAAATTAATTTTAGTCTTGTATGTGGCTAAAGTAAGTTACTAAATCTTTTCTTGTTTCAGGTGGTGTGTGTGGGGATTGGTGACCTCATGAACTTTAGAAAGGTGTGCACGGTAGTCTCTCCATGACGACCCTTACCAAATGACAATTGTATCTGTGACGACCTTTACCTACTAATCTGTATCCGTTTGATGTTCGTGTTTGTTTACATCAACGCTGAGGGACAGTGTTTCATCTTCAACATTGTCAGTGACTGTGACTCAGCATTGGTAAGTACGCTGCTCCTGATTTCTATTTGCCCTATGACCTTTACCAGAAAATCGTGCTAAATTTAAAATTTTTTTAGCTTGCGTTCTATTAGCATAAATACGGTATACACCAAACACACACCTCATTCACACACAATTCTCCAGATTGGCTCTCTCTGTGTGACAGTCTCCAGCTGTGGCACTCGTCAGCTCCTCGTCTCTCAGCCGGGTGGGACGTACGTTCCCTTCTCCTACCTCTGCCCCTCCCCCTTCTGCTCTCCAACCAGCGCCAGTGGATCTACTCTAACTACATGTACACCAACCAGTTCAAGCATAGCCTCTCCTCTTCATCTAACTCCAACATCCACTGCCACTACGGTGAGGTGACTTTTAGACTATTTGAGTGAGTGTTCTTCCCAGCATGCATACTTGTAAGGCATGTCAGCCCTGCAAGCCTTCAGTCTCAGAATATCCTTTTGTCACTTTCAGGGACACATAATTACGATATATTGATGTACTGTATATGTATGGTAGCAATAATACAATGTTACAGTATTGTTATAGTACTATGATGTTGAGTCATCATTATGTGTGTATACACACTGGTTACAACAAGGCTGCCGGAACCGGTCCTGCTAGCAAAAACAGGACCACTTTTTTAATAGTTTGGTTGGGTAATGGTCATTAACTGTATCATGATCAATCGTATGGTAAAGGTCGCTCAAGAAATCACACTGATTGTCCAGACCTAGTACCTCCTCCAATAATTCAACTAATTTTCCTAAGGTATCAGTATCTCTTGCTCTAGACTCTAGTTCATAGATATTTAAGGTCTTTTAAAAGTTTAGCTAGCTATACTGATATGTGGGGAGATTTCTTTATTTGTGTTTCAGCTTTTCTAAGTCCCTTCATAACTGTAAATTCAGCTGTAAATTTCTGAACCGTAGATGTTTAAAGTTGTGATCTCAGAAGCCACCAGAAGCAGTCTCAGAGGGTATAAAAATAAATTACCTACTTTTCCTGGGGGAGCATGCCCCCAGATCCCCTAGTTTTGGCATGCTTACGCACACCACTGCCCATGTCATATGCCCATTCTAACTAAATTTGGCCTGACTACATGAAAATTGCTTCCTCCGGCCCTGTACATGATGACTAGAGTAATTTACCAATCATCGGATATCGTCGAATCCCGGACATGTGGTTTTAGATGAGTTTGGTCGGAATCACAGTCATGGTAGGGCATATACTAAATGATTCCATGCTTCCTACAACTTTCTTTAGCTTACAAGTGGAACTAGCCAGTAGTCATCCTCTACTTGCGTCCGATTCATCGAAAATGATTGGGTGGAGTCCCACTGGTGGGCGTGGCTAAACACGATCGAAATGGTGGACCAGAGTTAGCTGCTAGTGCATGTACCTGTAGCAGCGTTGACCGATTCTGATCATCACCAAGATAGAATATGCAAGCATGTCCGAGATTTGAAGCGGAGGTCCGGTTTATAAATTTGTAACACTGTATCTTTGAGCACAATTTGCACGCATTGCAACAAAGATTGGGACATACGGTTTGCGTCATTCGTTAGCTGACTGGTAGCTCTATCTACTGAGTACTCTATCATTTAAAATCATTGTTATGTCTGAAAGTTATGGGTTGCTTTATAAAAACCGTCTGGATTTCGATGATCTACTCTATACAAATTATAATTTTTTTTTTTTGCCACACAAATAACCATGGTCATATGTGCTCAAGAGAGCTCTTGTTATCATTGGCATATGCATGTTATTTTTGACATTACCATAACAATTGTGATGATATTATAGTGTTTATGATGGGTCTCTATTATAAGTCTATGTCTGATATATACATCTGGTAAAACCAAAGATTATCCTAGTATAGCTTAGCAGTATTGCACAAAAATGATAATTATGAAGGCAATTTTCCTCCTTGTTGTGGCTAGCTGTGTTGCTTGTCAACAGCTTCTACTAAACTATACTCTAAGATCAGTAGCAGGAGCTGGAGCAGGAATGTGTCCAGATACACGGGATCTGAGGGAATCCATTGAGCAAGACATTCATTCACTCATCAACAGTAGTGTACTCTCTGCATTGGGGACTGGGCCAGGATATAGAACCTGTGGCTGTGGTGGTCCTGGATGGAGAAAAGCTGCCTATCTCAATATGTCTGACCCAATACAGACTTGCCCACCAGCTTGGGAGCTCATTGCTACTCCAAGAAGATCCTGTGCTAGACCATCTAGTGCTGGCGGTCGGACCTGTTATTCAGCTATGTTCCCTACTCAAGGCATTCAATACTCTCAGGTCTGTGGAAGAATCATTGGATATCAGTTTGGAGATCCACAAGCATTCTATCCTAGCGGAGGGCGCACTATTAATGAACGCTATGCTGATGGAGTGAGTCTGACTTATGGAAATCCACGACAGCATATTTGGACATTTGCAAATGCAGTCGATGAGGCAGGTCATGGTAATAATGCAGCCAGATGTACCTGTACTGACTCATCTCGTCCCAATCCTCCACCATCATTTGTTGGCAATGACTACTTCTGTGAGACTGGTGTGCCTCCAGGTCAAGATTTCAGCCGCCGTGTCTTTTATGCTGCTGATCCCCTGTGGGATGGTCAAGGTTGTGGTCCAACTAGCACATGCTGCACATTTAACAATCCACCATGGTTTTGTAAACAACTACCTCAGTCAACTAACGTTGATCTGGAAGTCAGACTGTGCTCACTTGATCCTGCATATTCTGAAAATACTCCGGTGGAGCTGATTGAGATTTATGTCAAGTGAAGTCTCGATCTAGACTCACTGAAACTGTCCAGATAATACAAAAACAATAATAAACTATTAGTTAATTGCGTGCATACTAGATTTATATAGTAGAGTATCACCATAGCAACTGAGGACTAGTAATAATGATTGTGTATCCCATTTAGCAAATTTGAAATCTTGCGTGTATGCTATTAATTTTTTTTGTTGTAATAAAATTTATTCTGTGAATCACACAATTAATTATACCGGTGCTGTATAGATGGAAATTTTCACTAGAATTTTTTTGTTGATTTCGCCACTACCGGTATATAGCTCTCATTGGCAAAATTAATTGTTACTGGCCTGTGCTAATGATTATTGGCAAACATTTCTGTAATATAAAGGTAGCTATAGGCTTGGAAAAATTAACTGTATCTTGTAAATATATATAGTTACTGTACTGCAATGTTTAGTTACTACATGTATATAGTCTGAATTTTGCCCATTATAGCTTACTATATAATAATATTATTATGAGGGTGGTAATATTATTTACATTTATGGTACATACACTACGTACTGTGTAACACTGTGTTTTATAATAATACCCAAACATCACCATCATGTACAGTGAATTTGTGGAACACCGATACTGGTGTACTATACATATGGCTGCAATAATTATTATAGTGCTATGATGTTGAGTCAAGCCGATTTACAGTATTGTTGGTTCATGAGTATCATATGTTTTTGTTGCTACGCCCATTGATTGTGTATACACGTGCATGTACCATGATCATGCAATTATTGCTCTGCACATGCTCATAGTGAACAACCATCAATGCGTGGTGGTGAATATGTAATAATGTGCTCAAGAGAGCTCTTGTCATTTTTGGTATGCTTTTAATAACATTACCACTACAAATTATGCTAATAGATCTTTCTTGTAATTTCACATGCACATATTTAGAACGTACAATAACATGTAGTCTAAGTCTGAAACACTTGGCAGAAGTCCGAAGTTACCCGACTAGTAGAGTTTAGCAGTGTTGCACAGAAAATCATGATAGCAATTTTCCTCATACTAGTTGTAGCTAGCTGTGTTGCTTGTCAACAGCTTCCACTAAACTATAGTGCCAGGTCAGTAGCAGGAGCTGGAGCAGGAATGTGTCCAGATACACAGGATCTGAGGGAAGACATTGAACAAGACATCCATTCACTCATCAACGACAGTGTGCTCCCTGCACTTATGGCTCAAAATCAAACACAGACTGTACCTGGAATTGGCCCAGGCCATGGAGCCTGTGGCTGTGGTGGTCCTGGATGGAGAAGAGCTGCTTATCTCAATATGTCTGACCCAACACAGACTTGCCCACCAGCTTGGGAGCTCATTACTACTCCAAGAAGATCCTGTGCTAGACCCTCTAGTACTACCGGTCAGACCTGTTATTCAGCTATGTTCCCTACTCAAAGCATTCAGTACTCTCAGGTCTGTGGAAGAATCATTGGCTATCAGGTTGGACATCCAGAAGCATTTGTTAATAGTGGAAAAAACACTGCAATAGATAGACGTTATGTTGATGGAGTGAGTCTGACTTACGGAAGTCCACGACAACACATTTGGACATTTGCAAATGCATTAGATGAGTATCCAAGTCACCTTGTCAGTATATGCCCATGCACTAAGTTTAATGAGCAGTTTACTGTCAATATACCATCTTTTGTTGGCAATGATTACTTCTGTGAGACTGGTGTGCCACCAGGTCAACGCTATACTAATGCTTTCTTCTATGCTGATGATCCCCTGTGGGATGGTCAAGGTTGTGGTCCAACTAGCACATGCTGCACATTCAACAATCCACCATGGTTTTGTAAACAGCTACCTCAGTCAACTAATGCTGATCTGGAAGTCAGACTTTGCTCACATTCTTCTGCAAATATTGAAAATACTCCGGTAGAGCTGATTGAGATTTATGTCAAGTGAAGTCTCTAGACTCACTGAAACTGTCCAGAAAATAAAAAAAAACAGTAATACATAATAGAACTACTAGTCCATTGCATGTACTAGATTACTGTATCACCATAGTAACTGAGGATTAGCAATAATATTGTGTATCTTAATTAAAATTGCCAAAAAATGAAATTGAGCATGCTATTAATTTTTTGTAGATGAAATTTACTCTGTGAATCACAAAATTAATTACACTGGTACTGTACATATATATAGCTATATAGGCATTTTTGCTAGTAGAAAATCTTTTACTAATTTCACCGTCAGCAAATTTGATTACTGGCCTATGCCAATGATTTAATTTATTGGCGGACTTCTCGAATCACCATATTTGCAAAATGTAAATGTAGCTGGATTTGGCAAATTCATATCTTGTGAATAAAATTAATACTGTTACGCCATATAGCTAGATGTTGCCAACTAGCTCACTGATATTAATTTTAAATTACTGTGTAATTAGTATTATGAGGGTGATAATAATATTATTACTGTTTGCATTAATTTTATGGTATACACACCTCACCGTATTTTATAGTTACCCTAACATCACCATCAGTACAGTGAATTTATGGAATACCAATACTGGTGTACTGTACATAATATTATGGCTGCAATAATTATTATTATGCTATGATGTTGAGTCAAGCCGATTTACAGTATTGTTGGTTCATAAGTATCGTACATTTTTTATTGACACGCCCGTTGATTGTGTGTACACATGCATGTACCATGATCAATTATTGCTCTGCACATGCTCATAGTGAACAACCGTGCATCAGTTATGGTTAACATGTGATAATACGCTCAAGAGAGCTCTTGTTATTATTGGTAACATTACCACTACAAATTATGCTAATAGATCTTTCTTGTAATTTCATATGCATGTATTTAGAACGTACAATAACATGTAGTCTAAGTCTGATACACTTGGCAGAAGTCCAAAGATTACCCGACTAGTAGAGATTAGCAGCGTTGCACAAAAAAAAAAAAAATTATGAGGGTAGTTTTCCTAGTTGTAGCTAGCTGTGTTGCTTGTCAACAGCTTCCAATAAACTATTATATCTGCTTTTATTGATGATGATTACTTCTGTGAGACTGGTGTGCCACCAGGTCAGCCTAATTGGATTGATGATAGTAGATTCTTTGCTGCTGATCCCCTGATAGTGTGGGATGGTCAAGGTTGTGGTCCAACTAGCACATGCTGCAAATTCAACAATCCACCATGGTTTTGTAAACAACTACTAAATAATATTAAATGCTGATCTGGAATCCAGACTCTGCTCATCTAATTCTGTTTATACTGCAATAGAGCTGTTGAGACGTAGCATTTAATTTATTGCATGTTCCAATAAATTACACTAAGTTGGACTGTTTTACCAGGAAAACCTATTATTATTCCAAATTAGATCTTTAGAAGCTAAATCTATGAACAATCATAAGCAGGGGCAGATCTAGGCTGGTTCCCAGGGTGCCTGTGACCCCCTCCCCACCTCATAGCCACTTGAGTGGCAGTGACTTAATTGCTTCAGTGGAACCCCAGGCTTCAAATCAACAAGCTATCTGACATACATGCATTTGATTAATACAAAAATGTCGAGTTCAAGTAGTTCATCGCCATGCTCTTGTACTTGCTGCCCATTTGTGGGCATGGTGTTTCAAATGAGTGTGGTCTAAATTTGATTTGTATGTATACTCTGTTGGTGAATCTCCCCCCCCCCCCCCCCCCCACCTGCATGATAGGAGTGTACCACTAGTGTATGATTGACTTGGTTACTGGTGTGTGGTCCAAACTTGTGTATGACCTCTGCTACCTTCCATCGCAATTAATTAACCCCACAAGAATGTGGATCTACTCTAACTACATGGACTAGTTCAAACATAGCCTCTCCTCTCCCCCTTACTCTGACATCCATAGCCACTATAGTGAGGTGATTTTTAGAGTGAATCGGTGTTCTCCCCGCCCCAGTATACGTAAGGCAGGTATCAAGAATCCAGTATAGCCAGTAATCGAGGTCAAAGTGCTTTCCATGTTTGTCTCTAATTGGCCCTTATATAACTCGTAAAATCTGTGGGGCGGTAATTTGATGATTAATGCAATCCCTTGATGCTCGTTACTGTTGTATCTGACTCCTCTGCATTAACTAATGTTCCATGAACTTGTTTATAATTAGGAATCCTAATTTTCTTCGTGCTAATGACTAAAAAGGGTCACGAACTGCAATTTTGGTAATTGTATAGTGGACCGGCGCGTACGTGTGTATCGGCCCAGGTATAATATCATGGTATGTAATTTCTATGCTGCTAATAGAGTAAACAGATTCAATTTGCCGGTATGACTCAATATATAAGTAGGGATGGTCCCGGATATGCCCTGATAATTATATGTAATACAATACAAAAGTTAATAATTTTATTAGATGTTAATAATGTGGGACGCAGCTTTTAATAAGCATTCTGTACAGTGGCTATAAATTGGACAATCCATTCCCTCTGCGTATAGCTAAAGAAGAGAGCTTTTTCTTTGAGGACGAGGAACTAATACACTTGGAAGAGCTGCTTTATCACAAGCTTAGTAGTGTTGCATAAGAAATGAGGATTGTAAAGGCAATTTTCCTCCTAGTTGTAGCTAGCTGTGTTGCTTGTCAGCAGCTTCTAATAAACTATAATGCCAGGTCAGTGGCAGGAGCTGGAGCAGGAATATGTCCAGATACACAGGACCATGTGGAACGAATCAGGCAAGGGATTGATTCACTTTTCGAAAGTGTGGTGCTGCCTACACTAACTAAATCGACCCTGTATCTGTGGAGGTCCTGGATGGAGAAGAGCTGCCTATCTCAATATGTCTGACCCAACACAGACTTGCCCACCAGCTTGGGAGCTCATTACTACTCCAAGAAGATCCTGTGCTAGACCCTCTAATGCTGGCTACAACTCATGTAATTATTCAGTTATGTTCCCTACTCAAGGCATTTTTTACTCTCAGGTCTGTGGAAGAATCATTGGATATCAGGTTGGACAACCACAAGCTTTCATTCTTGGCGAAAACCGCACTATTGATGATCGCTATGTTGATGGAGTGAGTCTGACTTATGGAAGTCCACGACAGCATATTTGGACGTTTGCAAATGCATTAGATGAGGCAGGTGCTGGTAATGATGCAAGCAGATGTACCTGTACTGACTCATCTCGTCCCAATACTCCACCGTCATTTGTTGGCAATGACTACTTCTGTGAGACTGGTGTGCCACCAGGTCAAGGTTGGAGCCACAATATCTTCTATGCTGATGATCCCCTGTGGGATGGTCAAGGTTGTGGTCCAACTAGCACATGCTGTACATTCAACAATCCACCATGGTTTTGTAGACAACTACCTCAGTCAACTAATGCTGATCTGGAAATCAGATTTTGTTCACTTGATTCTGTAATTTTTGAAAATACTCCAATAGAGCTGATTGAGATTTATGTCAAGTGAAGTCACTAGACTCCTGAAACTGTCCAGATAATACAAAACAGTGCTACATAATATAACTAGTCGATTATGTACCATAATAATATTATAGCATTGTGTGTATTAGATTTAGTAATGTATCACCATAGCAACTGAGGACTATGTAGTAATGTGTATCCCATTCAGCAAAAATTTGAAATTGAGCATGCTATTAATTTTTATCGATGTAATAAAATTTACTCTGTGAAAATTACACAGGTAGAAAATTTGTGCTAATTTCGCCACCAGCTCTCATTGGCAAAATTAAGTGTTGGCCTATGCTAATGATTATTGGAATTACCATATTAGCAAAAAAAATTTGTATATGAATAGATGGACTTGGAAGAATTCATATTATATAATACTAGCTACAATGTTTTGTTACTACATGGCATGGCATTACAGTAGATGTTGCCCACTAGCTCATTGATATTAATTTACTGTATGTCATTATGAGGATGGTAATATTGTTTACATTAAATTTTATGGTACACACACACTACACCATATTTTGTAATTACCCAAACATCACCATCATCATTATTATTATACAGTGAATTGTGGAACTTGGATACTGATGTACCGTATATGTATGGCAGCAATGTATTGTTACAGTATTATGTGTGTATACACATTCAGTAGTTGCAAGATGACTATATATGAATTATAAGTCCTTTTCTTTTGCCAAGCAAATAACCATGGTCATATGCTCAAGAGAGCTCTTGTCATCATTGGCATGTTATTTTTAACATTACCATAATAATTGTGATAGTGCTTGTACATGTGATGGGTCGTTCTTATAATTTCAAAACTAATAATTGTGTATGTCTTCTGAAAGTATATGACACGCTTGGCAGAAAAAGTTCTCCAATGATTATCCTCTAGTATAGCTTAGCATTGTTGCACAAAAATGAGAATTATGAGGGTAATTTTCCTTCTAGTTGTAGCTAGCTGTGTTACTTGTCAACAACTTCCGCTAAACTATACTCTAAGATCAGCAGCAGGAGCTGGAGCAGGAATGTGTCCAGATACACAGAATCTGAGGAAAGCCATTGAGCAAGACATCCGTTCACTCATCAACAGTGTACTCTCTGCATTGGGGACTGGCCCAGGCCATGGAGGCTGTGACTGTGGTGGTTATGGATGGAGAAGAGCTGCCTATCTCAATATGTCTGACCCAATACAGACTTGCCCACCAGCTTGGGAGCTCATTACTACTCCAAGAAGATCCTGTGCTAGACCATCTAATGCTAGCTACCTCTCATGTTATTCAGCTATGTTCCCTTCTCAAGGCATTCAATACTCTCAGATCTGTGGAAGAATCATTGGGTACCAGTTTGGACAGCCACAAGCATTCCTTTATGGTGAAAGGGGCTCTATATTGATGGTTACTATGTTGATGGAGTGAGTCTAACTTATGGAAGTCCACGACAGCATATTTGGACATTTGCAAATGCATTAGATGAGGCAAGTGCTAGTAGTGTAACCGGATGTACCTGTACTGATTCATCACGTCCCAATCCTCCACCATCGTTTGTTGGTAATGACTACCTCTGTGAGACTGGTGTGCCACCACTTGGAGCCAGTATGTTGTGGGATGGTCAAGGTTGTGGTCCAACTAGCACATGCTGCACATTCAACAATCCACCATGGTTTTATAAACAACTATCTCAGTCAACTAATGCTGATCTGGAAGTCAGATTGTGCTCATTTCAGGGTGCATATGTTGAAATACTCCAATAGAGCTGTTTGAGATTTATGTGAAGTGAAGTCACTAGACTCCTGGAACTGTCCAGACAATACAAAACAGTAATACATAATACAACTAGTCGATTACATACCATAATAATTATTATAACATTGCATTTATTAGATTTAGTAATGTATAGCCATAGCAACTGAAGACTAGTAATAATGTGTACCCTATCAGCAAAATTTAATTTGAATTTGAGTGTGCTATTAACTTTTTTGATATAATAAAAATTTACACTAGAATCACAAAAATTAATTCTACTGGTAGCTATTGTATAGCCAGAAATTTTGCTAGGAGAAATTTTTTGCTGATTTGCCACCAGTTCTCATTAATTTTTGGTCTGTGCTAATGATTATGTAGGATGAAGACATAATCATTAAAGCATGCAATTAATAGTTCCATGATATTAATTTTTGCCACTAGATCTGGATATTGCCTACTATATAGCTCACTGATATTACTGCATGTGCATGCATTATGAGGCACTGTACGTACTTCCACTATGTATAGGATGAAGACTCCGTGTTGACCAAAGGACAGCAACAGCAGCTGCCTCCACAGCAACAACAGCAGCAGCAGTTGGCTAGAACTGGGACAGCTTCCTCACCTTCTGCATCTTCATCGAAAGCAGCCAGGGTGGGGTCAACTAGCTCCATGTCCTCCACCTCCACACCAAGCTCTCCTCTCTCAGCCACTAGGAGAAAAGAGTAAGTGGAGTAATTTTTTTTTTTGCTTGAATTAGCTCACTTCTCCCAGTAACTATAGGGGAAAGGAGTGAGTGTATATAATATATGCTGTTCCTTTATTACTTTAGTTCAGTTTAGAGCAGTTAGTTAAGTAAGAGCAGATATAGTTCTTTGACTACTTGGGGGAGCATGCTTCCACATTCCCCTACCTAGATCATGCTATCACATGCTGTACTTATCCCCCTCTGTGAAAAAATAATTTGGATGTAGCTATTGCCCCCCAGTTTTTTCATGATTACGTGTACTTAAATTTTTAGATCTGATGCCACACCCACTCTTACAATGTGTGATGTGATTGGTCAGCCTCAGAGGAGAAGCCCAACCTCGTCCACAGAGATCGTCGGTCAGATTATCGACCAATCAGAATCGTCCTCTGCTGACGGCAATCACAGCAATATTGTTGCCCTTTGCACTCTTGAAGGTATGGCTTATACATGTATGCTTTCATAAAGCTATAGGGTGTTACTATAATGCCTTAACAGTTTATATTATGACTAAAATTGATTATTCTCATGTCTGATACCTTAGAGGGACAATTATAGGCATGTATATGGCATTTTCTGTAAAATTGTCACAAAGTTTTGAGAGCAGCTATGCATTTGTGCGGTATAATAATATAGGTGGTATCAGGATGCTGAGGAACGAGGAGAAGCAGTGGGAGCTACAGGTTGACCACAGCCTCTTTGCCATCAAGAAACTGGACATCACTGTGAGTACATGCAGAGTTCTCGATTACTACAGGGACATCATGTATCCATGGTGGAGGGGGAGCAAATACTGGAATTAGTCGACCTGACTCGATCATGGCCTCTGGGGGGAGAGAGAGGGTAGATCCCTGAACGTGCAATATATACCACAGGAAATAAATTAATTTTATGATGGCTAACCCTGTTTACAATTATTCCACCCACCAACAAATATCTAGGAGTTATGATTTATCCTGGTCTCTGCACATTGATAAGATTGCATGTAAAACCCGGAGGCAGGTTGGATTTATTTACCGGAAATTTTACAGATGGGCTACATCAAGAGCGTTAATTAGATTGTATCTCTGCCTAATTCGGCCCCATCTAGAATATGCTGTTTCAGTATGGAACCCGTACCTCAAGAAAGATGAACAAAAGTTGGAATCTATTCAAAAGTTTGCACTAAAAATTTGCTTAAAGAGCTGGGACAGATCCTATAGTGATAACTTACAAGCTTGTAATTTACCAAGCCTTGCGGATAGACGAAAGATGCTTTGCTTGGTTTATCTCTACAAGGCGATCAATGGGTATGTCGTCACCCCTAACAATGCTCCACTTGAGCCACGCATCTGTAGCTATAACACTCGCTCCAACAGCCGGAAAACGTACATCCAACCATATGCACATTCAAACTTATACTTTCACTCATTTTACCCATCTACACTGTCACTATGGAATTCACTTCCACAGTCCATCACTACTTCCCCTTCCATTCCTTCATTTAAACGTAATTTAAAGCACTACTTTAGTTCTAAATCATTCACATAGTCATAATTGTTCATTATAGGGTATGCATTCATATTAGTGTGTTTCACTATTTTGTATATCCCTTGCATTTGTTATGCAAAAACATTTCATAGACAAAAAAAAAAAAAAAAAAAAAAAAAAAAAACTATAACTGGGGAAATTCATGATTCTGAATCTCTTGTTGTGCAGGGCAGTGGGTCTGATGAGATAGTGGTGTGTGCGTGGGATGGGATGACATACATCGTCGACCAGCAGAGGAACAGCGTCCGGTTTCAGTTTGAGCAGAATGTCTCTGCCTTTACTGCAGGTATAATGTATATGCAAAGAGCGAGAGGGAGGGAGGGATGGAGGGAGGGAGAGGAGGCCGGGAGAGAGAGAGAGAGAGAGAGAGAGAGAGAGAGAGAGAGAGAGGGAGGAGGGAGGGATAGAGAGAACATTGAATGTTGAGTCACGCCTTATAATTCGAGATAGATCAATCATCAGTATGGGAGCAATTCAAGGACGCACAAGAAAAGTACCGTGTTTATTCTAATAAAACGCATAATCTAATTAGCGCAAGAAAATTCGCGTTCTAGGATTTTTCATAGTGCATCTTAGTGGAGCGTGTGACGACCTTTACCAGAAAATCGCCCAAAATTTAAAATCGCAATTATTTTTTTAGCTTGCGTTCTATTAGCATAAACACGGTATATGGTATTACCAATTTGTAATAATATTATGATTCTTGCAGGTTACTATGGTACCAGTGGTGGTGAGAATGTTCCCTGCCTCGTCTATAGTACATTCTCTAACAGAGTTTTCATCTATCATAACATCAAACTGCCATCAGTCGCTTCTACAAATCTCATCACAGCCATGCAAAACAAGGTACAGCCTCATTGGCAGGGTTGTAGCCAGAGGGTAAAATGGAGGGTGGCCACCCTCCTTTCTGACCTCAGTTTTGTTTCATGTGGTTTTTAAAACTACAATAATGCTTTGATATTAATTTTAAGTACCACCCCTTTAAAATATGAGCTGGCTACTACACTGATTTTGGATGTTGTCCATTGTTTTGCACTGGGCATACTCATGCAATATTGATGACATAGCAGGCCCGTACGCAGCCTTTCTCAAAGGGGGGTTATATGGGGGCGTGGCTCAGATAGGTATGCTGTGGGCATTAGCCCACAGCCCACCTAGGGGGGTCTGGGGGCATGCTCCCCCAGTTATAATAATGGGCTGATGCTGCTAGCTACTAGACTAGCACTATTATATGTACATGTACACTGGCTATAATGTGCAATCTATTGCATATCCGGTGTGCGTTATTTGGAAAACAACACTTTGTTTTGTAAAGAAGCATGTAAGTTACACCTGGATTATTTCTAGTGCTATACTAGGTGGCCAAAAAAGGGGGGTTCGTCCGAACCCCCTCGAACCCCCCCTGTGTACGGGCCTGCATAGATGAGTGATCTTCCACAAGAGCTTATTGATGAGCTGAAAGGCATGAGCGGTAAGTCACATGACTCTTCGATAATTAAATTACCTTCCGAATCACTAATGCTAAAAAATACTTTTTCATAGATGAAGAGAAGCAGAAACTATTTAGACAGTGTTTGTATGATTGGCCAAGTACTCATGAACCATCAATTGCAACAGAATGTGCTAATAGCTAAGTTGCCTTACTTCATTGTGTACCTAATGTCAATAATAATATTATTACAATCTATTATTCCACTAGTACTATCTATTAGCATGTTTTTGTGCAAAATATTGTGTAATTGAACAGGACCCATGTTGCTCAACGTGGCATTGTGTATACAGTGTATGTGTAGATCATTGAATTTTTCTAGCTCCATGCATGGCCAGGTTGTTTACGCTGCATGTGAAGGGACTTACAAGATCTGTAACCACTGACCTTTTAAATTGATAATGCCAGTGGTATAGTGTACCACAATTTTGAGGAAAATGTTTAGACAAAAAGACCAGCGGTGAGGCCCATGGAACCAATGGTCTAGTGCCTCTATGAGGTAATAGCAGAGACAGAGATGTGGCTACGCTTTGTATGGAGGTACGTGTATCATGACATGTATCATAGATGTGTATCATGACTTGTATCATGAGTATCATGGATTTGTATCATGGAGGTGTTTCATGCCGTTTATCATGATATATTATCATGATGTGTATCATGACGTGTATCATGACATACTTCATAATGAAACTATTAATTTATATAACTCAATGAGCTTGTGATTGGCAATGTTGATGGAGTGCTGTCAATTTTCAAGGTAGACAAAGCTTAAGCCACCAAGTCCATGGAAGAAAATTTAATGCTCAGAATTGGGAACTGTGAGTGTACCCCCATCACAATGGCATAAGTAATAAATTAATTTTAGTCTCGTATGTGGCTAAAATTGATCCAGGTAAATCTTTTCTTGTTTCAGGTGGTGTGTGTGGGGATTGGTGACCTCATGAACTTGCGCATGGTGTTCTCTACATGACGACCTTTACCTAATGACAAATGTACCTGTGACGACCTTTACCTACTAATCTGTACCCACGTAGAATGTGCTCGTTTGCATCAACGCTGAGGGACAGTGCTTCATCTTCAATATTGTCAGTGACTGTGACTCAGCATCGGTAAGTACGCTGCTCCTGATTTCTATTAGCCCTATTTGCACTTTTTTTATCATAATATTATTTATCAGCCCCTGATGGATGTAATGAGCTATATATGTGCCTGACTGATTGCAGCGTGGTGTTCTATCGGTGGGCAGAGGAAGGGCGGAGCCTGCAGACAATGAAGTCATTCAAACTACCAGGACAGGTACAAATTACATTACTAATGCATGCACATGTAGTATGTATAGGGCTTACTTTCAATAGGTAAAGATCTAGTCTCGCAAGCCACACCCCCCAATCCCAAGGGAAAGGAGGGTCTGGTGACTTCGCGTACAACGACTTGTGTCGCGCGCCAGGATTCTGGCGCGACCAATCACCTTCGTTGTTTTGAATCGCGCGGTGTTACCAATAGCAACGTGACGTAAAATGAAGGTTTGATTTACGCGACACAGAGATTAACTTCGCGACCGAAGGAATCGAGCGAGCAAGATGACCTCCCGATCGATAGACACTGATGATGTTGAACGGATGATAGCCGAAGCCGCCTCTTTGTATGGCTACGCCAACCTCAAAGCTGAACAAACGAGAGTGTTAAAATCATTTCTTGAAGGTAGAGACGTATTTGTTTCACTCCCGACGGGGTATGGCAAGTCTTTGTGCTACGCGCTTCTACCAGCAATTTTCAATATGAAGATGGGATTGGCCGAAAAAACATCCATATGCTTGGTTGTCTCCCCGTTGATCGCATTGATGAAGGATCAGTCCGTTTTATTTGCGCAGAAAGGCATAACTGCTGCTTTTGTTAGTGACAAGGAGACTACAGAAAAGGAAACCAGACGAAGGATTCGAAGAGGAGAATGTCAGCTCGTGTTCATTAGCCCAGAGGCGTTATTTTTAACTGCTGAATGGAGAGGAATGTTGTCTTCCGATCTGTACAGGCGATACCTAGTAGGCTTCATTGTTGATGAAGCTCACTGTGTGAAGAAATGGTATGTTCAACTTTTCTCCCTATATAAATTGTACTATAATTTGATTGGCATAATTAGTTAATGTTACTTTGTATGGTTACAGGAGTGACAGTTTTCGTCGTGAGTTTTCTCGTTTGGGAGAAGTGAGGAGTATCATACCAGAGTGTGTTAACGTAATGGCATTAACAGCCACTGCCACTGTTTCTACGAGAAAGGAAATCATCAAATCATTGGACATGCAAAATCCTGTTGTTGTGTCGGTGTCTCCAATGAAAGAAAACATATACTACTGCGTATCGAAAAAGATGAAGGTGAGCGAGTCTTTTCTCCCAAACTTGCCGCTAAAAGAGCTGCTACGGATAGGATGATCATATTTTGCCGGACGTACGATGAAGTGACCTCAATATATTACTACTTCAAGCAACAACTCGGAAAAGGGTTTATGGAACCACCAGGAGCACCTGATCTTACGCAATTCCGTCTGGTGGACATGTACACTCACTGTACGCATCAGACTGTAAAAGACAAAATACTTTCTCTGTTTACCTCCCCATCCTCCTTGCGAGTTGTTATTGCCACCATCGCATTCGGTATGGGAGTGGATTGTCAAGACGTTCGGCAAGTGATTCATTGGGGTGTTCCTGACGACGCAGAAACATATGTTCAAGAGACTGGAAGAGCGGGTAGGGATGGATTGCTATCTTGTGCACTGCTGTTCTATAGTAACAGCACCAGGCACACATCCAAACACATGAAGAGATACTGTACTAACGAAGAAGGTCAGTGTCGAAAACTTATGTTATTTTCTGATTTTGATGGCTGTCCAAGTAGTGCTGTTGGTAACTGTCAGTGTTGTGATATATGCAAAAGGAACTGTAAGTGTGGAAATTGTGATAAATATCTGAGTAATTTTTTTTTTGGTGTATAGTAATAATAATTTTTGGTTTAATAACACAATTAAGATTAATGATGAGTCTATGTGTTGTGATTTTGATTAAGGACTGTTGCATAATGGTCTATCATCCACTTCTTCAAATCTAATTCGCTCAGGGATCTGATTAAATTGGTTTTCATATTGGCAAATGACTTGTGTCTTCTCTCTGGAATAGTGCTGAATACTTTTGTCTTAGCCAGTTGCTTAATAATCTTGAGCAAGTCCTTTTCACTCGACCGTGTTGTGTGTGCACCACTCTCTGCAGGAACGTTACTGATGGTATCAAAGTTTTCTAGTGACAGAGACACAGTTCCAATTGCTTTTCCAATCCTCTGTATAGCTTTCTGTGATTTGTTCGCCCCTAAGCCTTCGATTGCAATCTTGGCTACTCGATTCAGGTGTTCCATGTGTAAATCGCAGCTGATGTTGTGGCCTGGAAGCCCATGAACATTGATGAATCTAGACCACTTGACCTGCTCTGCTAGGTGAGGAGGCAGTATCAGATAGTACTGGGAGAGTAGAGTAAGAGCTTCTATTGCATAGTTCTTCCGACCAGAAGCTTTGAAGAGGAGCAGGAAATATTTCCAAACACGCATGACTCGATTGCCATCACCTTCCCGTATGGCATCCTTGAATTCCATGAATAGAAGACCGAGACTGAGGGTTTCACACGCGTAAGCATTTATGTGATCTGTTGTAGCAGGCAGATGCTTGCTACGAGGATTGGAGAAAATGGTGGAGAGATCGACATACTGTTCAACGACTAGAGATGAAACTTCCTCTAGAATTGCTTTCCTTTCACTGTCATCCTTTAACCATACTTCCTCTGGGGACTGTATCACTCCTGACGAAGGAACTTCATCAATACTGGACATTCCAAGTATCTCCATCGCACAAGTGATTATGTGACCCGTCACAACCAGTTCAAAGAAGGCTTCATTAGCATTCACATCACTTTTCACTTTCTTAACAACGTTTCTTCGGTTGATTAAATTCCTCAGCTGGTAGAGTGTTCCCCGCTCCATTCCAGACCCAGTCCTGTACAGCCGCTTCCATATTACCTGTTAGTTTTAGAAAACAATAATCTGATAGGTGCAGAGTGACAACCAGCACATTAATTAAGTGTAAAGGTGACCTATGTACATAGACTAAGTATATTGTGTCAACACTATTTAGTGTTCAACAGGTGTAAATGAGTGCTAATTTGCTATTCTCCTTTTACCCTAGTTTTTGTTACTGGTGAATGGTCTTTTTGTACTATATGCCTGGGGCCCACTCCTCATAAATTGTGTTCTTTGTTGGTATTAAAGTGCAGTGACTGTTTTTGTATTCTTGCACATGTACGTTGTATTTTCCAATAAAGAATCAGACCCAAATGTGAGTACACACTTTACTACACACACCAGTTTGAAAGTTATATAGCTAAGCACAATGTCACAGTGCATGTATGGGGTAAAAAATTATCTCCTAAGCAAATTGTATTATAGCCACTTTACCTCAAGTAAACACACTTTGGCATGCCAGTCTTCTGCTACAGGTAGCAACCCATCAAATCGATCTCGACTGTTCTCTGAATTACCACGGATTTTTTGTGCACCTCGCATTCTCGCAGCTGTCAGGTAATCTCCACCAACTACTGTCGTGACAAGCTGATCATCTTCCACCTTCAACGTGCTGCTTTGTCCGTCAGGATTAGGCACCTGTAGCTCCCTTTCAACTTTTTTTGAAGGTGGATACTGTTGTATGTGTTCCAGAATCTGCATCATATCGCTGTATTCAACCTCACTGAAGGGAAGAACACCAAGTGGTACCTAAAGAGAGAGGAAAGTCAATACAACATTACTAGCGTGGGACCCACAGTCATGTACATAGGAAATGATTGCTGTGCATGTGAGTGTACGTAATTATAGTGTCAAACTAACGAATGTCATTCACATGGACAACCGAGACCAATAGTGTTAATTCGACCTACCACATCGGACTTCTTTGCCATCTCCTGACTGTAATCGTGGAGTATATGCCGTGTAGCCAAGCCTTTGAAGTCTTCAGAAAAGTAAGGAATGTACTCCACCAAAACACGAGCAACAAGTTGAGAAAAATTGTCCTTCAACGTCTGGTAGTCAGATGATGTTGGAATGATGGTGTAGAGTGACTCACAGGGTGATGGCCGTGATGTGGAAAGCTTAGAATAATCAACCCGATCTTTTACACCATATACTTGAACATAGTGCAGAGACATCGTCTGTGCATCGATTGTTTGATCTCGTCGCTTCACAGTCTTGTCTATGTTGTCAATCACCATCTTAAAGCCTGCTGTGTGAATGTTCACTGTTGAGCTGGCTGGCGGCATTTCATGTTCATTCTCTGCACCCTCTGCTGGTGATGACATTGCGATTGGTTCTTGTTGAGAAGCTGTGGAAGATAGACCGGACACGGGAGTTGTAGACACTGTTTTACTGTCTGGAGATGAGGAACTATCTGCTGGTAGCAGCGAGTGGCTACTTGAGGATTCATCAGATTCAGGGAGGTCTGCAATTAAAGTGAAAGGCTGTGGAGTACTCGAGAGCTGTCCTTGTGTGTCAAGATCAGAAGGAATAGGCGAAGGTGGTGCTTCACTGCTGGAACTGCAGGTAGATTGTATTCCATCAACTTCCTGGTCAATAAGTAGGGAGGTGCTCCTGCCAGTGGAGACCTATACAACACAAATTCAATACAAGTCATATCTTCATATCTATTCTTATCATCTGAAAAAAGAACACATGCAGCTAGTATGCATGCATGGACTCAACATTAGCGTCATAATAACTTATATATAAACATATTCATGTGCATATGCGCATATCAATTAAGACCGGTATTAGTACAAACTGTAAATAATTATTGCTTAGAGTTTAAATCCTTGCAGACCCTGACTAATTTGGGGGATGGGCAGATTGGCGTGATTCGTATGCATACATACAATGTACATACTAAAGAGTTGTCAACTTACAGTAGTATCCATTGCATTAAGATCCATTGATGATTCGACAACTGACTTCCACTGCAAGACTTTTTCATCAAACCCTTCACCCAATCGGTCAACAATTTTGATGGTACGTCCATGGGATAGACACAAGCCAACTTTCTGCAAACGATCATACACCTGTATACGTAAAATCATGCACACCAATGGACGACAATAGTGACGATGATATTAATTGCTCATTATGACTTACTCTTTTTGAGGCATGGCCTGAATACAAGATCAACGACACAATCTGTTGAATGAGAGACGAAATAGGTCTGCGATGCTTGCATAACACAGCAATTAAAACTCCTACGATGGCTTTCTGATTTTTTCGAGGTTTCCTTGTTTTTGTACACGAAAGAAGCAGGTCAGTCAATGTAGGAGCTAGCTCCCTAGCCTCATTCAGTAGCTCTTCCCAAGTGAAGCTCTTAAGCTTGTTGGGGTGCTTGTTGCGCAGCACAAATGCAGATTTGTCAGAGCAAAGATTAGCAACTTCATGTCTCAATGACACCCCCATTCCTTTGACGATATACTTTCGTATTATGCGATCACTCATACACCTTCTTGCAAGGGCACACCTACTTCCTCGGGCTAACGGCCGACAAAGTTTTCTGCGCCTAGGAGTCATGATGTAGGTCCTTGGCTTTTTTTTGTAAAACAATGTGACCTATATAAGAGGTTTTATATGCTAACTATATCAGAATATTAGACTGTCTAGCTATAGTACTTACTGAAACATCTGGAGATTCGGTAGGCACAGACTCAACAGTAGAACGTGGCCTCTTTCGAGATCTTGGCGAAACAGAATGGCTGGTGTGGACTGGACGAGTACTTTCACTACTGCAATGTAGATCTAGCTGCTTTTGAACTTTACTTTCGATAGTTTCTCTCAACTCTCTCACCCGTTTCTCTTGGACTGATAGTCTCTCTAGTTCTCTGAAGCATGATTTACACACGTACCCTTCTTGAAATTTCTGCAAATCTAGGCGTGAACGGCTGGTTCCCTGGGCAATGTCCGTCAAGACAGCACAGCAGAGATCACTTGAAGACAGAGAGCGTCTGTTTTTCTTGTTCGCCTCTACATCAACTCCACACACTCGACAAAGGCTCATCGCTAGCGCTAGAAGATGGTGGCAACAAACGTCGATCGTCTCTGAAATACACGCCGGGCGCCGCAAATTCTTCGCACCCGCGGATTTAGCGGTTTATTGTTACGCAACAATGAACAATAATTGCATTCCGCTGGCACAAGTCGTTGTACGCGAAGTCACCAGACCCTCCTTTCCCTTGGGATTGGGGGGTGTGGCTTGCGAGACTAGGTAAAGATCATCGTACAAAATTCTATCAGCATCATCTCTGCATTTCGCATCTCTTTTTATCTTTACCTATTTCTGTGGAAAATTTCATTACTAGTTCACCCCCCCCCATTTGAATTGACCCTTGTCCTCCTTTCATGTTACCGTGTTTATGCAAATAAAATGCAAAATCTAATTAGCGCAGCATTCTAGGACTTCTCATAATACATCTTAATGTAGAGCATGACGACCTTTACCAGAAAATTGCGCTAATTTAAAATTGTAATTTTTTTTAGCTTGTGCTCTATTAGCATAAACACGGTATACACTAAACGCATACCTCATTCACACACGATTCTCCAGATTGGCTCCCTCTCTGTGACAGTCTCCAGCTGTGGCACTCGTCAGCTCCTTGTCTCTCAGCCGGGTGGGACCTACGTTCCCTTCTCCTATCTCCCCCCCCCCTCCCCCTTCTGCTCTCCGACCAGCGCCAGTGGATCCACTCTAACTACACCAACCAGTTCAAGCATAGCCTCTCCTCTCCCCCTTACTCCAACATCCACAACCACTATACGGTGAGGTGATTTCTTTAAAAGTGTGAAGCAGTGTTCTCCCTGCTCCAGTACCGTACTTAATCTAATACTACGTATGGAAAAACATAGTAATTTCAATTTTGAAAAACGTGAGCTTTTCTTGTAAAGATCGTCAATCGCTCCTATAATGCACGTCATGAGAATTCGTAAAATGCTAATTTCTTACATTAAATTGGATCATACGTTGTATTCGATTAACTACGGTATATGTAAACTAGTTTACTCCGATATCCATAACCACTGCAGTGAGGGGACCTTTACATTATTACAGATTCCCTACACACTATCCTAACTATATCTATTAATTTGCTACTGTATCCTTCACTTTGGTTACTAGTCTCTGGACTGAGTAGCCAATTTTTATCATTGTTTTCTTTACAGCCTTGCTGTAAGTATCAGCAGTGATTGGTAAATTAATGTATTTGAGAAATTAGCTATACAAGATTTGATAAGGTTTGGGAACCTCTGTAGTGAATGATCTTCCTAGCATATATAGCATGGCATGTATATACATTGTATAAGGACTTAGGCATATTGGCCCTGCGCACCCTACAGTCATGGAATATCCTTTCATCGCATTCAGGGACACATAATAATTATTATAAAGCGATATTGATGTACTATATGTATACAGTAGCAATAATAGTATTACTATGCTACGATGTTTGAATTGTCATGTGTGTATTACAGTAAGGCCAGACCAATTTAATTTGTTGTTGCTCGGATATTGTGAGGTAAAAATTGGAGCGAGCGATCGAAAAAAAAAGAAAAAAAAGCAATTAATTGGGTGTGGTTATAGACCACAATCTAATTAAGACAGACTAATGTGACTATTTAGGACCAGGAAATCAAGATAGAATACAAAAACCACTCTACTGTACATAAGCTCCACCCAACTTAATTAAATTTTTTTTTTTTCTGTTTGCCCAAAAATTGGAGCGAGCGAATCCGTGCAACAACTTATTTAATTGGTCTGGCCTAATGTACATGCAGCGGTTTACAAGCTGCATAACTACAAATTGTATGATCTTGTTATCACATAAATAATCATGGTCATGATACATACTGAAGAGAGCCCTTGTCTTCATTGCTGTGTTATTTTTTAACAACAATAATATTATTGTTGTGATGTAATTATAGTGCTTTTGACACGACAAGAGTAATTTACACTATAGTGGATCTTTTTTCGTTCACATCTTCAAACACTAATCTAAGTCTGATACACTTGGCAGAAAAAATTGTCCAAAGAAGCCTAGCTGTGTGCCAAAAAATGAGAATTATGAGGGCAATTTTCCTCCTAGTTGTAGCTAGCTGTGTTGCTTGTCAACAGCTTCCACTAAACTATAGTGGCAGGTCAGTGGCAGGAGCTGGAGCAGGAATGTGTCCAGATACACAGGATCTGAGGGAAGACATTCAGCAAGATATCTGTTCACTCATCAATAGTAGTGTACTCTCTGCTTTGAGGACTGGGCCAGGATATGGAGCCTGTGGCTGTGGTGGTCCTGGATGGAGAAGAATTAACTGCCTATCTCAATATGTCTGACTCAACACAGACTTGCCCACCAGCTTGGGAGCTCATTGCTACTCCAAGAAGATCCTGTGCTAGACCCTCTAGTGCTGGCCTCCGGAGCTGTTATTCAGCTATATTCCCTACTCAAGGCATTCAATACTCTCAGGTCTGTGGAAGAATCATTGGATATCAGGTTGGACAACCAGAAGCATTCATTCTTAGTGGAGGGTGCACAATTGATGAACGATATGTTGATGGAGTGAGTCTGACTTATGGAAGTCCACGACAGCATATTTGGACATTTGCTGGTGCATTAGATGAGGCATACAGTGATAGTGTAAGCAAATGTTCCTGTACTGACCCATCACTTCCCAATACCACACCATCACCATCATTTGTTGGCAATGATTACTTCTGTGAGACTGGTGTGCCACCAGGTCAAGGTTGGAACAGTATCTTTTATGCTGATGATCCCCTATGGGACGGTCAAGGTTGCGGTCCAACTAGCACATGCTGCACATTCAACAATCCACCATGGTCTTGTCAACAACTACCTCAGTCAACTACCGTACTCGCTCTAATTATCCGAACGGCCAAAAATAATTATTGATATCGCCGTTCGGTGCTAAATAGAAAGTAAATAAATTCGGGCAATGGTTTGTTCGAGTATAAATAGAACGGATCCGGTGCAAATGGAGAAAGCACTATTATAGCGACGAAGAAACAGCAGTCGATGTCCAACTATAGGTTTATCGTTGTCAGCTCTAGAGTTCTCAGTATCGCTGTGCTCTCAGGAGCGATTGCCGTCTGTGTCTGTGTTACCTTTCCGCTCTTATATGCTGTCCAAGATGTGGTAGCCACACTCTTCGATGAACGTGGAAGAGTTGTCTTGAGCTCCTGCCATGCCGTACCGCGTGGCCGTTCGGTTGATTTAGATCGGGTGAGAAAACTTGAAATTCAAGATGTTCGACGAATTAGGAAGGAAATAAATTACTTAAACTTGCCGTTCGGGCTATTAGAATGTTCGAATAATTAGAGCGAGTACGGTAATGCTGATCTGGAAGTCAGATTGTGCTCAATTAATTCTGCATATTATGAAAATACTCCAGTAGAGCTGATTGAGATTTATGTCAAGTGAAGTTTCTAGATTCACTGAGACTGTCCAGACAATATAAAAATAGTAATACATAATAGAACTATTACCATTTGGTAGCAGTTACCGTAGCAACATAATTTTCAACCCCAAATTGTGGGATAGTTAGTGGTGCTAGAGGGTTATTAGTATGTTAACGGGTCAGTAGTGACTGCTACCAAAGTAGTTAGATGTTGGTTTTGCAATTCTACTCGCGGCTTTGCTGCTTCATAGAATATGCAAAACCAACATCTAACAACTATCATAATATTATAGTATTGCATGTATTAGATTTAATAATGTATCACGGGCCCGGATAGCAACTGAGAACTAGTAATAATGATTGTGTATCCCATTCAGCAAAATTTAAATCGAATAAAAATGAATCACAAAATTAATTACACTGCTATTGTATATATAGCAGGAAATTTCACCAGGCCTTTAGAAAATTGTTGCTGATTTGGTCAAAAGCTTTCATTAAGTATTTTTAATTGGCCTATGTTTAATGATTAATTTTTACTGCATTAGCAAAAAATTTGTGTACAAATGTCGAGGTAGCTGGGCTTGGCAAAATTTGAATAATATATTGTTATACCGTAATGTTTTGTTATTACATGGCGTGGCATTGTAGATGTTGCCCACTAGCTCATTGAATCAAATATTAATTTATAATAATATTATTACGAGGGTGGTAATATTGTTTACATTTATGATACATGCACACACTACACTGTATTTGTAATTATCACCCAAACATCACCATTATAATATAATTATAGTACAGTGAACTCATATGAAGTGATACTGGTATACTCTATGTATGGCAGCAATAGTAATGATGTTGAATCATCATGTGTAATAATAATATTATGCAGTGATTTACAAGCTGACTAAGGTTTTGTAGCCATATAAGCAACCATATGCATGGTCTTGATACGTGTCAAGTGAGCTCTTGTCATTATTGGCATGCTATTTTAACACTACCATAACAATAATATTATTGTGATGGTACTTCTGACAAAATGTGAGTAATTTATACTAATGGATCTTTGTTATTCAAAGCTAATCTTGTACGATTTCAGAAAGTAGTCTAAATCTGACACACTTGGCAGGAAAAAGTTGTCCAAGATTACTCTCTATAGTAGAGCTTAGTAGTGTTGCACAAAAATGAAAATCATAAGGGCAATTTTCCTCCTAGTTGTAGCTAGCTGTGTTATTTGTCAACAACTTCCACTAAAGTACAGGTCAGTACTAGGAGCTGGAGCAGGAATGTGTCCAGATACACAGTATCTGAGGGAAGCCATTCAGCAAGACATCCGTTCACTCATCAACAGTAGTATAGTCTCTGCATTGAGGACTAGGATTGGATATGGAGCCTGTGGCTGTGGTGGTCCTGGATGGAGAAGAGCTGCCTATCTCAATATGTCTGACCCAATACAGACTTGCCCACCAGCTTGGGAGCTCATTACTACTCCAAGAAGATCCTGTGCTAGACCATCTAATGCTGGCCTCCGGACCTGTTATCCAGCTATGTTCCCTACTCAAGGCATTCAATACTCTCAGGTCTGTGGAAGAATCATTGGATATCAGGTTGGACAGCCACAAGCATTTGTTCTTCAAAATGTTAATCAACCACAAACGATTAATGGTCCATATGTTGATGGAGTGAGTCTGACTTTTGGAAGTCCACGACAGCACATTTGGACATTTGCTGGTGCAATAGACGAGGCAGGTGGCAGTGATGATGAAAGCAGATGTACCTGTACTGACTCATCACGTCCCAATCCTCCACCGTCATTTGTTGGCAATGACTACTTCTGTGAGACTGGTGTACCACCAGATCAAAGATTTACGAATTATATTATGTTCTATCCTAATGATCCCCTGTGGGATGGTCAAGGTTGTGGTCCAACTAGCACATGCTGCACATTCAACAATCCACCATGGTTTTGTAAACAACTACTTCAGTCAACTAATGCTGATCTGGAAGTCAGACTGTGCTCACTTGATGGTGCAGATTATGAAAATACTCCGATAGAGCTGATTGAGATTTATGTCAAGTGAAGTCTCTATAGACTCACTGAAACTGTTCAGACAATACAAAAACAGCAATATACATAATAGAACTATCAGTTAATTGCGTGTATACTAGACTTATAGTAATGTATAACTGAGGACTAATAATAATGTGTACTCCATTAAGCAAAATTTGAAATTGGGCATGCTATTAATTTTTGTTGATATAATAAAATTTACTCTGTGAATCACAAAATTAATTATACCGGTGCTGTATAGCTGGAAATTTTCACTAGGAGAATTTTTTGCTGATTTCGCCACTATAATAGCTCTCATTAGCAAAATTAATTATTATTACTGGCCTGTGCTAATGATTATTGGCAAACATTTCTGTAATATAAAGGTAGCTATATATAGACTCCGACTGAAATTGTCTCTAGGCCCTGAGAAAATTTTGCCCCTTTCATCGTCAGTTAATTCTCATTGGTAAAATTTATTATTGGCCTGTGCTAATGATTATATTGGTAAACAATTCTGTAACATAAGCTATATGTAGGCTTGGCAAAATTAATTGTATCTTGTAAACATATAGTACTGCAATGTTTTGTTACTACCTGTAGTCTGAATTTTGCCCACTAGCTTACTGTATAATAATATTATCATGAGGGTGGTGATAATTAATTGTTTGCATTTACTGGTGTACTGTACATATGGCTGCAATAATTATTATTGTGCTATGATGTTGAGTCAAGCCGATTTACAATATTGAGTATCGTACGTTTTTGTTGACATGCCCATTGATTGTGTGTACACATGTGTACCATGATCAATTATTGCTCTGCACATGCTCATAGCGAACAACCATCAGTGGTGGTGAACATGTGATAATATGCTCAAGAGAGCTCTTTATTATTGGTAACATTACCACTACAAATTATGCTAATAGATCTTTCTTGTAATTTCACATGCATGTATTTAAAACGTACAATAACATGTAGTCTAAGTCTGACTCACTTGGCAGAAGTCCGAAGTTACCTGACTAGTAATTAGCAGTGTCGCACAAAAATTGAAAATGAAACTATGATAGCAATTTTCCTCCTAGTTGTAGATAGCTGTGTTACTTGTCAACAGCTTCCAATAAACTACTATATTATTGGTGATGATCACTTCTGTGAGACTGGTGTGCCACCAGGTCAGCCTTGGATTGATGATAGTAGATTCTTTGCTGATGATCTTCTGTGGGATAGTCAAGGTTGTGGTCCAACTAGCACATGCTGCACATTCAACAATCCACCATTGTTTTGAAAACAACTACCTCAGTCAACTAATGCTGATCTCGAAGTCAGACTCTGCTCATCTTTCTGTTAATACTGCAATAGAGCTGTTGAGACGTAGCTAGCATTTAATTTATTGCATGTTCCAATAGATAGTATAAATTGCACTAAGTTGGACGGTCACTGTTTTACCAGGAAAGCATATTACCATATTATTCCAAATTAAAGCTAAATCTGTGAACAATCATAAGCAGGGGCAGATCTAGGCTGGTTCCCAGGGTGCCTGTGAAATCCCCCCCCCCCCCCCCCCCACCTCATAGCCACTTGAGTGGCAGTGACTTAATTGCTTCAGTGGAACCCCAGGCTTCAAATCAACAAGCTATCTGACATACATGCATTTGAGCACAAAAAATTTATACAAAAATGTCGAGTTCTAGTAGTTCATCGCCATGCTCTTGTACTTGCTGCCCATTTGTGGGCATGGTATTTCAAAAATGAGTGTGGTCTAAATTTGATTTGTATGTATACCTAATTGGTGAACCTCCCCCCACTTGATAGGAGTACGTGTACCACTAGTGTATGATGACTTAGTTACTGGTGTGTGGTCCAAACTTGTGTATGACCTCTGCTATACCTTCCATCCCAATTAATTAGCCCCACAAGAATGTGGATCCACTCTAACCACACGGACTAGTTCAAGCATAGCCCCCTTACTCTGACATCCACAGCCACCGTGGTGAGGTGACTTTTATTAAGAGTGAACCAGTGTTCTCCCCTCCCCAGTATATGTAAACTATGAGCCTCTCCTCTCCCCCTTACTCCAACATCCATAGCCACTATAATGAGGTGATTTTTATCAAGAGTGAACCAGTGTTCTCCCTGCCCCAGTATACGTAAGGCAGGTATCAAGAATCAAGTATGCATGGCCAGTAATCGAGGTCAAAGTGCAGTCCATGTTTGTCTCTAATTGGCCCTTATATAACTCGGAAAATCTGTGGGTCGGTAATTTGATGATTAATGCAATCCCTTGATGCTCGTTACTGTTGTATCTGACTCCTCTGCATTAACTAATCTTCCAGGAAGTTATTTATAATTAGGAATCTGGAATATACTTATTTTCTTCGTGCTAATGACTAAAAAGGGTCACGAACTGCAGTTTTGGTTATCGATTCATTTTGTATAGTGGACCGGCACGTACTATGTGTGTCGGCCCAGCTATAATATTATGGTTTGTAATTTCTATGCTGCTAATAGTGTATACAGATTCAATTTGCCGGTATGACTCAATATATAAGTAGGGATGGCCCGGATATGCCATGATATATGTAATACACTAATAATATAATATAATATTAGATGATGATAATGTGGGACTCAGCTTTTAATAGGCATTCTGTACAATGGCTATAAATTGGACAATCCATTCCCTCTGCGTATAGCTAAAGAAAAGAGCTTTAATTTTTCTTTGAGGACGAGGAACTAACACACTTGGAAGAGCTGCTTTATCACAAGCTTAGTAGTATTGCATAAGAAATGAGGATTGTGAAGGCAATTTTCCTCCTAGTTGTAGCTAGCTGTGTTGCTTGTCAGCAGCTTCCACTAAACTATAGTGCCAGGTCAGTGGCAGGAGCTGGAGCAGGAATGTGTCCGGACACACAAGACCACGTGGAACATATCAGGCAAGGGATTGATTCACTTTTCGAAAGTGTGGTGCTGCCTACACTAAATCAACCCTGTATCTGTGGAGGTCCTGGATGGAGAAGAGCTGCCTATCTCAATATGTCTGACCCAACACAGACTTGCCCACCAGCTTGGGAGTTCATTACTACTCCTAAAAGGTCCTGTGCTAGACCCTCTAGTGCTGGCTACAACTCATGTAATTATTCAGTTATGTTCCCTACTCAAGGCATTCAGTACTCTCAGGTCTGTGGAAGAATCATTGGATATCAGATTGGACAACCACAAGCTTTCATTCTTGGTGAAAACCGCACTATTCTATTCTAGCGGAGGGCGCATTATTGATGTTCGCTATATTGATGGAGTGAGTCTGACTTATGGAAGTCCACGACAGCACATTTGGACATTTGCAAATGCATTAGATGAGGCAGATCCTTATAATGACAGAAGCAGATGTACCTGTACTGACTCATCACGTCCCAATCCTCCACCATCATTTGTTGGCAATGACTACTTCTGTGAGACTGGTGTGCCACCAGGTCAAAGTTTCAACCACAGTGTCTTCTATCCTAATGATCCCCTATGGGATGGTCAAGGTTGTGGTCCAACTAGCACATGCTGCACATTTAACAATCCACCATGGTTTTGTAAACAACTACCTCAGTCAACTAATGCTGATCTGGAAGTCAGGCTGTGCTCACATAATTCTGCACGTTATGCAAATACTCCGATAGAGCTGGTTGAGATTTATATCAAATGAAGGCTCTAGACTTACTGAAACTGTCCAGACAATGCAAAAACAGTAATACATAATAGAACTATTAGTCCATTGCATTTGCATGCGCTAGATTTAGTAATGTATCACCATTGATAGCAACTGAGGACTACTAGTAATGTATCCCATTCAGTAAAAGTTTAAATCAAGCGTGCTAATAATTTTTTTGTTGATGTAATAAAATTTACTCTGTGATTCACAAAATTAATTACACCGCGGTACTGTATAGCCGAAAATTTCACTAGGCCCTGAGAAAATTTTGCCGATTTCGCCGTCAGCTCTCATTGTTAATTTATTATTGGCCTATGCTAATGATTATTGGCTGTAATATAAAGATAGTTATAGGCCTGGAAAATTTGTATTTTGTAAATATATAGTACTGCAATGATTTGTTACTACATGTAGTCTAAATTTTGCCCACTAGCTTACTGTATAATAGTATTATTATGAGGGTGGTAATATTATTTACATTTATGGTACACACATGCAGTGTCACTTAGTCTACTGTAACGCTGTGTTTTATAATTACCCTAACATTACCATCATGCACAGTGAATTTATGGAACACCGATATTGGTGTACTGTACATATGGCTGCAATAATAATTATTGTGCTATGTTGTTGAGTTAAGCCGATTTACAATTGTTGTTGGTTCATGAGTATCGTACGTTTTTGTTACCACGCCCGTTGATTGTGTATACACGTGCATGTACAATGATTGATTATTGCTCTGCACGTGCTCATAGCGAACAACCGTCAATGATGGTGAATATGTAATAATTTACTCAAGAGAGCTCTTGTTATTATAATAATAATTGGTAACATTACCACTACAAATTATGCTAATAGATCTTTTTTGTAATTTCATATTCAACAATCCACCATGGTTTTGTAAACAACTACCTCAGTCAACTAATGCTGATCTGGAAGTCAGACTCTGCTCATCTAATTCTGTTGATTTTGAAAATACTGCAATAGAGCTGTTGAGATATAGCATTTAATTTATTGCATGTTCCAATAGATAGTATAAATAACACTAAAGGCTTTTTGGTTGGACTGTTTTACCAGGAAAGCATATTATTCCAAATTAGATCTTTGGAAGCTAAATCTGTGAACAATCATAAGCAGGGGCGGATCTAGGCTGGTTCCCAGGGTGCCTGTGAACCCCCTCCCCCCCCCCCCCCCCCCCCCCCCCCCCCCACAACCACCTCATAACCACTTGAGTGGCAGTGTGGAGCCCCAGGCTTCAAATCAACAAGCTATCTGACATACATGCATTTGAGCACAAAAAATTAATACGAAACTATCGAATTCTCTTGATCTAGCAGTTCATCACCATGCTCTTGTACTTGCTGCCAATTTGTGGGCATGGTGTTTCAAAAATGAGTGTGGTCTAAATTTGATTTGTATGTATACTTAATTGGTGAATCTCCCCCAACTGGCATGAAAGGAGTGTACCACTAGTGTATGATTGACTTGGTTACTAGTGTGTGGTCCAAACTTGTCACTGTATGACCTCTGCTACCTTTCATCCCAATTAATTAATCCCACAAGAATGTGGATCTACTCTAACTACACGGACTAGTTCAAACATAGCCTCTCCTCTCCCCCTTACTCCAATATCCATAGCCACTATAGTGAGATGATTTTTATCAAGAGTGAACCAGTATTAATTCTCCCTGGCCCAGTGTACATAAGGCAGGTATCAAGTATCCAGTATGGCCAGTAATCGAGGTCAAAGTGCTATCCATGTTTGTCTCTAATTGGCCCTTATATAACTCGGAAAATCTGTGGGCCGGTAATTTGAAGATTAATGCAATCCCTTGATGCTCGTTACTGTTGTATCTGACTCCTCTGCATTAACTAATGTTCCATGAACTTGTTTATAATTAGGAATCCTAATTTTCTTCGTGCTAATGACTAAAAAGGGTCACGAACTGCAATTTTGGTAATTGTATAGTGGACCGGCGCGTATGTGTGTGTCGGCCCAGCTATAATATTATGGTATGTAATTTCTATGCTGCTAATAGAGTAAACAGATTCAATTTGCCAGTATGACTCTATATATAAGTAGGGATGGTCCCAGATATGCCATGATAATTATATGTAATACAATACAAAAGTTAATATTAGATGTTAATAATGTGGGACGCAGCTTTTAATAGGCATTCTGTACAGTGGCTATAAATTGGACAATCCATTCCCTCTGCGTATAGCTAAAGAAAAGAGCTTTTTCTTTGAGGACAAGGAACTAACACACTTGGAAGAGCTGCTTTATCACAAGCTTAGTAGTGTTGCATAAGAAATGAGGATTGTGAAGGCAATATTCCTCCTAGTTGTAGCTAGCTGTGTTGCTTGCCAACAGCTTCCACTAAACTATAGTGGCAGGTCAGTGGCAGGAGCTGGAGCAGGAGTGTGTCCAGATACACAAGACCATGTGGAACAAATCAGGCAAGGGATTGATTCACTTTTTGAAAGCACAGTGCTGCCTACACTAAATCGACCCTGTATCTGTGGAGGTCCTGGATGGAGAAGAGCTGCCTATCTCAACATATCTGACCCAACACAGACTTGCCCACCAGCTTGGGAGCTCATTACTACTCCAAGAAGGTCCTGTGCTAGACCCTCTAGTGCTGGCTACAACTCATGTAATTATTCAGTAATGTTCCCTACTCAAGGCATTCAGTACTCTCAGGTCTGTGGAAGAATCATTGGCTATCAGGTTGGACAACCACAAGCTTTCATTCTTGGCGAAAACCGCACTATTGATGGTCGCTATGTTGATGGAGTAAGTCTGACTTATGGAAGTCCACGACAGCATATTTGGACGTTTGCAAATGCATTAGATGAGGCAGGTGCTGGTAATGATGCAAGCAGATGTACCTGTACTGACTCATCACGTCCCAATCCTCCACCATCATTTGTTGGCAATGATTACTTCTGTGAGACTGGTGTGCCACCAGGTCAAGGTTGGAGCCACAATATCTTCTATGCTGATGACCCCCTGTGGGATGGTCAAGGTTGTGGTCCAACTAGCACATGCTGCACATTCAACAATCCACCATGGTTTTGTAAACAACTACCTCAGTCAACTAATGCTGATCTGGAAGTCAGACTTTGCTCGCTTGATTCTGCATTTTTTGAAAATACTCCGATAGAGCTGATTGAGATTTATGTCAAGTGAAGTCCAGACAATACAAATTTAGAATGGAATGCATAATAAAGCTAGTCGATTACGTGCCATAATATTATAGGATTACGTGTATTAGATTTAGTATTGTATCATCATAGCAACTGAGGACTCTGTAGAATGTGTATCCCATTCAGCAAAAATTTGAAATTAAGCATGCTATTAATTTTTATCGATGTAATTAAATTTACTCTGTGAATCATAAAATTAATTACACCGGTAGAAAACTTTTTGCTGATTTCGCCACCAGCTCTCATTGGCAAAATTAAGTTTTGGCCTATGCTAATGATTATTGGAAAACTTTTAATTACCACATCAAAAATTTGTGTACAAATGTAAAAATAGATGTACTTGGCAAAATTCCTATAATACTATAGCAATGTTTTGTTACTACACGGCATGGCATGGCATTGTAGATGTTGCCCACTAGCTAATTGATATTAATAATTACTGTATTATGAGGGTGGTACCGTATAGTGGGAAATTTTCGAGGGAGAAAACTTTCGCGGATCGGTAGGAAGGAGCATTTCGTGGAGAAAACTTTCGTGGAATACTAAAACTGGTCCCATAGTGGGTGTGGCATGCCTAGAGTTTTGTGGAGAAAACTTTCGCAGATGGCTGAAAAATCGCGAAATTCGTGAAAGTTTTCTCCCTTGAAAGTTTCCCGCTATACGGTAATAATATTGTTGTTTACATTAAATTTTATGGTACACACACTACACTGTATTTTGTAATTACCCAAACATCATTATACAATGGATTTGTGGAACTCCTATAAAGCAATACTGATATACCGTATATTGTTATAGTACTATGATATCAAGTCATCATAATATGTGTGTATACACAGTGCATGGTTACAAGATGACTATATGAATTTTTTTTGCGACGCAAATAACCATGGTCATATGCTCAAGGGAGCTCTTATCATCATTGGTATGTTATTTTTAACATTGCCATAACAATTGTGATATAGTGCTTGTACATGTGATGGGTCTTTCTTATAATTTCAAAACTAATAATTGTGCATGTTCAGAAAGTATGATATGCTTGGCAGAAAAAAATTCTCCAGTGATTATCCTCTAGTAGAGCTTAGCGGTGTTGCACAAAACTTATGAGGGTAATTTTCCTCCTAGTTGTAGCTAGCTGTGTTGCTTATCAACAGCTTCCGCTAAACTATACTCTAAGATCAGTAGCAGGAGCTAGAGCAGGAATGTGTCCAGATACACAGGATCTGAGGGAAGCCATTGAGCAAGACATTCATTCACTCATCAACAGTAGTGTGCTATCTGTGTTGGGGACTGGGCCAGGATATGGAGCCTGTGGCTATGGTAATCCTGGATGGAGAAGAGCTGCCTATCTCAATATGTCTGACCCAACACAGACTTGCCCACCAGCTTGGGAGCTCATTACTACTCCAAGAGATCCTGTGCTAGACCTTCTAGTGCTGCCGGTCAGACCTGTTATTCAGCTATGTTCGATCCTACTCAGAGCATTCAATACTCTCAGATCTGTGGAAGAATCATTGGATATCAATTTGGACATCCACAAGCATTCCATTTTAGTCAAGGGTGCACTATTGATGAACAATATGTTGATGGAGTGAGTCTGACTTATGGAAGTCCGCGACAACACATTTGGACATTTGCAAATGCATTAGATGAGGTAAGTGGTGGTAGTGTAACCGGATGTACCTGTACTGACTCATCACGTCCCAATCCTCCACCGTCATTGGTTGGCAATGATTACTTCTGTGAGACTGGTGCGTCACCAGGTCAACGTTGGAGTTATACCTTCTATGCTGATAATCCCCTGTGGGATGGTCAAGGTTGTGGTCCCACTAGCACATGCTGCACATTCAACAATCCACCATGGTTTTGTAAACAACTACCTCAGTCTACAAATGCTGATCTGGAAGTCAGACTGTGCTCGTTTCAGTCCGCATATGTCGAAAATACTCCGATAGAGCTGATTGAGATTTATGTCAAGTGAAGTCACTAGACTCACTGAAACAGTCCAGACAATACAAAACAGTAATACATGTATAATTCAACTATTCGATTATGTAGTATTGCATGTATTTGATTTAGTATGTATAAGCATAGCAATTGAGGACTAGTAATAATGACATTATGTGTACCCTATTCAGCAAAAAATTTAATATGAAATTGAGTGTGCTATTATTTTTTTGATGTAACAAAATTTACACTGTGAATCACAAAAATTAATTCTACTGGTATTGTAGACATAATCATTAAAGCATGCAATTAATAGTTCTACGATATTAATTTTTGCCACTAGATCTGGATATTGCCTACTATATAGCTCACTGATATTACTGCATGTGCATGCATTATGAGGCACTGTACGTACTTCCACTATGTAGGATGAAGACTCTGTGTTGACCAAAGGACACCAACAACAGCAGTTGCCTCCACAGCAACAACAGCAGCAGCAGTTGGCTAGAACTGGGTCAGCTTCCTCACCTTCTGCATCGTCATCGAGAGCAGCACCAACGACAACAACGACTACGACAGCCAGGGTGGGATCAACTAGCTCCATGTCCTCCACCTCTACCCCAAGCTCTCCTCTCTCGGCCACCAGGAGAAAAGAGTGAGTGGAGTAGTAATTAGCTCACTTCTCTCAGTAAATAGGAGAAAGGAGTGAGTGTATATATATTCCGTTCCTTTATTACTTTAGTGCAGTTTAGAGCAGTTAATTAAATAAGAGCCGATATAGTTCTTTGACTACTTGGGGGAGTATGCTTCCAGATTCTCCTATCTAGATCATGCCATCACATGCTGTACATGTATATATCCCCCTCTGTGAAAAAATAATTTGGATGTATTGCCCCCCAATTTTTTCATGATTACAATGTCATATACCGTAGATCGGGAAATTTTTACCGTTAAAAATTTTTCGCCAGTTGCTTAGGTGGCGAAAATTAAACGCGCGAAATATTTGAGTAATGTATGACGACCTATACCAAGTTCAGCCTGGCGGCGAAAATTAGACTACACGAAAAATTTACAAGTGAAATATTTTACTGGCGAAAATATCCCGATCTACGGTACTTAAATTTTTAGATCTGATGCCACACCCACTCTTACAATGTGTGATGTGATTGGTCAGCCTCAGAGGAGAAGCCCGACCTCGTCCACGGAGATCGTCGGTCAGATTATCGACCAATCAGAATCATCCTCTGCTGACGGCAATCACAGTAATATTGTTGCACTTTGCACGCTTGAAGGTACGATGATAGTTACATGTGTGTATATTATCATGTATGCTCTCATTAATTTTTGTGAGGTTACTATAATGCCTTAACATAATAATAGTTTATATTATGGCCAGAATTGATTATCTCATGTCTGATATCTTAGAGTGACAATAATTATGGCGCATATACACTGTGCATGACATACGTTTTTCTGCAATTAATTTTGGTCTCAAGTGATTGACATTTTTCATGAGGTTATGAGAGTAGCCATGCATTACTGTTATCTTTGTACTGCATATAGCTATACACATGTACATGTACATGTAGGTGGTATCAGGATGCTGAGGAATGAGGAGAAGCAGTGGGAGCTACAGGTCGACCACAGCCTCTTTGCCATCAAGAAACTGGACAACACTGTGAGTATTATATATGCAGAGTTCTCGATTATTATAGGGGCACCGTGTGTCCATGGGGGGGGGAGCAAATACTGGAATTAGTCGACCTGACTCGATCATGGCCTCTGCAGGGGGGAGGGAGAGGGTAGATCTCTGAACGTGCAATCCGACTCTATACCACAGGAAAAAAAATTAATTTTATGATGGCTAACCCTGTTTACAATTCCACCCACTAACTATATAATATTATAACTGGGGGAATTGATGATTCTGAATCTCTTATTGTGCAGGGCAGTGGGTCTGATGAGATAGTGGTATGTGCGTGGGATGGGATGACATACATCGTCGACCAGCAGAGGAACAGCGTCCGGTTTCAGTTCGAGCAGAATGTCTCTGCCTTTACTGCAGGTACTATGTATAATTATTATGCAGAGGGAGAGGGAGGGAGGGAAAGGGGACCAGAGAGAGAGAAGGGGGGAGGGAGGGAGAGGGGGCCAGGGAGAGAGAGGGGGGCGGAGAGGGAGGGATAGAGAGACCATTGAATGTTGAGTCACAGCTAATAATATTCGAGATAGATCAATAATCAGTATGGGAGCAATTCAAGGATGCGATGATGGGGAAAATTCAAGAAAATTATTATGGTATTACCAATAATATTTGAAAATAATAATTATGATTTTTGCAGGTTACTATGGTACCAGTGGTGGTGAGAATGTTCCCTGCCTGGTCTATAGTACATTCTCTAACAGAGTTTTCATCTATCACAACATCAAACTGCCGTCAGTGGCTTCAACAAATCTCATCACAGCCATGCAAAACAAGGTACAGCCTCATTGGCAGGCCTAGGGTTGTAGCCAGAGGGCGGCCACCCTCCTTTCTGACCTCATGTAGTTTTGTTTCATGTGGTTTTTAAAACTACAATTATAATCCTTTGATATTAATTTTAAGTATATATCACCCCCTTAAAATATGAGCTGGCTACAACACTGATTTTGGATGTTGTCCATTGTTTTGCACTGGGCATACTCATGCAATATTGATGACATAGATGAGTGATCTTCCACAAGAGCTTGTTGATGAGCTGAAAGGCATGAGTGGTAAGTCACATGACTCTTCGATAATTAAATTACCTTCTTAATTACTAAACTCTCTTCCACAGATGAAGAGAAGCAGAAACTGTTTAGACAGTGTTTGTACGATTGGCCAAGTACTCATGAACCATCAATTGAAACAGAATGTGCTGATAGCTAAGTTTTATTGTACATGTATACCTAATGAATATTATTATAATCTATTATTCCATTAGTACTATCTATATAGCTACTAGTTAGGCTATAAGCATGCTTTTGTGCAAAGTATTGTGTAGTTGAACAGGACCCATGCATGTCGCTCAACGTGGCATTGTGTATGCAGTGTATGTGTAGATCATTGAATTTTTCTAATGCATGGCCGGGTTGTTTACGCTGCATGTGAAGGGACTTACAAGATCTATAACCACTGACTTTTTAATTGATAATGCCAGTGGTATAGTGTACCACAATTTTGAGGAAAAGGTTTAGACAAAAGAACAGGGGTGAAGCCCGGGGGAACCAGTGGTCTAGTGCCTCTATGAGGTAATGAGCCAGAGACAGAGATGTGGCTACCTTTGTGTATGGAGGTGTATCATGACCTGTATTATGAGTATCATGCATATCATGGAGGTATGTGTTTCGTGCTGTTTATCATGTATCATGACATACTTCATAATGTAATTTTGTAGCTCAATGAGCTTGTGATTGGCAATGTTGATGGAGTGCTGGCGATTTTCAAGGGAGACAAAGCCACCAAGCCATGGAAGAAATGCTCAGAACTGGGAACTGTGAGTGTACCCCCATCACAATGACATAAGTAACAAATTAATCTTGGTCTCATATGTGGCTAAAATTGATCCAAGTAGCAGTTACTAAATCTTTTCTTGTTTCAGGTGGTGTCTGTGGGGATTGGTGACCTCATGAACTTGAGAAAGGTGTGCACTCCATGACGACCCTTACTTAATGATAATTTGTATCTGTGACGACCTTTACCTACTAACCTGTATCCATTTGATATACAATGTGCTCATTTGCATCAATGCTGAGGGACAGTGCTTCATCTTCAACATAGTCAGCGACTGTGACTCAGCATCGGTAAGTACGCTGCTCCTGATTTCTATTTGCCCTATGACCTTTACCAGAAAATCGTGCTAAAATTTAAAATTTTTTTAGCTTGCGTTCTATTAGCATATAAACATGGTATACACTAAACACACAACCCATTCACACACGATTCTCCAGATTGGCTCTCTCTCTGTGACAGTCTCCAGCGGTGGCACTCGTCAGCTCCTCGTTTCTCAGCCGGGTGGGACCTACGTTCCTTTCTCCTACCTCTCCCCCTCCCCCTTCTACTCTCTGACCAGCGCCAGTGGATCTACTCTAACTACACCAACCAGTTCAAGCATAGCCTCTCCTCTCCCCCTTACTCCAACATCCACAGCTACTACAGTGAGATGACCTTTAGACTAATTGAGTGAATGTTCTTCCCAGCATGCATACTTGTAAGGTATGTCAGCCCTGCAAGCCTTCAGTCTCAGAATATCCTTTCGTCACTTTCAGGGACACATGATTATTATAACTAAAGCGATATACAGATGTACTGTATATGTATGGCAGCAATAATACAATGTATTGTTATAGTACTATGATGTTGAGTCATCATTATGTGTGTATACACAGTGGTTACAATAAGGCTGCCGGAACCGGTCCTGCTGGCAAAAATTGGACCACTTTTTTATAGTTTGGTTGGGTAATGGTCCATAACTGTGTCATGATCAATTGTATGGTAAAGGTCGCTCAAGAAATCACACTGATCGTCCAGACCTAGTACCTCCCCTCCAATAATTCAACTAATTTAGGTATCAGTATCTTTTTGTTCTAGACTCTAGTCCATAGATATGGTTTAGCTAGCTACTGATATGTGGGGAGGTTTCTTTATCTGTATTTCAGCTTTTCTAAGTCCCTTTATAAGTATAAATTGAGCTGTAGTTTTCTGAATCGTACATGTTTAAAATCGTGGTCTCAGAAGCCACCAGAAGCAGTCTCCAATAGTATAAATCACCAACTTTTCCTGGGGGAGCATGCCCCCAGACCCCTGAGTTTTGGCATGCTTATGCATGCCACTGCCCATGCATGCCCATTCTAACTAAATTTGGCCTGACTACATGCATGAAAATTGCCTCCTCCGGCCCTGTACGAGGTGACTATACAAATTATAAGTTTTTTTGCCACACAAATAACCATGGTCATGTGTGCTCAAACGAGCTCTTGTTAACATTGGCATGTTATTTTTAACATTACCATAACATTAGTGATGATATTATAGTGGTATGCACGTCTTCAGAAAGTAGTCTATGTCTGATATACTTGGTAAAAAAAATTATCCAAAGATTATCCTTTAGTATAGCTTAGCGGTATTGCACAAAAATGAGAATCATGAGGGCAATTTTCATCCTAGTTGTAGCTAGCTGTGTTGCTTGTCAGCAGCTTCCACTAAGATCAGTGGCAGGAGCTGGAGCAGGAGTGTGTCCAGATACACAGGATCTGAGGGAAGACATTGAGCAATATATCCGTTCCCTCATCAACAGTAGTGTACTCTCTGCGTTGGAGACTGGATCAGGATATGGAGCCTGTGGCTGTGGTGGTCCTGGATGGAGAAGAGCTGCCTATCTCAATATGTCTGATCCAACACAGACTTGCCCACCAGCTTGGGAGCTCATTACTACTCCAAAAAGATCCTGTGCTAGACCATCTTATGCTTGGTTCCGAACCTGTTATTCAGCTATGTTCCCTACTCAAGGCATTCAATACTCTCAGGTCTGTGGAAGAATCATTGGATATCAGGTTGGACAGCCAACAGCATTCTTGCATAGCAAAAACCGCACCATTAATGAACGCTATGTTGATGGAGTGAGTCTAACTTATGGAAGTCCACGTCAACACATTTGGACATTCGTAAATGCTTTGCAAGAGGCTCATGGCTTCTCTCTGCATGCATGCCCATGCACGCATGGCAATGGACAACAATCCATCAACATACCCTCTTTTGTTGGCAATGACTACTTTTGTGAGACTGGTGTGCCACCAGATCAGCCATTTAACAATACAGTCTTTTATGCCGATGATCCCCTGTGGGATGGTCAAGGTTGTGGTCCAACTAGCACATGCTGCACATTCAACAATCCACCATGGTTTTGTAAACAACTACCTCAGTCAACTAGTGCTGATCTGGAACTCAGACTGTGCTCATTTGATCCTGCATATTATGAAAATACTCCAGTCGAGCTGATTGAGATTTATGTCAAGTAAAGTCTCTAGACTCACTGAAACTGTCCATGCAAACAATACAAAAACAGTAATAATATGCATAATAGAACTATCAGTTAATTGCATGTATACTGAGTAATGTATAACCATAGCAACTGAGCTAGGACTAGTAATAATGTGTACCATATTAAGCAAAATTTGGAATTGAGTGTGCTATTAATTTTGGTTGATATGATAAAATTTACTGTGAATCACAAAATTATTTATACCGTTACTGTATAGCTGAAAATTTTCGCTAGCCATTCAGTAGTGCCAGGGGAATGCTGGTAGACAGTTAGGAAATTGGTAATTAGATAATTAATTGCTTGAAATGCCACAAGAAAATTATTTCATTGATTGTGAGGCACACAAAACCATTCCCTTCCTCCGCCGAGATTCACACCCCATAGTGGCCTGAGTTGGTTGAGTGCAGCTGCTTCTGCAAGCCTAGTCTGAGTTACCATTAATATTAAATTTTATTGTGTTTCATATAATGTAGCTAGCAGAAAGGTGAACTTTTTTTGCTGATTTTGCCACCAGCTCTCATTGGCAAAATTAATTATTGGCCTGTGCTAATGATTATTGGCAAACTTTACCACATTGGCAAAAAAGTAGTGTACAAATGTAAAGGTGGCAGAATTTGGCAAAATTTGTATCTTGTGAATAATATACTGCAATGTTTTGTTATTACATGACATGGCGTTGTAGATGTTGCCCAGTAGCTAATTAACTCATTATTAATTTACTGTATAATATTATTATGAGGGTGGTAATATTGTTTGCACACACTATACCTTAATATTGTAATAATTATTACATCAATTACTATAGTAACAGTGAATTTGTGGAACTCATATGAAGCAATACTGAAATGCTATTAATCATGTATGGCAGCAATAGTAATGATGTTGAGTCATTATGTATAAAATGCAGTGGTTTACAAGCTGACTACAAATCTTATGATTTTATTGCCACGTAAACAACCATGCATGCATGCATGGTTGTGATATGTGTCAAGTGAGCTCTTGTCATTATTGGCATGTTATTTTAACACTACCATAACAAAAATATTATTGTGATGGTACTTGTGACAAAATGTGATTAATTTACACTAATGGGTCTTTGTTATAAAATGAATTCAAAACTAATCTTGCACGATTTCAGAAAGTAGTCTTAAGTCTGACACTCTTGGCAGGGAAAAAGATTGGCTGAAGATTACCCTCTAGTAGAGAGCTTAGTATAGTTTGCACAAAAACGAGAATCATGAGGGAAATTTTCCTCCTAGTTGTAGCTAGCTGTGTTGCTTGTCAACAGCTTCCACTAGACTATAGTAGCAGGTCAGTAGCAGGAGCTGGAGCAGGAATGTGTCCAGATACACAAGATCTGAGGGAAACCATTGAGCAAGACGTTCGTTCACTCATCAACAGTAGTGTACTCTCTGCATTGGAGACTGGGCCAGGATATGGAGCCTGTGGCTGTGGAGGTCCTGGATGGAGAAGAGCTGCTTATCTCAATATGTCTGACCCAACACAGACTTGCCTACCAGCTTGGGAGCTCATTACTACTCCAAGAAGATCCTGTGCTAGACCTTCCAATGCCGGTACCTACTCGTGTTATTCAGCTATGTTCCCTACTCAAGGCATTCAGTACTCACAGGTCTGTGGAAGAATCATTGGATATCAAAAGGGACAACCACAAGCATTCGGTGGTAGCAGTGGGCGCTCTATTGATGAACAATATGTTGATGGAGTGAGTCTGACTTATGGAAGTCCACGTCAACACATTTGGACATTTGCAAATGGATTGCAAGAGGCTCAAGGCTACTCTCCGTCTAAATGTCCATGTGCGAATAGCAATGAGCAAACTACTATCAATATACCATCTTTTGTTGGCAACGACTACTTCTGTGAGACTGGTGTGCCACAAGGTCAGCAATTTAACAATGCAGCCTTCTATGCTGATGACCCCCTGTGGGATGGTCAAGGTTGTGGCCCAACTAGCACATGCTGCACATTCAACAATCCACCATGGTTTTGTAAACAACTACCTCAATCAACTGACGCTGATCTGGAAGTCAGACTCTGCTCAATTGATACCACATATTATGAAAATACTCCGATAGAGCTGGTTGAGATTTATGCCAAGTGAAGGCTCTGGACTCACTGAAACTATCCAGACAACATAAAAACAGAATTAACTATTAGTCCATTGCATGTACTAGATTTAGTAATGTATCTGACTGATAGCAACTGAGGACTATTAATAATATATCCCATTCAGCAAAATTTTAAATTGAGTGTGTTATGTATTAAATTTTTTGCTGATGTAATATTTACTCTGTGATTCATAAAATTAGTTACACCGGACCGGGTACTGTGTAGCCAGAAATTTTGCTAGGCCCTGAGAAAGTTTTGCTGATTTCACTGTCAGCTCTCATTGGTAAAATTTATTATTGGCCTGTGTTAATAACAATTCTGTAATGTAAAGGTAGCTATAGGCTTGGAAAAATTAATTGTAGCTTGTAAATATATAGTACTGCAACGTTTTGTTACTACATGTAGTCTGAATTTTGCCCACTAGCTTACTATATAATAATATTATTATCATGAGGGTGGTAATATTGTTTGCATTTATGGTACATACACTACTGTAACACTATGTTTTATAATTATACCCAAACATTACCGTCGTGTACAGTGAATTTATGGAACACCAATACTGGTGTACTATATATACATATGGCTGCAATAATTATTATTGTGGTTTGATATTGAGTCAAGCCGATTTACAGTATTGTTGGTTCATGAGTATCGTACATTTTTATTGACACGCCCGTTGATTGTGTGTACACATGCATGTACCATGATCAATTATTGCTCTGCACATGCTCATAGTGAACAACCGTGTATCAGTGGTGGTGAACATGTGATAATGTGCTCAAGAGAGCTCTTGTTATTATTGGTAACATTACCACTACAAATTATGCTAATACATCTTTTTTTGTAATTTCACATGCACATATTTAGAATGTACAATAATATGTAGTCTAAGTCTGACTCACTTGGCAGAAATCTGAAGATTACCCGACTAGTAGAGTTTTAATTAGCAGTATCACACAAAAAATTGAAAATGAAACTATGATAGCAATTATTTTCCTCCTAGTTGTAGCTAAACCAGTGTTCTCCCCGCCCCAGTATATGTAAACTAGTTCAAACTGAGCCTCTGCTCTCCCCCTTACTCTCCAACATCCATAGCCACTATGGTGAGGTGACTTTTATCAAGAGTGAACCAATATTCTCCCTGCCCCAGTACATGTAAGGCAGGTATCAAGAATCCAGTATGCATGGCCAGTAATCGAGGTCAAAGTGCTATCCATGTTTGTCTCTAATTGGCCCTTATATAACTCGGAAAATCTGTGGGCCGGTAATTTGATGATTAATGCAATCCCTTGATGCTCTTTACTGTTGTATCTGACTCCTCAGCATTAACTAATCTTCCATGAACTTGTTTATAATTAGGAATCCTAATTTTCTTCGTGCTAATGACTAAAAAGGGTCATGAACTGCAATTTTGGTTATCGATTCATTTTGTATAATAAACTGGCGCGTATGTGTGTGTCGGCCCAGCTACAATATTATGGTACATGATTTCTATGTTGCTAATAGTGTAAACAGATTCAATTTGCCAGTATGACTCTATATAAATAGTGATGGTCCCGGATATGCCATAGTATATACAAAAGGTAATATTAGATGTTGATAATGTGGGACTCAGCTTTTAATAGGCATTCTGTACAGTAGCTATAAATTGGACAATCCATTCCCTCTGCGTATAGCTAAAGAAAAGAGCTTTTTCTTTGAGGATGAGGAACTAAGTTAAACACACTTAGAAGAGCTGCTTTATCACAAGCTTAAGTATAGTGTTGCATAAGAAATGAGGATTGTGAAGGCAATTTTCCTCCTAGTTGTAGCTAGCTGTGTTGCTTGTCAGCAGCTTCTACTAAACTATAATGCCATGCAGGTCAGTGGCAGGAGCTGGAGCAGGAATATGTCCAGATACACAAGACCATGTGGAACAAATCAGGCAAGGGATTGATTCACTTTTTGAAAGTACGGCGCTGCCTACACTAAATCGACCCTGTATCTGTGGAGGTCCTGGATGGAGAAGAGCTGCCTATCTCAATATGTCTGGCCCAACACAGACTTGCCCACCAGCTTGGGAGCCGAGTCATTACTACTCCAAGAAGATCCTGTGCTAGACCCTCTAGTGCTGGTTACAACTCATGTAATTATTCAGTTATGTTCCCTACTCAAGGCATTCAGTACTCTCAGGTCTGTGGAAGAATCATTGGATATCAGGTTGGACAACCACAAGCTTTCATTCTTGGCGAAAACCGTACTATTGATGGTCGCTATGTTGATGGAGTAAGTCTAACTTATGGAAGTCCACGACAGCATATTTGGACATTTGCAAATGCATTAGATGAGGCAGATGCTGGTAATGATGCAAGCAGATGTACCTGTACTGACTCATCTCGTCCCAATACTCCACCATCATTTGTTGGCAATGACTACTTCTGTGAGACTGGTGTGCCACCAGGTCAACGTTGGAGCAGTGGTACCTTTCATGCTGATGATCCCCTGTGGGATGGTCAAGGTTGTGGTCCAACTAGCACATGCTGTACATTCAACAATCCACCACGGTTTTGTAAACAACTACCTCAGTCAACTAATGCTGATCTGGAAGTCAGACTTTGCTCACTTGATTCTGTATTTTTTGAAAATACTCCGATAGAGCTGATTGAGATTTATGTCAAGTGAAGTCTCTAGACTCCTGAAACTGTCCAGACAATACAAAACAGTACTGCATAATACAACTAGTCGATTATGTACCATAATAATATTATATAGCATTGCGTGTATTAGATTTAGTAATGTATCACCATAGCAACTGAGAACTAGTAGTAATGTGTATCCCATTCAGCAAAAATTGAGCATGTGATTAATTTTTGTTGATATAATAAAATTTACTCTGTGAATCATTAATTACACCGGTATATAGCATAGCAAGAAATTTTTTGCTGAATTCGCCACCAGCTCTCACTGACATATTAGTCTATGTTAATGATTATTGGAAAACTTTACTACATTAGCAAAAAATTTGTGTACAAAAGATGTACTTGGCAAAATTCGTATAATACTGCAACAATGTTTTGTTACTACATGGAATGGCATTACAGTAGATGTTGCCCACTAGATCATTGATATTAATTTACTGTATGCTATTATGAAGGTGGTAATTAATATTATTTACATTTATGGTACACGCGCTACCCTGTATCTTGTAATTACCTGAACATCACCATCATGTACAGTGAATTTATGAAATACATTATAATAAGACGATGCTGTTGAACACTACGTATGGCAGCAATAACATTGTACTATCATGATGTTGAGTAATCATGACTATGTAATTTTGTAGAGTTTATAAGCTGACTATAAATGGTATGTATTAAATTTTATTGAGATGCCCATTGACTGTGTGTACATGTACCATGCATGATTAATTGCTCTGCATATGCTCATAGCGAACAACCATACCGTATCCGATCTAATTAATGCGCCACTAAAAAATAATTACCAATCTAGGGTGGCGCATAATTAGAGCACGGAAATTTCATTCTGGTCCAGGTGGCGCATCTTTTAGAGAGGCACATTGTAATTAGAGCGAAAGTGTGGAAAATGTGGCTTCCAGTACTCAGTATGGGATACTTGGTATACTATCGAGCTATTATCAATTGTTAGAATGCGCCTGGAAAAAATAATTAGCATATCCACATGGCGCATTCTTAGAGCGTTAAAATTAGGATTCTGTCATAGGTGGCACGTTCATTAGAGAGGTGCCTTACACGGTAGTCATGATATGTGCTCAAGAGAGGTCTTGTCATTACTGGTATGTTGTTTTTCACATTAGCATAACAACTGCGATAGTGCTTGTGACATGACGGTAATTTGTAATAATGCATGGTCCTCATTGTAATTTCAAAATCTAATTATGCACATCTTTAGAAAGCAGTCTAAATCTGATACTCTTGGCAAAAAATAATTGTCCAAAGATTGCCCTCTAGTAGAGCTCAGCAGTGTTGCATAAAGCAGTGTTGCATAAAGCAGTGTTGCATAAAGCAAGAGAATCATGAGGGCAATTTTCCTCCTAGCTGTAGCTAGCTGTGTTGCTTGTCAACAGCTTCCACTAAACTATAGTGTCAGGTCAGTGGCAGGAGCTGGAGCAGGAGTGTGTCCAGATACACAGGATCTGAGGGAAGCCATTGAGCAAGATATCCATTCACTCATCAACAGTAGTGTGCTTTCCACATTGGGGACTGGGCCAGGATATGGAGCCTGTGGCTGTGGTGGTTATGGATGGAGAAGAGCTGCCTATCTCAATATGTCTGACCCAACACAAACTTGCCCACCAGCTTGGGAGCTCATTACTACTCCAAGAAGATCCTGTGCTAGACCCTCTAGTGCTGCCAGTCGGACCTGTAATTCAGCTATGTTCCCTGCTCAAGGCATTCAATACTCTCAGGTCTGTGGAAGAGTCATTGGCTATCAGTTTGGAGAACCAGAAGCATTCCGTTCAAGCGGAAGGCGCACTATTGATGGACGATATGTTGATGGAGTGAGTCTGACTTATGGAAGTCCACGACAGCACATTTGGATATTTGCTGGTGCATTAGATGAGGCAGATCCCCTTAACGATGAAAGCAGATGTACCTGTACTGACTCATCTCGTCCCAATCCTCCACCATCATTTGTTGGCAATGACTACTTCTGTGAGACTGGTGTGCCACCAGGTCAAGGTTGGAGCAGGCGTACCTTTCATGCTGATGATCCCCTGTGGGATGGTCAAGATTGTGGTCCAACTAGCACATGCTGCACATTCAACAATCCACCTTGGTTTTGTAAGTAACTACCTCAGTCAACTAATGCTGATCTGGAAGTCAGACTCTGCTCGCTTAATTCTGCAAGTCATGAAAATACTCCAGTGGAGCTGATTGAGATTTATGTCAAGTGAAGTCTCTAGACTCACTGAAACTTCCCAGACAATACAAAAACAGTAGTACGTAATAGCCTTGTTATAGCAGTAATATCACCATAGCAACCGAGGACTAGTAGTAATGATTGTACTTGTGTATCCCATTCAGCAAATTTAAAATCGAGCGTGGTATAAATTTTTTGATATTATAATAAAATTACACTGTGAATCATTCTATTGGTACTGTAATAACCAGAAATTTTACTAAGAGAAATTTTTTTGCTGATTTCACCACTAGCTCTTATTGGCAAAATGGTCTGTGCTAATGATTATGTAGGATGAAGACGTACTCATTAAAGCATGCAATTAAAAGTTCTACAATAATTTTATTTGCCACTAGATCTAGATATTGCCTACTAGATATTACTACATGTGCATGCATTATGGAGGCATTGTACGTACTTCCACTGTGCAGGATGAAGACTCTGTGTTGATCAAAGGACAGCAACAGCAACAGTTGCCTCCACAGCAACAACATCAGCAGCAGTTTCAAGCTAGAACTGGGTCAGCTTCCTCACCTTCCGCATCTTCATCGAGAGCAGCACCAACGACAACGACAACAACGACTACGGCAGCCAGGGTGGGGTCAACTAGCTCCATGTCCTCCACCTCCACACCAAGCTCTCCTCTCTCAGCCACCAGGAGGAAAGAGTGAGCGGAGTAGTTTTTTTGCTTGAATTAGCTCACTTCTCTCAGTAACTAGGAGAAAGGTCCTGGAGTGAGTGTGTATATATATATGCCGTTCCTTTATTACTTTAGTTCAGTTTAGAGCAGTCAGTTAAGTAAGAGCAGATATAGTTCTTTGACTACTTGGAGGAGCATGCTTCCAGATTCCCCTAACTAGATCATGCCGGCATGCTGTAGATATTCCCCTCTGTGAAAAAATAATTTGGATGTATTGCCCCCCATACATTTTTTTCATGATTGCATATACTTAAATTTTTAGATCTGATGCCACACCCACTCTTACAATGTGTGATGTGATTGGTCAGCCTCAGAGGAGAAGCCCGACCTCGTCCACGGAGATCGTCGGTCAGATTATCGACCAATCAGAATCATCCTCTGCTGACGGCAATCACAGCAATATTGTTGCACTTTGCACCCTTGAAGGTACGGCTTATACATAGGTATTACTAATGCTGTAGCTAAATTTGATTATTCTCATGTCTGATATCTTAGAGTGATAATAATTATGGGCATGTACACGTATACTGTACATGGCGTACTTTTTTTCTGTAATTTGGTCTAGTTGAGAGTAGCCATGCATTACTGTTATCTTTGTACTGCATAATAATTATACACATGTACATATAGGTGGTATCAGGATGCTGAGGAATGAGGAGAAGCAGTGGGAGCTACAGGTCGACCATAGCCTCTTTGCCATCAAAAAACTGGACATCACTGTGAGTACATGCAGAGTTCTTGATTATTACAGGGGCATCGTGTGTCCATGGGGGGGGAGCAAATACTGGAACTAGTTTACCTGACTCGATCATGGCCTCTGCAGGGGGGAGGGAGAGGGTAGATCTCTATACCACAGGAAATAAAATTAATTTTATGACGGCTAACCCAATCTATGCCCTGTTTACAATTCCACCCACTAACTACAACTGGGGGAATTCATGATTCTGAATCTCTTATTGTGCAGGGCAGTGGGTCTGATGAGATAGTGGTGTGTGCGTGGGATGGGATGACATACATCGTCGACCAGCAGAGGAACAGTGTCCGGTTTCAGTTCGAGCAGAATGTCTCTGCCTTTACTGCAGGTACAATGGTTAATTATTATACAGAGAGAGAGGGAGGGAAAGGGGGCCAGAGAGAGGGGGGGGGGGGGAGAGGGGGCCAGGGAGAGAGAGAGAGAGGGGCCAGGGGAGCAGGGAGAGAGGGGGGGGGAGGGAGGGAGAGGGGGCCAGGGAGAGAGAGAGAGAGGGGGGAGGAGGGAGGGATAGAGAGACCATTGAGTGTTGAGTCACACCTAATAATTCGAGATAGATCGATAATAAGTATGGGAGCAATTCAAGAATGCATGGGGAAAATTCAAGAAAATTTTAATATTATGGTATTACCAATTTGAAAATTATAATTTTTATGATTTTTGCAGGTTATTATGGTACCAGTGGTGGTGAGAATGTTCCCTGCCTTGTCTATAGTACATTCTCTAACAGAGTTTTCATCTATCATAACATCAAACTGCCGTCAGTGGCTTCAACAAATCTCATCACAGCCATACAAAACAAGGTACAGCCACATTAGATGTCCATTGTTCTGCACTGGACATGCTCAATATTGATGATATAGATGAGTGATCTTCCACAAGAGCTTGTTGATGAGCTGAAAGGCATGAGTGGTAAGTCACATGACTGTTCGATAATTAAATTACCTTCCGAATCACTAATGCTAAAAAACGCTTTTCCACAGATGAAGAGAAACAGAAACTGTTTAGACAGTGTTTGTATGATTGGCCAAGTACTCATGAACCAGCAATTGCAACAGAATGTGCTGATAGCTAAGTTGCCTTACTTCATTGTGTACCTAATGTCAATATTACAATCTATTATTCCGTTAGTATACTGTCTATTAGCATATTTTTGTGCAAAATATTGTGTAGTTGAACAGGACCCATATCGCTCAATGTAGCATTTGTATGCAGTGTATGTGTAGATCATTGAATTTTTCTAGCTCCATGCATGGCCGGGTTGTTTACGTTGCACGTGAATTAAGGGACTTACAAGATCTATAACCACTGACCTTATGAATTGATAATGCCAGTAGTAGAGTGTATATACCACAATTTCGAGGAAAAGGTTTAGACAAATTAAGAACAGGGGTGAAGCCCGGGGGAACCAGTGGTCTAGTGCCTCTATGAGGTAATAGCAGAGACAGAGATGTGGCTACACTTTGTATGGAGGTGTATCATTACCTGTATCATGAGTATCATGAATTTATATCATGGAGGTAGCTACGTGTTTCATGCCGTTTATCATGTATCATGACATACTTCATAATGTAATTTTGTAGCTCAATGAGCTTGTGATTGGCAATGTTGATGGAGTGCTGGCGATTTTCAAGGTAGACAAAACCACCAAGCCATGGAAGAAATGCTCAGAACTGGGAACTGTGAGTGTACCCCCATCACAATGACATAAGTAACAAATTAATTTTAGTCTCATATGTGTCTAAAATTGATCCAAGTAATAGTTACTAAATCTTTTCTTGTTTCAGGTGGTGTGTGTGTGGGGGGGGGGGGGGGGGGGGGGGGGGGGGGGATTGGTGACCTCCTGAACTTTAGAAAGGTATGCATGGTTTTCTCTCCATGACGACCCTTACCTAATGACAATTGTATATGTGACGACCTTTACCTACTAATCTGTAGCCATTTGATATACGTAGAATGTGCTCGTTTGCATCAATGCTGAGGGACAGTGCTTCATCTTCAACATAGTCAGTGACTGTGATTCAGCATCGGTAAGTACGCTGCTCCTGATTTCTATTAGCCCCATTTGCACTTGCGAAATTAATTATTAAGCTTAGTGCAGATTTAATTAAGTGGCCTTTGTAGCCTTAATTTACACATTAAAGTCATAAGGGGATCGTCCCCCTCTATTATTATTAGACGAAGCCCATTAAAACGTTCGTATAAATGGGCTTATAATATTTAATTTTTTGAAGTAAGCATGTCAAAATCGAGGAAATTTTGCTATTACGGGGTATTATTCCAGGTGACTCCTTCTCGCTCCATTGCTAGTGGCAACAGTGGTGGTAGTCAGGGTGAACAGATCAACTCCTCCTCCTCCAACATTCACAGCATGAAGCCACAATACACTCAGACACTGCCAACACCAAACGTCAAGGTCATGTGCATCGCAGCAATAGGTAGGCATTTTTATGGAATATGGAGAGAGAGAAAGAGAGCTAGAGAGAGGGGGGGGGGGGAGAGGGAGAGAGAGAGAGAGAGAGAGAGAGGGAGAGAGAGAGATTCCACAAATTATTTTTGTCATAATAATTATTGTTTCTTTTTGTCAGCCCCTGATAGATGTAATGAGCTATATGTTGGATTGACTGATCGCAGTGTGGTGCTCTATCGGTGGGCGGAGGAAGGGCGGAGCCTGCAGACAATGAAGTCATTCAAGCTACCAGGACAGGTACAAAATTAATTACATTACTGATATATCGCAGGACATGCACATGTAGTATAGCTACCCTTACT